>JAJPUD010004017.1:76786-132244 GCA_023553655.1 Myrmecobius fasciatus
CTTTTTCCCCTTTCCTCCTTCCTTCCTTCCCTTTTTTCTTTCCCTTTTCCTTCCTTCCCTCCTTCCCTTCCTTTTTCCCCTTTCCTCCTTCCTTCCTTCCCTTTTTTCTTTCCCTTCCTTTTTTCCCCTTTTCTTCCTTCCTTCCCTCCTTCCTTTTTTTGCTTTCCCCTTTCCTCCTCCTATTACTCTTCCTTTTTCTGCCCTCACTCTCCCTGTTTTCAGGTCTAACAGAACAGCAAACATTAGGTCGGTGAGCCACTTTTCGCGGCAGGATGTATGACCTCGCTCCTGCTCCCACCCCCATGGGCACTCTCATTTTGCTTCCGAGAGCGCACCCAGCACCAACCCTGGGCCTTATTTATCGGGGAGCGTCCCCGGCCGCGTCAGCTGACCAAAAGGTGATTCTGCCGAAGAAGCAGCGGGCCTCCGTGCGGGCCATTTAGCCTCCAGTTTGGGGCTAATGAAAGTCTGCGCCAGGCTGGCCACCCAGGCCAAAACAAACCCTCCACTCCAGATCCTGCCGTGTAATGAGCAAGTTTAATTAAGGCCCCCCATTACAGCTGTAAATGTGCGCCGATATAATAAGGTCTAAATGAATCCAAGCCTAATCAAAGTCACAATTCCTTCATTAGCAAATTACAAACAAGAGCCCGCAGCTGACGCACGGGCTGAGATTATCACAACTAATTGCCTCGCTGTTACCGACCAGCCTGAAACGGTGTTCAGATGTCCGTCTGCGCGAGCGGCGACGCGGGCCGCATCAGGCGACGGCTGGATCACAAGGGGCCCTTGTACCGCGCTCTGATTTACCCCCGCGGACCGGCAGCCTCGCCAGGCACAGCGCACGGCCCAATCAAAGGCCGGCCACAAAGGCAGCCTTTGAAGCCAGCTCAGCCTCCCCAAGCCCTCCATATGCGAGCGGGCAGACTGCACTTCATTAGGGCCTGTTGTCACATTTTCCCTCTTCTTATTCTAATGATCCCATTTTAATACACACAGGAACCTCTCCTAATTGATGTCAAGTGAGTGACTTCCACATTCATCAACAGAACACATCAAACACGCCGGCTCCGGGCCCGGCGTCCTCGGCGAGCGAGCGGAGGCCGAGGTGTGGCTCCGATGGCGAGGGGGAAGAAAGGCGGGGGGGGGGGGCACGTACCTGCTTAATTGGAATTGCACGGCCACTTCCAATGCTGTCCGCTCGACTCTCCAGGCTTTTTTTCTCTTTGTCTGGGTCGCTCCCTTTTCGAGACTGCAGAGAAAAGCAAAGTTAGAAAGAGGAGAAACGCTGCCCTCGGGCTGCACGGGGGCTCTGCCCCATTGGGGCCGTGCCCGGCAAACTCGGCTCTGGGTGACGACGCCCATCCCGAAGGCCCAGAAGTGGCTCCCATTTTGCTCTCCCACCTCCCACCCCAAAGTCAGCTTTGAATATTTTTTTTTAAGAGTTCAAAATTCAATTACTGGAAACCAATGGACCATCTAGGAAAGTAACGCCCAACAGGAAAAGGCATTTTCCAAGCCTCCATTAATAGTAACAAGGAGGAAAAAAAGGGGGGTTTGAACTCCAGACTTGGAAAACCGACTGTATCGATTTATATATTTAATTAATGCCGGAATGACTTTTAAAATTCTATTAACGGCTCGGCAGGGCGATTTAACGGCACGCCCTTGATTAGTCCCAAGTTCATTTAATTTTGTTTTATCGCTTTGGGGAGGTGAGAAAGTAGCAACCTCAAAGTCAAGTCGGCGTCTGACTCCCAGGCCTCCCCGAGGGGGGCGCGGAGGCCGAGGGGGAGAGCCGCCGCCGCTCCTCGGCGCGCCGGCTTTGCCGCCTGAAACAACCGGGGCTCTACCTTGTCCTTTCCAGAAAGGAGGAAACGCACAACGAGTTTACTTAAAGCAAACCGTAAGGAGTGCCCCATCCCGGGCCCTGTCTTTTACGGCACGAGGCCGTGTGAGCAAAATGATTTTCTGACAGATTTATTTTATTATGAGAGAAAGATCTGGGACTCGTCCTCCTTAATAACCTTCCTGACAAGTGACAACTTCACTCCATTACTTTTCAATGGGAACATTACTCACGCAATATTGAAAATGGGGAAACATTTTCATGTGCTTTTCAAATCTCAGATGATATATGAAAGGGGGAAAGGAGTGGTGTCCGGCGCCACCGCCGCGGCGAGAAAGCTCGGGGAGGCCGGGCTCACGGGGAGGGGAGAGCGGTGGCAGTGCCAGGCGGGGGAGGGACCCTCCCAAGAAGCCGTGCCCAGGGCGAGTTAGGAAGGGGCAGAGGTCGCTGAATGGAGAATAAAGGCCAAGGAAAGAGACCATCTGATGTGTTTTGGATGCAGATGGGCGACCTCCTCAGGGTATGTGTCCAGGGGCCCGAGGGAGACAGAGACACCGTGAGAGTCGGAGTCGTGGACAGACAGAGGGAAACTTGGGCACTTCCAGCCTGGAAACTCCCTCCCCCAACCTGCTCTTTCCTCCTGCAGTTGGCCTTGGCTCCCTGGCCCCTCTCCCAGGCTGCCCTAATGTCTCTCTTCTCTGCCCATCCCACCTCCCGGGCCCCAACAGAATGCACGCTCTGAGGAGAGGGCCGGGCTACAGATCTTTGCAGGCAAATAAACGCCGGGGGCCTCCTGGGTCACGCTGACTTTTCGGCGACTACGACGTCGGAGAAGAGAGAAGGTGACTTCTTCAGCGCGGTTTGAAGGCTGAGACCCTTTCCTGGCCACCCTCCCTTCTCATGGAGAGCAGTTTCTTGCATCATCTCCAGCCAGGGCGGATAAGTTGCCAGCATGCAGTCGGTTGGCATTCTGCAGCCATTCAACATGCCACTTTGTGCCACCCAATGAGGGAATGGCAGTGACACGGATAATGTAGGGGTTTCAGGTGTGAAGAACTCGGCTAATTCTCTACTCTGGCATCTTGGGGGCACAACCAGGATCACCTCCTCAAAAGAATCAAGGCAGAAAGAAGGCTGCCCAAGGAGCCCACGCCCCGTGCCGGCAGTCTCCGGCAGCTTTGGTTTGGCCAGCCTTGGGATTCCCTGCACCGTCGGCGCTCCGGAGCAGACATTTCTGTCACAGGTGAGCTTCTTGGAGAGAGGCGGTCCCCAGCGGCCCCCTGGAACAACACGGCGGCTCCCTCT
Organism: Myrmecobius fasciatus; assembly: GCA_023553655.1. Lineage (NCBI taxonomy): Eukaryota > Metazoa > Chordata > Mammalia > Dasyuromorphia > Myrmecobiidae > Myrmecobius > Myrmecobius fasciatus. The sequence continues at coordinate 79,941 of JAJPUD010004017.1, forward strand.
GGTCTGCTGGCAGACCTCGCTGCTAACATGACATCGTTCCACCTGTCACCAAGGAGAAAGTGAGGGCAACCTGTGACCCACAAACTTCCGTAAGACAGAGCAGCAGCAGAGACAGCGGAGGTGGCCCAGGCCTTCAGAACTGGCCCGACAGACGCCCAAATACGGTGCTCCGGAGGAGGAGACCCGCCTCCTGCCACTCGGGCTTTGAACTTTTTCTTGCTTTTCTCCCCCCAAGGAATTGGAAGAGACGGCCAGTCGGTGTAAACGGCCCACGTGCAGGGAGCGGGAGCTATCCCAGAAAGTCTCCCGCGGAAGCAGCAACAACAAAAGTCATGTTGCCGTGGCCCGGAGCGGTGCCAGGGAAACAAACGGAGGCGAGCGACAGAAGAGGCTCTTTTCCCCTTGTCATCGGGCTATGATGGCAGCGCCAACGTGGGGGCCGGTCCTCCACATGAGCCTCCATTTCCTTTTACTCAAAAACAAGCGCGGGAGGAAAAGATGGGGGCAAGTTCTGAAGTCTCCCGACTTCCCTCTAGCAGCGTGAGGGTTTTGGTGTGGCTTCCTTTAGTGGGCATCCTTACAATAATTTTGTATCTGTATACACATATGTCATCTAATAATAATGAAAATAATGGCTGCCGTGTAAACTGCACTTTCAGTTGTATCCTATTCATCCTCATAACAACCCTGTGAAGCAGGTGCTATTATTACCCCCACTGTAGATGAGTAAACTGAGGCAGAGAGGGGAAACGAGGTGGTCAGGGCCACACCGCCAGTGTCGGGGGTCATTCTGGATCACAAATCCTCACTCTTTGTCTAAAGGGACGGTCCAAGCAGGAGGGAGGTAGCCACTCGTCAGCAGGGTGGGAGACGGACCATCAGACGACTGTCGGATGACCAAGGTCCTTCCCTCCCTGAAATCCCAAGGCTTCTGGGTAATACGCTAGTGACATGATGGCACAGGGGCAGAACCAGGGACGTGGCAGGACAGGGCACTCTCTCCCTGCTTGTGGCCGGGATGTCCCCCAGGACAAACGGCCGCCGAGCCGATCCCACCCTCAAAGGTGTGGAGAAAAGCTGTGGCTCACACACTGGACGTGGCAGTCACACGGGCAGGAACCGTGTCAGAAGCATCATGGGCGAATCCCGCGACGAGCGGGCAGGGAGCGCGTCGGGGGCTGGAAGGAAAGCTGCTCGGAGAGTCCAGTCGAATGGCGGCCTCGGGGAGGGCGGCCCCTTCCGCCTCCCCTCTGCGGCTCGTAGCAGCTACGTGCTAAGCGATGCTTGACCAGTCCCCGAATGGAAGCTCCCTGAGAGCAGGGGACGTCTCACGCTTTCTGCGGGTCCCCGGTGCCTAGGCCAGTGTTGGGTGCCCGGGGACCAGACCTGCAGTCTCACTGAGAAGTGGGGGAGCTGCCGGGGAGGAATCTCACCGAAGCAAAGGGCCTTGGCTTGCTGTCTGGGAGGGGGGCTAAAGACTTCTTCGGGGACACTGCGTCAGAAGTAGCTGGAGGTAGGACTGGAACTCAGCTCCTCCGGCTCAAACCCAGTTTGTGGGACAACGTCAGCCTCATTAAAAATAAAACAGCCGAGCAAGCCTTCTCCCCAAGGCCCTTCATACAGACGCGGCGTCTTCCCTGGTAGGGGCCGGCCTCTCCCCACTCCTGGCGGAGGACCCCGTGGTCAGCGGGGCCCCCAATGAATGGTGATTACAATCATGGAACACAAACGGATGCTACTTTAATAACACTAGCAGGATGATCACAAACAGAATTCTGGCAGAGCTCTTCAAGGTTTACCAAGGCCTTTATAAATGTCCCATCCCCCTGGAACAACCCTGGGAGTGAGGTTCATTTTACAGACTGGGAAACTGAGGCAGAGAAGGCCACGCCCAGCTAATGAGTGTCGGAGGCTGCCCGTGACATCTCCGTGGGAACGGTCAGACTTTCTTAGAGGAATCTCTCCTCATGTGACTGCGCTGAGGCTCCTGAGGGGCCATGGGACACCCTAGTCCTACCAACAGGTGCCCACCTCCGTCCTCCCATGAGCACTCGCGCCTAAAGCTGGCGGCTCGCCAGGGGTCACAGAGAGATCCGAGGCGGGCTCCTTCCCAACCTGCAGAGACCAGGAACACTTGGTCTTGTTTCTGACTCGGCCCAGGGGACAAGTGTCCTTTCAGAGGCGGTGCCCTCTGCCCCAGGTGGTTAAGCAGAGGCTTCTGCTTGGGGGGGGGGGTTGCTGGGCCGGGCCCCACAATCAGCCCATAAAAATGGGGATCAAGGGTGGGGCAGAGGGAACTCCAGGAGGAGCCTATTCCCTCCACCAGGACAGGGTCGCCCCTCCTCCACCAGTCACCCTTCTGGACAAGTTCTAGGTCGCCTTGGGCTGCTCCAACCCATGGCCTAATCAGTGAGGATTGAACCTAATCCCTTCATTTCCTCAATTAACCAAAGAGAGATTTCTTTGAGATAAACTAGTTGGTCCCAGGGGCTGCAGCCGGTGGTCTGGCCCAGGCAGACACAACCCTGGGGCTGCTGGGGAGGACAGAGGCCAGGCCCGCGAGCCCTTAGGGGGCTCCCCGGCCCAGGGACTCGGGGGGTTCGGCAGGCGTCCGAGGCTGCGGGAGCAGAGGGCCGAGGCTGTGGGACAGCGGCGTCCGAGGCTGGCCGGGCCGGCTGTGCTCCACGGCCTTGAGCCGGTTACTGGGCTGACACTGACATCTAGTGGTGGCAACGAGATCTCCTCCCTGAGCCTCCACCCCGTGGCCTGTCACACACTCAGACACACTCACACTCTCTCACACTCACACTCAGACACACACACACATACTCAGACACACACACACACACACTCAGACACACTCACACTCTCTCACACTCAGATACACACAGACTCACACACACACACTCACACTCAGACACACACACACTCATACTCAGACACACACACATTCTCACACACACACACTCACACATACTCACACACTCAGACACACAGACACACACTCTCACTCTCACACACACACACTCTCACACTTTGCACACTCACACCCCCGCCATTTTCCCCAGCAGGCAGTAGGTGCCATCGGCCCCCACGAGCCAGGGTCAGCAAAAGCCGCCGTGGGAACGCTCTGAGGCGAGCCCGTGACGGTTTTCGCCTCCCATGATCCCGTTCTCTCTGCAAAGGCCACCGTTCTGCTGACCACGGCTAGAGGTGGTTCCACCGCCCCAACATTGTGGTCTGGAGCCATTTCCCCAAACGTGAATGACCCCAACAGTAACGCAGACCCCCCCCTTTGTGTCCTCAAGGAGGTGGCTGTGGGGAGGGGGAGGGGAGCTCCTCCTGCAGCAAGAAGGCCTCCCTGGGTCCTCCAGAGGCTCCCCATCCCAGCCCCGCCTTCACTGACTTGGTGGCCGTGCGCTGACCTCTGACTGTCCGTCAGCTTCCCGAGGGCAGGGGCTTCTGTCCACGCCGTCCTCGGCGTCTCTCTCAGTGACAGCCGCACTCACAGGCTCAGGACCAGAGATCACCCTCGGCGTTCATACGGGGGGGGGCATCTCAGTCAGCCTTCACATTGTCCACTTCAGGAAACTGAGGCTGGAGACCGGACATCGCCTTCCCAGGGTCGCGCGGGCCTTTGACTCAGCGGCAGAGCCAGCGTCCGCCTGCTTCTTCCTGGCAGCTCCCCTCCCGCCTCCTTCCCGGGAAGTTAATTCCTTATTTCTTAAAAACAAAGGCTGGCCTCCCCTTCCTGCTCCGAGAGCCCCCTTCCTCCCAAGGAAAGAGGGATCACTGACAGAAGGTGCAGCGAACCTCGCGTTGGCCGATCAACAACAAACTGCTTTTCATCCATGATTGGAGGGGCCCATTTCAGAATGTCCCATGACCAAGATGGTCTCATCCACCATTAGTAAGAGCCTTCCCATTGGAGGCTCCTACTAAGCTCAAGACCTCTTCTGTCTCTTTGTCTCTTTATCTACTTTATCCATCCCATTCCCTCACCCACCCATCCACTGCCAGCAGGAAACCACCTTGAAGGAATGGCTGTTGCTTCTGAGAGGCAATGCCTCCAAGAACATACCCTCTCCAGCTCAAGAACCTCCAGTGGCTCTCTGTTACCTCTGGGCCAAAGAACGGCTCCCCAGGTCAGCCTCTTTCGAGACAGTCGGGGCATCCCTCAGCTTCTGCCTTTGCCCAGGCTTGGCCTGGCATGCTCCAGCACCATCTTTCCCAGTTCTTCTCTCTGTGCCCCTCTGGCAGGTGCCCGCTGTCACTGGGCACCGACTGGCAATTTGCTCTGAATTTACTTTGTGTTTCTCAACCCTCTATAATGATGGTGGGGAGGAGGGACATAACCCCCTGCGCGCTCTGCAGATCATTCAGCGCTACAAGGAGGCAGCTCTCCTCTTCCTCCTCCTCTCTGGACATCTTTTCCCCCTCCTAGCAGGGACCCTACCCCCAGCCGGGAGATTGCAAGGTCCCCACTTCTGGTCTCACTTGTCTCTGCAGCCCGTGTATTGCAAACAGTGCCTGACACATAGTAGGAGCTTAACAAATGCCCGCTAAATGGAATCGGATGGATGTTAACTTGGAAACGCCCGAGCAGCGGCAGATCTAGGGAACCGTTTCGCTTTGGGGTCCTGGGCCCTCTCCAAATCCTTGGGACAGGGAGAGAGCGGGAAATGGGAATGCCGGCTCTCCCATGCAAGGCCTTAAGGCTGAAGGCCGCCACTTAGCAATGTGTCTGGCGGGAATCGGTCTCACTTTGGGGTCATTAAAAATCAGGGTTTTGGGGGGAAAAGGCCCAAACTCACCAGCACCATATTCCTTATTTCATTGACTTGGAGTTTCTTTTTTTAATTTTTTTTTTTTTTTTGGATGAGCAAAGGGAGGGGTTTTCTAAGGGCCTCATCGCTCCGGAACGTTACTTTCCTTTGGACTGATTGAGGCCATCAGGTGGGCCCAAGCAGCCCCCAGCACTCGGGGGCAAGGCCTTGCAAAGCCCATCCCCTTGCTCTCGGGGGTTGACACTCACTGTGAATAGGTTGGATCGCCGCTTGGACTGCTTGCGGACAGGAGTCGGAGTGTTGGCGGTAGGAGGGACATCAATTCGCAGCTCTTTCTGGCTGGTGCTTGGAGTGGACGGGACGGAGGATGAATAATCACTCAAGCTCCCTCCTCCATTACTCGTCTGCAACGATCAAAAGCAGGCGCGTCCATCAGTGAGGGGCTCGGGTCCTCGCGCGGGCATTCATTCAGTCATTCAGCAAGCATTTGTTAAGCATCTAGGACGGGCTAGGCGCTGGGGACACAGGTGAGACACAGGCCCTGCCTCCCGAGGGCTTCTACTCTACGGGCTGAGGCTTCGCCGCGCGGACCGCGGGACCGGGACCTAGGAGCCAGAGCCACGGCCGCCCCCGACTGACCGCCCCCCCCCCCAGCTCCCATGCATCCACGGCCGGCTGAGCTGGACCACCGTCCAGCGGCTGAGCCTCCAAGCACCGGACCAAGGTCACAGAGAGCACTCACACAACTTGGCACCCGACCAGCGGCTCGGGTCAGCAGGAAACGTAACAAGACCGGCAGGGGCAAGGAGAGCGGGAAGGATATTCCCAATAAAGTAACAACCAAAAGGTAAGCACTCGGCGACGGTAGCTGCTGATGTCAAATCAAGTACAAACCCGCTGTCATTTGCCGCTGCCATCCTGGCAGAAGCGGAAGGGGAAGCCCACTCGGAAGCAGGCGGAAACAATGAGCGCAAGAACCCCGCGGTCGCCCTTAGTGATGGGCTTTTCCTTGCCAGCCCCAGGATTTTCTCTCCTCACCTGACTGATATGCACTGCAGAGACCTGGGCGGAGCACACGGAGGAGTGGCTGGGAGAGTTGGGCAATGACTTGCAGGGTCCTATAGAAAGCTGTTGTTTCTTCCGGGTGGCGACAATCTTCTGAGCAACTATAGGATTAAAAAATAAATACATAAAATAAAAGTCACTCCAGTGGCAAAGGACAAGTTGGCTTAGTTAATAAAGCAAGCACAAAGGGCTCCTTGAAGGTACAGGCTCATTACTTTCATCCTATGATGCTTCCCACGAACTTTTCTTTTTCAAATCTATCACTGCTTCAGTTTAGAGGAGATTCATCTGAATCACGCTATATCTAAGCCTCCCCAGCTGGAACTTCTCTGGAAATAGAGGTTCTCAGGAGAAGGAGGCTAAATGTAATTGGAAAGGAAGTCAGCAATTAGACAGCTCCTCCAACACCAAGAGGGGTCACTGCCAGGGATCACCACAATTTGGGCTTGAATGCATATAATGCAGTCTTTAGGGACCTGCTGTGATTAAGTTTAATAGTATTCAATCCCTGTCTTATTCAGATAGTTTTTTAAAGGCTTATGCAAATGAAGAGACCTCTTCCCCACCCCCACCCCCGCAATATAGTATACCTTAGGAGATATTGTTCACTAGTGTTTGCAGATAATTTCTTTTCAAATGAAGATCATTTTAATAAGGAACTGGGTTTGTCTGCAGCTTATGTTTTCCATGTAAATGAATGATGGCATAACTATGATTTAGTGAGAATACAACATGTAAAAAATGGCCCGTATAGAAGAGGAAGCAGCTTCATTAGTCACAACCCGCCTCCGATAGGCCCCTTATCATCCTGAAAGGATGATATCAATTAATTTATCTTTCTGTAGGGTATTGATCATAACCTCCATCAGCTAATCATCTTTAAATTACAGAGGAATATCGCAGCACTTTGTCATTCCAGAACCATTGGCGTATTGATCGTAGATGGTCGGAGACATATATTAGAATATTTTAAAAATCATTATAGGAATGCAAAGAGCAAACCTAAGGTCAGGTTCTAACAGCTGCTAAATCCGGCTTTTCTGTGTGGAAGGCAACGTCTGAATTCGGACCCAAAGGGAAAAGATTGAACACTGGATGCCGCCCCTATCTATTAGCACTTTCCTCAGTAAAAGAATGAACAGATTTTGAGTTATCAAGCGCACTTGAGTTTAATTTCAATCAAAGGCTAGACAGAGCAACCACTTGGCTTGATGAGTGCTTCAACTTGGATTTTTAAAGCTCCCAGAAAATGGAGCTGTGAGGGTGGAAGGAGTTCGCTTGACATTTTACTGAGGGGGTATTTCCTCTGAGTTGGGGAGAACAGAGAAGGTGATGTTAATGTGAAATGAAAAAATGAATTGATTTTTACTTAGTCCGAAATACAAATTGGTATCCCACTACTTCCCTATGGAAAAGGGGGAAAGGAGTAGAAAGAAAAATCTGAGCGCAAAATCAAAAATGGAATGGGGGAGAAGAAAATTCAGAAGAGCCTGTCACATGTTACAGTGAATGAATCCCTGCTCCGTTCTCAATTCTGTTCAATTACATTAATAATGAGGAGACCAACATTTAGCGCACAGAAAGGCAGCATTGTAGTGGATGGAGGAACAAATCTTGCAGTCAGGAAGACCCTGGTTCAATAGAATACAAGATACTTATCATCTTAATGCCCCAAATGCCCCTTGAAGGTAGTCACAGACATATTGCTGCTCCGTGTTGGTACAAGGTTTCAATTCTCAAGTTCCTCCATATTGCTGAAATGACAGGATGTTCTCTACTGTCACCCTCAATCCCTTTTTTAGAATCAAAACTGACAGAGAAACTAATGTTGGAGCAACTGAGCACACCAAAGGACTCATGGAAACAGCTTACAGAAAAAGGGCAACTCATCACCAAGTGGTAGAGAGCTCAATTTTTGCACAAGGAAAGAAAATATTCACATGGATGAATTCAAGAAGCTTTAAAATACTTTAGAATAAAATATCTTTTCCTAGATCTAATAGATTAATATGGCAAGTAGATTTTTTTTAATCTACCATTAAAATTACATGTTTTTAATGGTTGAAAGCCATTTTTTGGGGGTAGAAATACTAGTTGATCCACCTGTCAGATTGGCCAAAATGACAGGAAAAGTTAATGATGAATGTTGGAGGGGTTGTGGGAGGGCTGGGACACTGATGCATTGTTGGTGGAGCTGTGAACGGATACAGCCATTCTGGAGAACAATTTGGAGCTATGCTCAAAAAGTTATCAAACTGTGCATACCCTTTGACCCAGCAGCATTTCTATTGGGCTTATATCCCAAAGAAATCATAAAGGAAGGAAAAGGCCCCACATGTGCAAGAATGTTTGTGGCAGCCCTTTTTGTAGTGGCTAGAAACTGGAAATTGAATAGATGCCCTTCAATTGGAGAATGGCTGAATAAATTATGGTATATGAATGTTATGGAATATTATTGTTCTGTAAGAAATGACCAGCAAGATGATTTCAGAGAGGCCTGGAGAGACTTACATGAACTGATGCTGAGTGAAATGAGCAGAACCAGGAGATCATTATACACGGCAACAACAGTACTATATGACGATCAATTCTGATGGACATGGCTCTCTTCAACAATGAAATGTTTCAAACCACCTCCAATTGTTCACTGAAGAAAGCCATATACACCCAGAGAGAGGGATGCGAAATGTGGACCACAACATAACATTCTCATACTCCTTGATTGATGTTTGCTTACATTGTGTTTCCTTTATCTGATATATCGTTTGTGTAGATAAGATTTTTCTTGCACACCAATGATAAGTTTGGAAATATGTATACATATATTCGATTTGCCAATATTTTAACATAATTAACATGTAGTGGATATCCTGCCATCTAGGGGAGGGGTGGGGAGTTGGGGGGAAAAACTTGTAACGGAAAGCTATGTAAGGGTTATTGTTGAAGAATTACCCACACATATGTTATGCAAATAAAATAAAAATTTAAAAAAAAAAGAAATACTAGTTGATCAAAAAAGTTAAGTCACAAATACTTTCTTATACTAGGCGAGGTAAAAAAAAAATGGGAGCTCATGGACGCTGACATCTCATCATGAAGGAAACTAATATATACCCATCTCCCAAGTACTGTCAATCTTTACTGAAACTATGACACTGCCTTCTCATTATCATTCACAGACTGCATCTTAATCAGCCTTCGGGTACCATCACTGGCCGTGTTCAGGGTTGGACAGACTGACGGAGATACTACTTTCACTACTTCAAACCATGCCCCGAAATCTATTCAGTGATAGCAAGACTAAATTATGCAACAGTGTCCTCCTTTCAATGAAGAAAGGCAATCCATTCATTTTCCTTGTTTTGTGGCAAGATGACAATTTAAATGTAGAATACAAGTCAGAAAAAGGCTTTGTTCCATACCCTGTTACAAGCTAAGGCAGAGGGGAAGCATTAAGTCCTATAAGGGGGAAGTGGGCATCTCAATACACCCCACTTCCCACAGATTTTTTGGGGGGAATAGTCATGGTGATTTCACAAATGGTCGATCACTAGCCTTAAGGGTCAATGTTGATTGCCTTTGAGGAGGACCCCCCGATTTTCTAAACTGCTACCCTGTCAGTGGCCACTGGGGCAAGATAGAAAAGAGAAATATCCTTGAAATGGTGGCTTCTTCCAAAATGGCTTCATGTAAGTTAAAAAGAGAAAAGATAATCATCCTCCTCCCTTCTCCAATTGTTTCTTTAATATCACTTCACCCGGTCATTACTCACCTGTCTTGAAAGCCCTGACCAAGAGTATTCTTTGGGTTACATCTTCATTTAAATGTGTAGGTAGGTGGCATTTTCATACAGCAAGCTCTCAATGTATGTATTTACTGATGAAGAAAGTTCTGAATGCCGGTATCTTAATTCGCTCGTATGTTTTAATCTTAGGAATTCTTGGTTCAAATTTTAAGATGCCAGAAGGTAAGAGTCTCTACATAATTTCTCTATCCACAGGTACCCAGTGTGTGCATTATGTATGTTTCATTCATTCATTCATTCATTCATTCATTCATTCATTCATTCATTCATTCATCAAGTGATTCCTACATATAATTGGGAAATGAGACATGATCCCCACTCTCGTGAAGCTTGCCTTTCAGGGGTTTGGAGAGAAGACATGGACAACAAGAACTAGTACCCAAAAAAGGCCTTTCAGGAAGGACTATGAAACAGATACATGATAGGAGAGATCTGAAGAAGAGGTCATTCTCAGCTGGTGAGATCAAGGGAAGAGTTTCTCCTAAGAGAAGTTGGCATTGGAGCTGGGCTTTGAAGGAAAGCTAGGATGCCAGCGGGTGACAGATTGGTGGACTGGTGGCAAGAAGGACAGAGAAGATGTCCCAGAGCAAGGAACAGGATGAGCAAAGAAAGGTAAGGAGACAAGACGGGGCAGCGATAGGCCCGAGCACAGAATTTGGCTGAAGCCAAGTGTATGTATATGAATATTTATAAAGGAGAAATGGAAACCCATACCAATGTTTCTACCTTCAGTTTCACTAACTCATTCGCTTCCATCAAAATCTCTCCTTCTTTCCAACTGCTCAGTCACTTTTTCATTCAACACATTTATCAGATACCTACTACATGTCAGATCCCTGTCCGTACTGAACTGAAGCACCCAGATCTTTCAGTGGGATGAGATTATTTGGTGTGTGTGGACTCTTCTAAGAAATAAAATTGGGGCAGCTAGGCGGTGCAGTGGATAGAGCACCAGCCCTGAAGTCAGGAAGACCTGAGTTCAAATCTGGTCTCAGACACTTAACACTTCCTAGCTATGTGACTCTGGGCAAGTCACTTAACCCCAATTGTCTCAGCAAAAAAAATAAATAAATAAAATAAAACTAATATTCCCTACAAAGGGCAGCTTTGCCAGGAACTACACTATGTTTTATGTTGGAGTGCAATGATCATCTGAAATATCTGATTAATCAAGGAAAATTAATTATTAAATCTTTTGTCTAATTCCAAGTTCATAACTCAAATGAATGTTATGTGATAAAAATTCAAGAGGAATAAAATCTACCCAATTTCTTTTTTTGTGAATAAAATGAAAAAAATAATTTAATTGTATAATTACAAAGTTTGATTTTTATCTTCAAACATATCCCCCAAGTTTTGAATTTTAAAGAAAACATAATCCTACACGGATAGCACAGAAGAGTGACCAAGAGGTCACTCCTGAAGGCAGCAAGACTCTAGACACGACCACAGCCCCATCACTTATACTTCAGAAGCTTTCAGTTGGCTCATCTATAAAACAATGTTGTCTGTTATATCAGGAAAAGGTGACTTCAAGTCCTGCACTGGGCACAAATCAGCAGAATAACAATAGATAAATCACTTCACTTTCCAGTAACTCAGCCAACTTTCTTTAAAATATAAGATATAGACTAGTTGATGATCTACATAAAAATGAAAGACGTTTCCAGAGTCAGAGTTCTAAATAAAGTCCAGATAATTTTCACATACACACACACACACACACACACGTTCTCCATGAGTAAGGGATGCATTGTACTCATCCCAAGTAGATTTAAGAAAAGGATTAGAATAAAAGATGTTATTAAAGAAATATATGAGCAACACAAAAATGGAGAGATCACACAGTGAAATTAATAGATAAGCTATGACTAGGCTACTGCTCCATTGGCATCTTTATGATGAAGGGAAAGTAACTTGTACCATATTGGGTGGGTCCCTGTTGCAAACACCTTGAATCAGTGATGAGATCAAGCACAGGGGTGGGCTACAATCTGTACTGCTGGAGGGAATATCCACAGAGAGGAGGTCACAGATCTAGTCAGGTGTTAACTAAAGAATATTCTTTATTAATGAAACTACCTGTTCCCAATGATTTGTCTTAGTAGTCCAGGAGAGGGTTCTGTAGAAATAGGATGACTCAGGTTTATTTGGGTGATGGTGTACAGATGGATGTGACAATATCCACAGCCTTGGGATACAGGGCTATTGTGGATAATACAATATTAAATAAAATAAAACCAGAGTTATTGGATAATGTCAGCTAAGGTGACGAAAATCAAAATGACTTGTATATGGGAAAGGCGTCTGACTCATTGTGCTTGGCCCCAGTGAGCACAACCACAAGCAGTGAGTGCCAGATTTGTCCGCACCCTTAGGGCCAGCCACTTGAATATCCTTGAGGCAGCTATAGAAGGGAGCATTACCCATTCACTAGAGGTCTTCAGGATCACTGGTCGGTGATGTCCTCGAAGGGATTTTTGCTCAGGGATAAATCTGGTTGGACTAGACCCCTCTGGGATCCTTTCTGGCTTTAGAATTGTGCACATTGAGATCTGCCAGGTTCAAACTTTTGTCATAAATTCAAAGTAAAACAAAGCAAAAATAAACAATCATTCTCTGAATTATCTATTTTTAGACTATACAAAGCACTAATTGCTAAGAAATATACTCAGTTTAAATAGAAAGATAGAAAAAAAGATAATAGCGATAGAAAAAGAAAATACTTTCCCTCTTTGATGTCTATATTCTTGATATGGAAGACACTGTCCAGAAAAGGGAGCTACTTCTGCCACAATTGGCTCAACCTTACTGGGCTTCCTACCCAAATTCTAGCAGCAAAAATGAAGTAGAAAAAAATGTCTCCTGCTGAGGATCTTTAGCTTCCTTTAAGGCTCAGCTTAAGTGCCACCTTCCTTGAGTGGGATTCTCCCAAGTGGCTAGCCCTGACCCATCATTCTACTTTGTATTTACTTGTCTGTGCTTCTGCCCAATAGAATATAAACCACTTGAGGGCTGGGACTGTTTTTGCCTTTCTTTCTGTCCTTAAGATTGCGCATAGTACCTGGAACATAGTAGGTGCTTTATACCTGCTTGTTGACGTGCCTTGCTGACTTTATGCTCAGCACCTACTCTTGACCTGAGTTCTGTGTCTCCTAATGAAGGCATACATCTCCCTACTTCCAAGTACAGCTTCTCACACAGGAGAGGTCTGGCTGGTGGCAGCTGTTTCTCTAAAATCTCACCAATGGGGTGAGATTAAAGAGAGAGAGAGAGGGAGAAAGAGAGAGAGATCTAAACATCAAACTGCCACCTCTTTCCAATACTGTCTTGTTCTAAAGTCTAGGATGCTGCTATTGATAAGATGCTGGAGATGACCACAGACACAGTGAGGATCGGGGAGGACACTCAGCCATATGCCCCCCAACAATCAACTGCCAACTTGGTGTAGGTCCCTGAGCTTGCATCTGCTTGGAGAGCCGCCATCCTCCTGCCAGACAATTAAAGTCTAAAGACTTAGCTGTTCATTGACAGCAAAGCCTTAAGAAGGGTTCATCATGGTCACAGAGGTCACTCCCATTGAAGGACTTTGATTGTCTTCCTCACCTACAAGGAGATGATGAGTGGAACTGTTATTATTCTCCCCACACCGATTCCCTTCAATGTCTCAAAATAATGAGGCTGGAGTATAGGTGTACAAAGGCCACAGAACCCCTTCATCAAGGAGTCACCCCCTCTCGTGACCCGATCATACAGAAAAAAAGGCGTTTGTTGGATGTGCGAGTCCAGAACACAAGAGCCATGGTCGCCATCAGGTATCTCTCGGAGGATTGCCGTTGGCTTGCTCCCGTTATTACTTGGGCTAATTCAGAAAGAAGCCTCTGTATCAGCCTTTGCTTTGATGATCTCCTCTTCGATTCCCATTTGATGAGGTCCTGATTAAGAAGTACACCCTGCAGAGGAGTTCATCAAGAGAGAGCCAGTTTGCCTTGCCTCCCATTGATTTAGAGACCCAGCTGGAACGTGCTGAAGGGCTGAAAGCAGAGAGAGCCACCGGCTTCCTTGGCACCTCCAAGCTAGCGGAGGGGCACCAGGGCATGGCTCACTGCCAATGGACTTCATAGGAGAAAGGAAGACACAGAGGAGGCTGAGCTGAAAGTGAGGTTTATCCCTCCTGCCATGCTCTGTGACCCCAGGGTAGCATGGTGGAGGGGAGCCAGGGGACTTCAAATCAGCTACTGCCTCTGTGGGTCCTGTCTCCAGGCCACTCTCTGGGCTCCTCATCCACAGAAGGATGGAGCGTCCGATTAGACGGCTGATGTTGTCTCTTCCTCCCCTCATTCCCTGATTAAATGAGCTTTAAAATCCTCTCCAGCTCCACAGTGGATGGATGGAAATTCCGGGATCCCAGGATCAGAAAAGGGTAAGAAGGTCCCTCCACTCTTGTCTATTACTTCTCAATGGCCTTTCTCAATACTGCCTTTCTTAAACACAGATTCCCTCTCCAGGCTCTGCTATGGGTCACCGTCCCACTCATCACCATGGGGGTCTTTTCATAGCATCTCAAGCGCCATTTTGTTTTTGATGCAGTAACTTGGTGCAATCCGAGGGCACCAGTCCACTGTGTTCATGCAGCACAATTTGTTGGGTGCTTCTTTCTCTGAGGGATGAATATTAAAAAGCATGAGGAAGACTCAAGTTTTTTAAGGGAGAGGAAATGTTGGTCATTCTTTCTTCTCCTTTGAAGAGTGCCTGTCATTCCATGATCTTGGGTGGGAATTGAAGGTTATGAGCTCACAAGATTCAGACCGTTCAGCCAAAGGATGATCTGAAACATGCTGCTTTTTACAGATGACCTCAAGCTCTCGATGTAGTGTGATGGAACTGAGACTCAAAACCTGGTCCTCCGCCTTCAAACCCCGTATTCTTTCCACTTTTCGACTCCTAAATTGGGAAGAGGCCCTTGGCTAGTGAGTCATACAGCTCAGATATTAGGAGGGCAATGACTCCTTCTTAAAATATAGCCGCAGATAAGGCTATCATGGCTTTCCCCAACAGACTGTAAGCTACTTGAGGGCAGGAACTGTTGTATTAGCATGGAATAGTGTCTGGAAAATAGGCCTGAGGACGGAAATGGTAATTTTATGGACATAGAGCACTCCCAGTGTAGAAACTCCTTCAACCGATGCGTGTCAGCCCCTTGTCTGTACCTTTCAGAGACTTTCTTAGGTCTCTGAGAGAAGAAATGACTTCTTAAGGCCCACCCAGCCAAAGCTTCAGAAGAAAGACTCGAATCTCGGTCTTCCTGGCTTCCAGGCACTAACTCTCCGTAGTAGGTGTCCAATAAATGCTTGGGTATTGATCGACTCATGGTTGACAGCACACTGTATTCACATAATGGATGCTTAGTAGGGTCGATCGATGCCTGTCAGTCGAGCAAAATTGCCAGAAATCACAGGGGACATGCTTAGAATGAAATGGGACAAACGGGGACATCTGAATATCAAAATTACAATATAATCACTAAGTGGGTTTATCAAAGGCAAAACCCAGGCCCTCCCCAAAACTACCCCTCCCCCATCACCCCCAAGACTGGGGAGTGACTCGGGCTCCATGCTACAGGCTGGGCTATGTTGGGTTCCTGGCACCACCTGGTGGCCACCACTTAGAACGGTCCCCACCAGCTTCTCCTTCCCCCCCATCCCTTGCAGACTTTGATCCTAGACATCTAAGTGAAATCCGCCCACTGCAATCCCTCTCCCTCTGTGGACTTCTGGTCCTTACCTTCTGTCTTTCAATTTTTGCTAAGTTAGGAAAATCTCTATTCTTTTTTTCCGATTCTATTTATGAGCCCTACAAAATAGCACTAATCCTCAAGGCCAGCCCTGGGGAGGGTACAGAGGCAAAGAAGAACTCAAAGGTATGAAGTAAATGAGGGACCAGAGCCATTATTAATCTAAAAAGCGTTCCAGGAACAGCACGGACTCTCCCGCAGAGCACCAGGCTCTTACCTCTCAGCTTCTCATTAAGCACTTGGAGTCCTGCTCCAGAATTCAAGAGAAAGTGCTAAAAACCCCTTGGCTTTTCTAGTTTATTACTCATCTCTTTTGTTTCACACCACCAGGGCTGTGTAAAAGCACTGTTTTTCATTAGGCGTAGGAAATTTCACCTCTCCCGTGGCTCTGTGGGCTAACCTGGGAACCTCACGACTATTCATAACCAAAACACTTTATAAAAGCCACACAATCTGCAGATGGCTTCAAACATTAAATGTCTGGGAATTGGTGACGTCTCAGATAACGCGGCCGTTTTTCTTCCAAGTTCAAGCAATAAATATTGGATTTCGCGGGCAGGCCCCCAAACCCATACTTCCCAAAGCGTCCCCCGATGGCAGGATCTTCTGTCTAATCATGCTCCACACAGCTCCCCAAGTGATCTTCCTCAACCAGGCTCGGTTCATGAGCATGTGGGTCCCCCGTTGTTGTTCCTTATTAGACCCAGAATAAAGCAGAGCTTCCTGCTTGCATTTCAAGGCCCTTCTAAGCTGCTTCCAGGCTCAGGCACAGGACTCCCCTTCCTGCACTGTCCATGAGATCAGACTCAGCACCAGTGGCACCTCCCACCTGTCTCCCCAAGTCCTAGGGATCCAGTTAGTTTGTCAATAACTTCCCCCTACAGCACATCAACTCCTTGATAAAGGGCCATTTCATTTCTGTCTTTGCTCCTCTAGTTTCCAGTAGAAACAGAATAAATGCTTATCAAATGAACAGATGTGTGGGGTACTGTGCTAGATGCTAAGGATCATAGATATGACCTTGAAAGGGACAAAGCCCAGCTCCATTTTACAGATGAGGAAACTGAGGTCCAGAAAGGTTAGAAGCCTTGCCTGATGTCATCCCGCAAGTGAATGTCAGAGGTAGGATTTACACTGAGATCCTCCAAAGCCATAAGACAAAATCTACATAAGTCACTGTCCCTGCCCTCATGGGACTTAGAGCCAAGCAGGGGATAAACAACAAACACAGATTATAATGTTACACACTATAATGTAAGTACATTCGGGAGTTATAAACTCCATTGCCAAAGGAGGGGTCAGTTAATAGGTTGTTCTATTGGGGTGATAGGCAAAGGCTTCCTGGGGAAGTTGTGGAGGGGCATGAAGGGGGAATTTTATGATGATGACTCAGCAAAGGAGACTGAGAATAGTTGGAGAGGTAGAAAGTTAGCCCATAGGAAAAAGTCCTTTTCATTCATTCCTGTGGCCCCGAATCCATGTTAACCTACAAGTAAACAGTCTATCTCATCAGCTCCTGTGGCCCCCAAATTCATGTTAACCTAAAAGTAAACAGCCCCTATCATCTGTTCCTGTGGCCCCCAAATTCATGTTAACTTACATAAACAGCCTACCTCATCAATTCCTATGACCCCTGAATACATGT
The DNA here is from genome assembly GCA_023553655.1 of Myrmecobius fasciatus. Lineage (NCBI taxonomy): Eukaryota > Metazoa > Chordata > Mammalia > Dasyuromorphia > Myrmecobiidae > Myrmecobius > Myrmecobius fasciatus. The sequence continues at coordinate 97,037 of JAJPUD010004017.1, forward strand.
TAACCTACAAGTAAACAGTCCATCTCATCAGCTCCTGTGGCCCCCAACTCCACAGACGTTCCCAATCTTAGTTTGTTCTTGGGGGAATTAGTTGCAAGCTGCCTCTTGCCCTCAAAGCACTTTCAGGTTGATAGGAGTCCCCAGAGCTTAGCCCTCACTGACACTGCCTTCAATAACCCTGGCTCCCTGACTGGACAACAGAAAGTATCAGGAGTGCTTCTTTAAATTTAAATTAAAAACAAATTACCAACTAGACACAAAGTTCTGTAAATGAGTTAGCAGCCATAGTTTCATGGTTTGGTTGCAATCAGACCGTAGATCTTAGAAAGCCTATTCTTTTGAATGAGATTTGGAAATTCTCTTCATCATAAATCACAGACCTTAACAATCTTCTATTTGGATTTGATTTCTTGTGTAAAATTTGGGAAATTGTTTTCTGGAGAAAAAATAAAAGGCGTAGGAATGGAGGAAATAAACAAAACTACCGTAAGCAGCAAAAAGGGTAATAAACACACAATATGAACCCCTAATCCCACTCTCTGCAGAAGAGTTCTAACTGAAGTACTTCATTCCTAAGGGGGGGGGCAGAGGCTAGGATATGATATCAAATTAATGAAGAGAAATCCCATAACCTGGAATTAACCTGGCATTAAAAAAAATAAAGGCACCCAAGATAGAGAAAGAAAGTGAGAAAGGTCACAGTGGGCAGCAAACAAATGGGAGCTCCTGGAGGATGGGATTCAACCCAAAACATTGGTGGGAACTTCTAAGTCAGTGATATCTCAGCGCCATCGGCGTATCGGGGCGCAGACTTATCTGGCAGAGTGAATGGAGTCCTGACCTTGGAAGTAGGAAGGCCCAGGTTCACATTCTGCCCTGGGCTCTTACCATAGCTCCAGAGTCTTGACAAATCAGTTCAGTTTCTTCATCTGTAAAATGGAAATGACCCCTACCTCTCAGAGTGAGGTAGCCTATATTATATGTAAAATAAAAAATATATTTTGTGAAAGGCAGCTATTATTTATCAAAAGAAATTTCAAAACCACTTTTTATCAAAAAACAAAAAAAAGTGAATTAGGTCTTAACATTATTTTAATTTCTTAACAACAACAACAAAATCACCACTACTATCTAACTATTCTACCCAACAGCGCTGATTCTTTGGCCTACTAAGTGTTTAGTCGATCCTAGATTCTTGATCCTAGAAAGGACCTTCAAAGTCACTGCCTCCAAACCACCATCCAGGTTTTGAACGCCTTCCACAGAGCAGTCCCTCGGGCGCCATTGAAATGCTTCTGCTGCCAGTGACGTCACCTGTGGAAAGGCAGCTACTCTATTTTTGCCCAACCCTGAGCTAGGAAGCTTTTTAACACTGAACCAAAATCTCTTTCCTTGGAGCTGCTGCCCATTTATCCGACTTTTGGTCTCGGGAGACACACAGAAAAGCAGCCTCTTCCACAGGACAGCCAGCCATTCATTTATTTGCTGCCTTTTTTCCCTTTTTTGACTCCTTTGTTCAGCTTCTACATCTCATCGCATGTTTCTCCAGAAAAGCCTGGCAGCCCATCACGGGCAGAAGGTCACCCAAGACCAGTGGGGCACAAACTACCAAAGTGGGAAGAAGCCACGTACGACTTCTGCCCTGGGGCCGCCATCTTTTCTATGGATGAAACTGGCTAAGTTGGGAAAGACCCATCAGCAGGCTGGTTCCAGAGTGAGGAAGGGTCTGACTACTGCAGCACCTGAGAGAGGGACCATAAATTAGAGAGAAAACGCTGATGAGATTTTAGATTCTTGAAGAAAGAAATGAAATCTTTCAGATTGTGTATATTATTCAAGCCTATCATAGCATCAGAGATTCAATCCCACCCCCTCATTTGGGAGAAGGAAACCGAGGTCCACAGAAGTGACTTGCTCAGCGTCACACAAATGACCATAAGTCCGTCCCTCTCCCCGACCTCATTAAGCCAATATGGCGCCAACTTTTCTCCATGGTGGCCGCCAGGGGGAAGACTTGGACAAAGCGAAGGAGCTCCATATAAGGCACTATCTACAATAGTCTTTTTCTTTATTGCCATGAAAATAAAATAATGTCCTATGTTTATAATAAATAACTGTTCAATAAAAGGAAATTTATTTGGCAATTACACATGTTATGAGCAAAGCATTAACAAGAATGGGCCATAAAATTAAAATGTTTGTCAAAAAGGAAACATTAACGGCAGCATTTGATTTTCAACAAGAGCTTGTACAATGCTCTCCCAAAGAGTCCATTTTAGGCCTAATAACTCTGTCAGAATCCTCTTTTTAAAGGATAGTATAAGCTTATTTATTGGTTTTGAAGACATATTTAGGAAAAACAGCCATCAACGAAACTTCTCAGTGTGCGTCTATTTTACTGCCATCTCTGGAACTTTAAACTAACGTATCAAAGGCAAATTGTGCACATAATTCCTTTTATATTTCCAAATGTAGCACAGCCCACGAAGAACAGAAAGGGTAGAAGGCCAGCTGCAGGTGACTGGGGCCCACATCCTGCTTCAATCACTTGTATAGACAAGCCACTTAACCTCTGAGAGCATAAACATCCTCATCTATAATGACCCTTGGATTAGAAGCCCCACAGGGCTTTGAAAACTTAGGTGTTATTGTTGTAAATGGGAGTTGATGTCATTAATCATCAATATGGGGGGGAGTTTAGGTCTTGCCAGATAATCTGCGTGGCCCTAGTCAAGTCACATCATCTCTCTCTGTCCCAGAAATTTTTTGTGGGTGGAAGGTGTAAGTAGGTGCCAATCTGCATTGGTAGAGGGGCTTTCCTCACTGGGAGGTCCCTGTACCCATGAAATCATAGTTCTAGATCTCCAAACGCTCTGATGCTCATATAGAGGATCGCAAGAAAATTCATAATCTCAAAGATCATAGCTCCAGAGCTAAAAGGTGGCTTGGTCCAACCCCTTTATTTTTTTACATGAGGAAACTAAGGCTCACAGAAGGAAATGATTGGTCCAATGTCACAGAATCATCTCAGTCACCTCCACTGTCCTTTCCTCCATCCCCCGACCTCCAGGATCAAAGAGCATTTCAGTCTCCTTTGACCTTCCGAGCTTTCCAGATGTCTTGCATTTCACTTCCCTCTCCATTACCCAGCCCACTATCCTTCCCTCTTGGCTACACCTCAAGACCCAAATGCTCTCCCTCTCTACCTCTGCCTTCCAGCTTTCCCGGCTTTCTTTAAGATTCAGTTCAAACCCCACCTTTTGCTTCTCCTCCTCCTCCCTTGGCTGGCTGGTGTCTCCTCTGGGACATTACCTTGCATCTGCTCTGTACGTATCAGGTACATCCCCAGTCATTTGCATGCTAGTTTCCCCAGTGGAACAGGAGCTCTGAGGATAGGGCTGGGTTTTGTTTTGTTCTTCCCTTTCTTTATACCCCAGCCCATTCACACAGTGCCTTATTAGATGAATAAGTACTTAAGAAATGCTTATTGATTGACTGGGGTCTGCTAACTCTAGCATTGGGGTTTTTTTCGGGGGGACGGGTCTACCTTATCCTACCATTTTAAGTGGACGACTTATGGAAGTACTACTCTACTCATGGAACAAAACCCTCACAAATTCTGCTGTGAAAAACCTAACCCTTTTTATTGCAAGCTCTTACTTCTTCCATTTGATTAATTTGGAAGTGAAGGAGAGACAACAATGTCAAACATGGCAGGGAGACAGCTCCTCCTGCATGGCCTTATGCTCTTCAGGATTCACTCCAGGCTCCTTTAGACCTTTTTGGGTCATACCCCCAGCCTTAGGCATCTTCAGCTCCCTAGTACTTTTCAGGTCCTTTTATGGGCTTTCTTTCTCTATTAAAGTGTCAGCTCCTTGAGGGCGGAGCAGGGTCTGCTTGTGTTTTGCTTAAATAATGCTTGTTGACCCTATTGGCTGGGAGGGGCCATCAGTTCAAATCCAGAAACATTTATTTAGCACCCCCTACTTTCCACCCACTGTTCTGGGCACCAAAGATAAAAGAAACCCTTCTTTCCAGGAGCGAATGGCACAGAACAAGCCGATGGTCAGCAGGGGAAGGGCAGCCCTTCAGTCACCAAACATCTGAGGGCCTGCTCGGCTTCAGAGAGCTGTGGTAAGGTTTGCAGATCTTTAAGGAGAAGCCAGTGCAATAGAATGAAGCACAAGACAATTACTGGGGGAGGAGAGAAAGAGGGGGCAAAGCAGTCGAGTTCAGCTCTCTTCCTTTTTCCTCCTTTCCCTAGGCTCCTTTACTGACTCAATTAAATGCAGTCACGTGTCCTGGGCTTGAAGTCTGGCTCATCACTTACTGCCTCAATGACCTTGGACAAGTGATTCCCCCTCCCTAGGACTCCAGTTTCCTCATATGTAAATAGCGTAGTTGATCCATGTGGTCAAGAGGAGAGAGTCAGAGGACCTGGAGTCAAATGTCACCTCTGATAATCACTACAGGTGAAACCTCAGTCTGTCCACATCATATCTCTGGGCCTCAGTTTCCCCTTCTGTACAAAAGACTATTGGACTAATGTGCTCCAAGGCTCCCTCCAGCTCAGATGTAGGAGCCTCTGATCTCTAAGTGTATGACACCATGAATAAATATTAACCAAAGGTCTACCTTATGCCAGGCAATGTGCCAAGTGTCAGCAAGGACTGGGGACAAATACCCAGTGCCTTCCCTCAAGAAGCTAACATTCTACTGAAGGGTCATGTGAAATGGGAGATGGGGGGACAAGGGGGCAGCCCATACAGCAAAAGACTCCCAGGAACATTCTTTAGAAGCCTCAGTCTCCCCATCTGTAAAACAGATCTTTTCCAACTCCAGATCCATCAGCTAGGATTCAAAATTCACGCCCCCCCCCCCCCCCCGCCATTAGTTCTCCTAATCCTCCTCTACCAGGGACCGGATTCAGCACCATGGACAGAAACCAGACTCCTAGGGATTGAGCCTCTGAAGGCAGACCCAATATTGCCGGCTGGATTCTGACTGATACCCAGCCTGCTACTAAATGGTAAGGGTGCCCTGGAACGAGCTCCTGGCTCAGTCCAGTGTCTTTCCTGGGAAGAACAGGGGAGAAGAGGTTCTTGCAGATCCAGAGAAAATGACAAGGGCCAGGAGCTGGCCCTTGATTTCATCTGCAAAGGGAACTCCAGAAGGAGCAGAGCTCTTTTACAAAGGGAAGCAGGCTGAGAGCTCTGCCTGAGGTTCTGAGAAGGTTTGGGGTCTCTCAGGGACAGCAGTATAGACTCCAGGCAGAACTTTCAAGTTTGCCTTATTCCAAGGCCAGGTCTCTACCCACTACTCCATCTTGTTTCATGGTGCAAATCAAGGAATATTGAAGAGGCAATGATCTCACTGACCTCTCAATGTCTGGGGCCCCAAACCAGGAGCAAGACAAGCAAGATATGAGGCACTGGAAAAAGCTCTGAATTCAGTCCAAGAACTTGGCTTTAACTTTGGCTTTGCCACCCGTGAGACCTTAGGCAGGCCATTTTAACTCAATTTCCTCATCTTAGAACTCATCTGCTAAATGTAAATTGGGTCCTCTTCACATCTATCAAATGAGGAGATTGGATTAATAAGCCTTTAACATCCCTGCAAGCTAATGTAGAAACCATTATCAAATCCCTTCATTTACTTCTACAATCCCAGGGGTTCACTGGGTCTCTCTTGATGCAGGAGATATAAAAATCATGGACTTGGGAATTCAGAAGCTCTGGATTCAAGTCTGGACTCTTATCTTTACTAGCTGTGAGACTTTGAGCAAGTCACCTATATAAGAACACAGATTGGATCTGGGAGAGATTGAAGAAGACCTTTACCCCAGTCCCCCCTCTACCTAGCCCCCCCCTCCTCCCAGCCCCCTCATTTCAGAGATGGGAGGAATTCCAACCCAGGTGTTCTGACTCATAATAGGAATGGTAACAACAATCAGCTTCACTTTACACAGGTGGAAATGGAGGCCCCACGCCCATCTATACTTAGTAGCTAGGTGATAAGGAAATATCAGAATTAGGCTTGATTATGGATTTAGAATTATAAGGGCCCTAAGAGACCAGCTCCTCTGATCTACTCATTTTCACCATGTAAAAACTGAGACCCCAAACTTTCAGGATCATAGTTAAACGTTATATACGTTGGAGTTTAATGTTCAGTCATTTTTCAGGTTTTCCGACTCTTCTTGACCCCATATGGGATTTTCTTGGCAAAGACACTTGTTTGTCATTTCCTTCTCCCGCTCATTTTTACAGAGAAGGAAGCTGAGGCAGATAGAGAAGTGATTTGCCCAGGGTCATTGGGGCAGCTAGGAAGTGTCTGAGACTTCCTGATTTCGGGCCCAGCCCTCTCTCCTGCGCCACTTAGATTGCAGTTTAATACTAAACTATAAACGTAAATGCTAGATATCTACTTCAACCCCCCATCATTACATGCCTCCTAATTGGCCACAGTTTAATATCTCCATCATAAAGACAGTTCACGGGCTCATAGATTAGGATGCCAGGGCTGCCGATGTAGAGCTGGAGCTTTAGAATTCATTGACTTTATTCCCTGCTTTAGAGATGAGCAAGTTATGACCCAGGAAGTGGAAAGGGCTCTCTGAGTAGAGTCAGGATATGAAATCAGGGCCCTGGCCCTCGAAGCAGCCCCTTTGTTGCAGCCCTCGTGCAGAAGCAGCCCTGGTGCTCACTGAGAGCCGAAGTCAGACTCCCCACTGACACCGGAGCTCACCTAGGGTGACTGAGGTGGCCTTTCTCTCTGGCTGTCTCATCTCTGCCATTCAGGTGATTCCATTTCTCGGCTGATCTTAGGTCCAGTGCCCCTGGCCTCTTGGCTGCTCCCCCATTGCTCTGGCTATTCTCCGGAGCTGTCCCAATGCTTCAATGTTCTCCCTGGGAGACCAGGCCATCTTCTGACTTTCCTTTAAGCCCCAATTAAAATCCCACCTTCTCCAGAAAGCCTTCTCTATAAACTCTCTCAATCCCAGTGCCTTTTTCTCCCAATTATTTCCCATTTATTCTGCCAGTAGCGTGCTTTGTACACTTCTGCTGTCTTCCCCATCAGACTGTAAGCTCCCTGCAGACAGGGACTCCCTTTTGCCTCTTTTTGCATGCTTCACACAGTGCTTTCCACCTAGTAGGTATCAGATAAATCTTAACCAACTGAGAGGAGAGTGCAAACCTTGGCGCCCGTTCAGAAACTATTATTCTTATTTTAAGGAAAACTCCCCGCCTTGAAAAGGCTTATCCTTCGAAAGGTCTGTACTTTTAGAGATAATGGGAATGACATTCACCAGTACAGGTCACAACCCACCCAGCCTTCTGAAGCTGAACTCAAGAAAGCAATCATGGGCAGAACACGCGTGTACGGCCCACCGCCGCCAGTCTTAACCTTTCCAGGTGAGCACCTAATCCCATTAGCCAAGGTTACTAATTAGCCCTTGTTATGTGCTCCAAGATGCTTTGATGCCCCATCCCCGTGGCCTTGGCAGCATGCTAGCTCCCTGGGGAGCCATGCACGGCACGGGAGCAGCGGAGCGGCAGAGGGAGGTGGCAGAGGGGGAGTGGCAGAGGGGAGCCCAGCTCCAGCAAGCTTAGTGGATCCCTGGGCTGCCAGACTGACCAGAGGAGGCTATTTCCCTCTGTGTGTTCTATTAGGAGCAGTAGCTGTAGGAGAGAGCCCAAAGTGGGGAGGTTGGGGCGGGGGGAAGAAGGAGATAGAGACAGGCAGAGAGACAGAGATAGTTAGACAGGTCCGCCCTGGCTCCCAGCCACCCTGGAAAAGATCCTGACTGTCCCTGAAATAATAAAGATGGGCTTTTTCATCTGAGATTCCATTCTTGTCTGTATTCTTTTTTATCTCATTGTATTAAAACAAATTTATCTTCATTTATGTCGCAATTACCTTGTAGGGCTGTTAATTTGCTGGAAATGAAGCTATTGTTTAATTGCTCCTATTAATCGGGGGATTTAAATGCCGACTGTAATAAACAGTTACCTTCAGGACGGAGCAAAGTCAAGGCTGGGGACATGGTCTTGCTCGATGGGAATGGGGGCAGGGCTTCCAACTGTTGTCCCAAATGCAAACGCCAGGGCAGCTGGAAGCCCCAAGACCACCCTGCCATAAAGAGAACAAAGTCATCATTTGCTCAATTTATCTCCAATCCTCAGAAGTTGCCATCTGGAGGAAGGGGACAAGGAACCACCTGACACAAACTAAGAATATCTTGCTTTTACCAAAAAAAATTAGGAAATGGATGGGAGGCAGCACCACTCAGTGGCTAGTGCTCTAGATTTATAATCAGGAAGAGCTAGCTGCCATTGCACAATGTTGCCCATTTCCTGGTGGTTTTGCAAAAGTTATACATTTAGTATCTTGTGAGATTTACTAGCTGTGTAACTCCAGGCAAGTCACTCGACATATCTAATCCTCAAGTTTCTCATCTGTGAAATGGGCATAGTAATACCACCTATGTTCCAGATGGCTCCCTATCACTTCTAAGAGCATATAAAACCCTTGCAAAAGTCTCCCTACTTCTCCAGTCTCCTTACACCCTAATCCCTGACATACACTCTTCCATCCAACGCTCCCCTGGCCTCTCCGGCCATTCCATGAACAAGGCCTCCATCTCTCCGCTCTGGGCATTCTCTCTGACTACCTCTCCTCCAGGTCTGTAATGCCCTCCCCCCTATGTTCCACTTGAAGACCTCCTTTAAATCCAACTAAATCCCTGTTTTTACTTGAAGCTTTCCCACCTCCTCTGAATCCCAGGGGCTTCCCTTTGCCCATTATTTCCTCCTTAATCCTCAGCTAGTTTATTGACTCCTACTAGCTTGCCTGGCTTGTGAATTCCTCCTGATGCCTCAGGCTCAATCAGTGACTAGATCTCTAGGCTTGGACGCCTCAACATCTCCCGCCTCTGACTCCTTTCTTCACAGTCAGCACCTTAGATCTGCCCCAGCCACTCCCCCATGCAATACAGTCCTGTGACTCTGGGTGACTGCCTGGTTTGACTTTTTCACCCTTCACAACCTGGCCCCAAATCACATTTCTAGTCCACAAGACACTACTTACCCTCCAGCCTTCCCTGATCCAGTGAGAGTGCCCTCTGCTCGTTGCAAGGAGCATTCTTATCTCCCCCGTCTGAGTTTGACACTGGAATGGGCTTCCTCCTCACCTCAGACTCATGGGATCCCTCATGGCCATTAAGAATGCTGACCTCTCTCTCCCCTTGTCCATGAAGCCTTCCTCTTCTTTCCAACTGTCAGTCCTTCTCTCCCAGCCTTGTATTTATTCTCATTTACTAACATATGTCTATGTTGTCTCCATTTATAGGACGTAAGCTCCTTGAGGGTGGGTCTGTTCATTTTTTAAATAATTTTTATCCCCAGTACCTTGGACAGCACCAGACATATACAAGAAACTTAGTAAATGGTTGTTGATTGCATGCAAGGAAGAACTTAAAGGTACCTTGAGGTTTAGTTCTAGCTTCCCAGGATCCTTTCATAAAAGAGTAGAGTGTCTGGAAATGATCCATCTGTTAAGACCTTGTACACCTTCAGGGAGAGACCAACATGAAACCAGGAGATGTTCCCTGAGATGACCCCAAGATTGGGCAGGCCTTTTGGGCTACAACTGGGCCCAAATCTACATTTCCTAAAGCATTACAGAGAGCCATCGACCAACCATCCAACAAGCATTTATTAAGCACCTATTTGTGTGTCAGGTTTGAGTCGATCTTTTGGGTTACCACTGAGTCCAAATCTATATGCCCTAATACACTAAGGAGAACTATTTACTAAGCACATACTATGAACCAAGTTTGGGCAGGTCTCTTGGGCTATAACTGGGTCCAAATCAACATAGTCTAAAGCATTAGAGAGAGCCATCAATGAACAACAAGCATTTATTAAGCACCTACTATGTGCCCTGTACCATAACTGAAGAAAAAAGATAAAATTGAAACAGATGTTGCCTTACTCTCAGTTTTGTGCCTAAAACCACTGAGAGGCTGTTTCATTATTGGGGTAGTTTGGAACCAACTCAGGGTAGAGCCTGAAATAAATGGAAGTATATACCCACTGGGATTGGTACCCTGGCAGGTAATGCTGCAGACGCCGACTGGTAGCCATCAAGATTTCAGGCTGCGGATCCAGAGCCCCAATGTCAGACAATGAGTCTGAGAGCAAACCAAGAACTACAGAACCGGCCAACACGCCTTCCCTTCCAACGGATGATGAGACAGCACTTTTGAGCTCACTCAGCAATGAGACCTGACTTTCACGGCACAGTACTGGGGAGTAACATTACTGCCATCTTCCCACTGCCCTGACTCCTGGGCATCCTATGTGAAGCTGCAAGTTCTTCCTGGTGAGAGGCAAAATCTACCATGATAAGGATCAATCACTTTATATATTACTGTTCAATGTGGTCATGGAGAAAGTTTCCTTGGTTCCTCTCCCTAGGAAAATAGCCAGTTCATTGCCTGGAACTGTAGCAGAGCACACAGTAGGTGGCTCATAAATGTGCAATGATTGGCTGATAATGGGATGGAGTCCTACTAACTTGAAACAGGCACTTGTCATCTGTATATTCATGAGTCATTATCATAATAAGAGCTAACATTTATATTGTGGCCTACTATGTGCCAAGCACATTAAAATTACTCTCTGATTTGATCCTCACAACAACCCACAAGATAGGTGCTATTATTACCCCTATATTATAGTGGAGGAAATTGAGGCAAACAGAGGTCACACAGCCAGCAAGTATATAAGGTCAGATTTTAATATGGGCCCATTTTATGTATTCACGCCCATTTTAATGTGACTTCTCCAAGACATAATGTGCCTGAGGTTAAAAGGTGATATAATGGGAGTTCAGAGATAATCAAGATGGCACCCTTCCCAGCCTGCTAAATCATGGAAATATCCTGAAAGACGGGTTTCTTTTTCCTTCCCGTTCTTCAGTCATATACACACATTGGCTAAAACAGTAATAAATCAAGAGCTTTGTATATCAATGGTCTGAAAGCCTAACAGGTATAATTATTTGCTCAGTTTTAATTAAGTAAATAATAACTGTAAGAAATAACAACGCAAATGGACTAACACTGCTTAAAAGTAAAGAGAGTAGGGAGAAAACACAGAAATAAGTGCAGGCAGTCATAGGACCTTAATAAAGGCTGCAATCACAACAATGGGGAAGAATAGAGATTAAAGAGTCCCTCATGAGAGACATTTAACGGAAAGAGTACCTTAGGACTTGGATTGAGAAGATATTCAAATCTGACCTCTGACACTCACCACCTATGTGACCCCAGACTAGACCTTTAACCTCCTTGACCATTTTCAGAATGTGATCTATGAAACATCATTAAAAATGGTTCCTAGAACCTAACAACCATCCTCAACCATTTGGAGAGCAGTTTATGGTTCATAAAGTGCTTTGCACTGATTCTCAAGATCATGTGAAATAGGCAGGGGGTAATATTATCCCCATTTAACAGATGCAGAAACTTCTTTTTTTGAAGAAACTTTTTCTTGAAGAAATGGTTCACCCAGTTGCAAACAGTAGAGGTGAGATCTGAACCCAGGGCTTATCGGGAGCTCTTTTCACTATATCATCATCCTCCACCCTCCTTCTGAAGCCAGTCAGAAGAAGGATCTTGACTTTCCTGCTGAACATGAATGACCTCCATGACCGTAGAGTTCACTTGGTGCAGGAGAACAAGAGCTAATGATCTTGAGTAAGCCCCTTTCCACCCCCCACTTTGAGGTCTCAGTTTCCACATTTGCAGACTGAAAAAGCTGGCCCAGTTGATCCCCCGACTTTTCACCCTCAGACACTTCTTAGACTTCTGAGGTTTAGTGCTAAAACCCCAAGGCTTGGCCGGGACGGCCGATGTGGCCCAGATGGCGAGTCTGTCTGGGCTTGGATCCACCTCCCCAGCCCATTTGGACTTGTCCAGCGGGGAAGGGGATGATTAACCCTCCTGATCACTCACCCCCAAGTTCTTTGCAAATCAGCATCTTTCAAAGATGAGGTGGGAGAGGATCCCAATAACTGGCAAGACAATTTAGATGGCGGGCAAGAAACTTAAACAAAGAAGGGAACATGAACCCATCGCTTCCTTTCACCTCATTGAGCCGACACGGAGAGAACTGGACACAACTTTGCCGAAGTGAGTCCGACACTGGAGGAAGCGCCCGGGGACAGGGACTGACTCAAGCCACCAAACTCAGGCCTTCCCAGCAGGGTGGACGGAGCAGGCTGCCTCCCGACCGCAGCCTCACAACCAGAGCCAGAGGCTCCTAATTTAATTAGCAGGTGAGACTGGAACAAAAATGGTTTGTTAAGGAGGCGAAGGGAAAAGCTGGGGATAAACAGGAGTGAAATAACAGAAGTGGAGAGGGAGACGGGGAGCTGTGGAAAGAAGGAGAGGGAGATGGAAGGGACAAAGCCCGTGGAGCCCTCCCCAAATGATAAAGTACAATGCAGATCAAGACAAAGTGTGCCAGAGAAGGAAGGGTATAATAATTTAGAGAAAAACGACACGGGCGCCAAGATAAATGAGGAGCACCCGAGGAAGAGAGCTCTCAATGGGGGGAAATAGAAGGCGGACTATCTGTGGGAACATTTTGAAAGCAGGATCCTTGCGACAGAGCCAGTTAAGGGCTGTAATTGGTTTTCCTTTTTTTATTAACGTGCCTGATAAATAGACTTTTAACCATATTTCTCAGACCTAATTTGTTTCTTATTTTATGATGTACACAATGTGGGGGGGAGAGTTTAGAAACTTCCCTAATCTCCTCATCTGTCAAGGACTCCTTCCCCAACATCGATTTCCTTCCCCAGACAAGTGCGCCCAAGCCATTGGACCCAGAAAAGCCTTCCTGGGGCCCAGCCAATCGTGTGCATTGATCTATCGGTACAAAAAACACTGAGCTTTAGGAGGTTCAGATCTGGAAAGGGGCTCAGGGGCCAGGAAGTCACCATCTTATTTTACTGAAGCCTAGAAAGGTGAAGGTACCTGAACAAGATCACACAACCAGTAGTCTTTAAAATAGTGCCCTAATGGACAAAATTCTCTCCCTCCCCATGCCTGCCTCTCAGAATCCCTTGCTGCCTTCAAGGTCCAGCTAAAATGCTGTCTTCTACAAAGTCTTTCCTTTTGGAACAACAATTAATTTCTCCTTGCTATATTTTTTTTAGCATCATCTAAGATTATACATTTCCCAGTGTATCTCCCATCTCCTTGCAGAGATAAACTCCTTAACACAAATAATCCAAATGTTAGGAAAAAATATTCATCAAAAATAGCAAAAAAAGACACAAAAAACCCCAAAAAAACTGTCGTTTCCTGAGTTCTCTCCCCACAATCTCTTACTCTTGAATTGGAAATAGTGTGTGTGTGGGGGGAAACTTCCTGGTTCTCTAGATTGTTGGTCCAACTTTTCCCCACCCTCCCCTCACTGCCCCACAAAAATTGAAATTTTCTCAAACAGGGTCTGCTTCACTTTTATATCTGTAGCCCAAGTTCACAGCACAGTACTTGGCACAAAGTACACAGCTGTCAATGCCCATGGATTGATTGATCTCATCCAGGTCAGAATATGCTACCCCTGGGCGCCAGGAAGAAATGGTTAAGGACACAGCTGGGGCAGAGGAGTAGCAGCAACCCCCTCCCATTTTATTTTATTTTAAGAAATTAAGTTTATTACTTGATATTGTAATTACTTGTTGCCCTCAGGTAATTAAAAGTGATCTAAATCTAATTTTATTTACATTTAGAATACCTGAGGTCATCTGCCATCAAGATTCAAGGCTGGTGACTAATAATGTCTAAGTGTTAATTAGACTTGGGCAGAGAACACTGATTGATTTAGAATTTCTAATCTGCGCCAATTTCCTATGAGCCATGAAGCCCGGGCGGCTGGTCTAGCCTTGGCCACTGGGCCACCGCGGGCTTTCCTGGGCCTGCTGAAACTCTTCTAGCAGCAAGAATCTTCATAGTGAGAAAAGAAGAGTGGGATTTCATGGAAAAATAAAGCTCAAAGCCCCAGAGGAGGGCTGGAGGACTTCCATTAAAGCAGTGTGGTCCAGTGGGCAGAACAGTGCATTGGGAGCGAGAGAACAGAAATTCATGGTCTAAGGCCAGAAGGAACCTGAAAAGGAGAAGAGACTTGGGTGTCTGGGGAGATGGAGAGGACACAGAGATTAGGCAGTGAGGTGGGATGGTGCAGTCAGAAGTTCTGAGCTCCATTATATGCTGGCTCTGGGACACTAGAAAAGTCACTTGATCCCTGTCTCTCAGTTTTTTCATCTGTGAAATGGAGGGTAATAGCAGCACTTCTTTTTTTCTTAATTGTGAAAATTTGGAAAGCTCTTTTTAAACTCTAAAGTGATATACTTTATATATATTATACATATACATTTATATATACATATAAATGTAATACAAATAAATAAATAAAACATAATTTTAGGGTAGATACATATGTATATATACATATATATATGTATATAATAGTTAGCTTTATTATTATTATTAATATTATTATTATTGAGCTTTCAAAGATCCCAGGACTTCTCCCTGAGAAAATGGACCATGTTTCTAACATTGCTATTTTTCTATTCGTGCTGTAGGCCCTGTGATAAGCCCTGAAGATAGGAAGAAAGACCAGAAATCCCATCTCACCCTTGAGGATCTCCCAATGCACAGATGCTTGGGGGCACCCCCTTTCTCCAGAGTAAGGGGGGGCTGACCACAGAAAGGAGGTGCCAGAGCTGGGAAGACAAGGCAAGGCAAAAGCTGACTTCTAAAGGAGGTTGAGGGGGGAGAAGGGAGATGCACAGCCAGGGCAAAGTCACGGAGGCAGGAGATTGGTGGCTGGTCCCACATCACACTCCCCCCAAATTCCCTCTTGCTGGCGAGAGCATCGTCAGGCTTCGAGGCACCAAGGTTTGCCGTCTGGGAGCCATTCCTGAGTTAGGCTGCTCTAGGGATCCACAGTTCCAAGTCCCATCCATTGTATCTCCTCTGCCTTTGCCCTCCGTCACAAGCTTCCTTCCACTCAGGCAGCCTCTGTCCTGCTTCAGGAAAGCCCTCCCTTCGTCCCTTCCTGAGACTAGTGTCACAAGTCCGAACTGGTACCTTTGCCTTTGGTCTCTTCGGATCCAACCATCCCTGACTCACTCATGGCTAGGGAACTCAGGTTCCCACCCAAGTGAAAGGTCCTCACGGCTCTCTGGTGACTCAGGAACAAACCTGCACCTGATCTGCAGAGCTGAGAGCTAGGACGTCACCTCCTGCACGACTGCCTGCCTTACTCCTCCGGGGATTCACCCCGTCCTGTCATCCTTTTTTTTTTTTTTTTTATTAAAGCTTTTCATTTACAGAACATAGGAGTGATTTTTCTACATTGACCTTTGCAAATTTTTTTCCCAATTTTTCCCCTTCTTCCCTCCCACCCCTAGATGTCCTGTCATCCTTGACATTACTAAATATAAACTTGTTTACAGGTTGCCCCATCTTGACAGGACCCCTTGTATCTCCACTACCAAGCATCACTGCACAGTTGAAGCAGAGTATATTCTTAATTAATAATTATGGAAAATGAATAAATCTGAATTCCATCCTAAGTTGTTGTTATTCAATCATGTCTAGTTTTTGCGACTCACTGGAGTGCTTTGCCATTCTCCAACTCATTTTACATGTGGGGAAACTGAGGCAAACAGGGCTAAATGATCGACACAGGGTCATGAGCCTAATCTGGTAACTGTTTGAGGCTGGATTTGAACTCATGAAGCTGAATCTTTTTGATTTTAAGCTCAATTGAAGCTCTATCCATGGCACCACCTCGCTGCCCAAGGAGTCTAAGTACAACTCAGCCAAAACTTCCCCCGTATTAGAGGAGAAGGTAATCGTTACCGTTTCCATATCAGAAGGCCGCCCTTCTATTGCCATATACATGTCAAAGCCATATGCCATGCACATACGTATCCCTATTCTTCCCAAGAGCCCCGATAGGTTTGTTGCCCAGAACTGAGAGGCAGCTAACACTCTGCCTATCTTTGCCATCTGGGAAAAAGGATCCAGGCTTTTGGAAACTAATTTGAACAAACAAATGTAATTTTCAGAGCATCCGAACAATGGTTTCACATCACTGCGTGTACCAAGTGTGTGTAGGCTAGAAATTGGAAGGGAATAAAATGCTCCATGTCCTGTCTCACTCCCTCTGAACGCCTTGGGCCAGTTTTTAACAATTAGGAAAATACCCAAACCCAACAATATACTAAGAGACCATGGCCGAGCTTTATTTTCAGAAACCACACGTGGGTAAGATTCTAACTTACCACTAGATGATCAAAGGAAAACCCATTGCATCATGGGAAACTCCATTGCCAACGGTACTGATGCAGAAGTGACTTTGACGTCTATCCTGTCTGCTAAGCATAAGGGAAGGTGGAAACTAATAAGGGAGATGGAAATGACTCGGACCCTCCGAGTTGCAAGAGATGTCAGACGCCATCAGTCTGAGCTCTGACCTGAACAAGACCCTCTCGCGCCACGTCCCTCAACAAGTGCTCGTCCGGCCGTTGCATGACAACCCGCAGCAGGGGTTCGTGCAAACCATTCTAATTTAGAACAGCCTGAGTTATCAGGTAATTCTTCCTGACATCAAGCCTGACGGTGCCTCCGCAATTTCTACCTTTAACCCTGCGGGGCCAGACAGAAGCGTCCCTTCAGCTACTCGAAGATGGCAACCATGCCCACCGCGAGCTAGCTCTCTGCTGCGGGCTTAATGCGCCCGAGACCTGCCTCCAGCGCTTGTGTCACACAGCTCCTGGCCATCTGGGAGCCATCTTGCATGTCAGATCCTCCAGTTTATCAATGTCCCTTTTAAATGTGGCGGCCAGATCCGAACACAACACTTCCAATAAACAGATTCAAAGGCGCTTAGCCAACAAAAACAAGAAGAAAGCACCCTGGAGCATCCAATGGGTGATCTCCGTTAGCACAGGTGAGACAGGCGACAAGTTCAGGAAGTCCCTAATCATAAAGTTACCTGCCTAACGACCATTTGGGGCAGGGACAAGCGGGCACCCTACAAAGCAGGATCCTTGAAATCCCGGGGGATCACCCTTTAACCCTCTGTGTGCCAGAAATTCGGCAAAGCATCTCCTATAAATCTCACCAAACACAGGAGGACCCATGCACTTTAATCATTCGATAACAGTTACAATAAGATTATATTAAAAATTTAAACTGCCCTACTTAACGCAATTTACCTCCAAATGTCCATTTCCAGCGGATGAATTTGCCTGAAATAAATGTCGAACTCTCGATCAGATTTATGACGCCCAAGAATATTTCTCCTGATACAGATCGAGAGAGTGAAGGCTAATGGCTCCACTTTTATGAGTTTTTAAACACTTAATGGGGAGATTTAGACATTTTCACAAGATGAGGCGTCCCCGAGATTGGCGACTTTATGGAATGACAGGCAGAGGAGAAAACTAAGGGATTCCTTTGGAGACAGGCCCAGCTGAGAGGGGCTGGCTTTGCGCTGAAGGCAAGGCGGATGTCCTACGCTTGTCCCGGCGGCTGCGTTCACGGGTGACCTTTTTCTTTTAAAGAAAAGAACTCATGTTCTCCATCACCTTCCAGAAGGCTGTCAATAACCTTTCTTTTTAGACCACACATTTCAATTTCACCGTCACTTTTAAAGCACCCAAGTTGTGATTTGTTAAGACTTTATATATTTATATCCACCCACACCATGGGGAGGTTATAGAGCAATCCCATAATTACCCAAGCATAATTAACCGAGCACTCATAAGTATCAACAATTACCACCCCCCGCCAGGACCGTCAGCAGGAACACCGGCTTCCAAATGTTTGGAAGTCAATCTCCAAAGTTCCTTTCTCATCGTAGTCGTTTTTTCCCCATCTCCAACACAGCTGTGAGCCCTCCGATTTCAATTAATGCCTAGGCCCTTCTCCTATCAATCACTCAGGGCTATAAATCCCTGATCTTTCTCATTAGCTCCACCGTGAACAGCTCCTCTAGCAACATACCTTGCCCGAGTCCTGTAAATTATTAGGCAGGAGACACCGGCAAGGAAGCTCACTCTCTGAGATGCCGTGAGTGATTGGAACAGATCGGGGGTGCCCATGCAAGCTGGGCTCAGAGCTGATTTACTCTTGCCTTGGATATAAAAAAAGACTCACACACAACAAACAACTCACCGAGAATCATTCTGACAGCAGACCTCTTTGAGCCTGCTTATTTGCCTTAAAACTAGTAATGGCCTGTCTTTATTAATATTACAAAGTTTTATGGGCAAAATCCAATTTTCTGTGGGAAAAAATATTTTCAGCTGTCTCCGCCAATAGCATCGTTGGCAGGTGCCTGTAGCTATTAATATTTTTTTTTAAACTAAAATCTCCCAAATTATTTTTTTTAAAGCTGGAAACGAGCTTCAGACTGAAATTAAAAAGGGGATACTAAGGCAACATTAGGAACCGGGGAAAGGCAGAGGGAGGGCCCTCCCTAGCCAGCTGGAGCCTTCTCCCATTTGGGGAAGATGACCCTCACAGCTACTCGTCCAGTTCCATAAAAGCAGCTTCCTCGTGATTTCCAGGACCCACTCCTTTCCTGAGGGCGGGTTCCGTCACTGGAGGAGAGGGAGGCGGCCCACAGGAACCTGACCTTGTTTTTCCAAGGTGGCCGGCTGCATCCGTCCCAGTCCACCTAGTGACCATCACCCACCGCTTCCCTGGGACCCCGCTCGGTGGCCCATTCCTTCACGTGCCTGACAACGGTGAGAAAGAGCCACAGAGGAGGAGGCCGACAGAGCAGCTCCCGGTCTGTGGCAGCTAAAAGCTCCGGGTACGGCACGGACCCTCCTGCTTTCCA
Organism: Myrmecobius fasciatus; assembly: GCA_023553655.1. Lineage (NCBI taxonomy): Eukaryota > Metazoa > Chordata > Mammalia > Dasyuromorphia > Myrmecobiidae > Myrmecobius > Myrmecobius fasciatus. The sequence goes on from JAJPUD010004017.1 coordinate 115,978, forward strand.
TCATATCCACTTTATGCCTAATTTAATTAACTGTATCTTTCAAATGAAAATTGATGTAGCGCATTAACTCGTTCCCATCTTTGGGAGGCACGGCCGATATGTTACCGCTTATTTCACCTAAATGGACTGATTTGCACAGAATTTGAGGGGAGTTCAGCCAGAGGGAGGCACACAGTTCTGCCCACCATGGGGCTGCCACCTGGTGGACGGCATTTAGCTGAAGCCATGGAGCCAGCACCCTTCCATGATTTAGAGAGAGAGCGGGCAAGGACCACTGAGGTCACGGTCAACTCTGCCCACCCCCCTTTTAGAAATGGCAAAACAGACCCAAAACCTCCAGAGACTTGTCTAAACTCACAAAGGGAGCGAGTACCAGAAACGATGGAGCCGTGGCTCCATCACCCAACCATGAGGACTCTCGCTTGTTATAAAACCCAGAAATAAGTGCGTGGTGTTCTTGAGTCCTAGGACCTTCCCTCTGTGGGGAACTGGACTTGTTTAAAACATTAGTTTGTTCTGCTGAAAGGTCCTTCTCTCCTTTTATATTTTTTATTATAGGAGACTTTTTTTTTCTGGGAGTGGAAAAGGAAAGGGAAATGTCTTCAGAATGAATGCTTGCCAGATTGCTTTTCCCACTCACTTCTGCCAATCAGTCAGCCAAGTATTTATTAAGCACCAATGACCATGAGCCCTACACTGTGCTAAATACTAGGAAATTAAGCAACACCAACAAAAAAGTCCCTGCCTTCAAGGAGTTATCTTTCTGATAAATGTAACACCGTAAATAACTGGCCATATACAGAATACAGAGTGTAGGCAAAAGGAGACATGAGAGGAAAAAGACTTTAAGGGGTGGGGGCATAAGAAAGGCCTCCTGTAGCAAGGGGCCCTCGAGCTAAGTGAACAAGGAAGAAAGGGAATTCTAAGGTGCAGGGCCTAGGAAGTGACAAGATGGGGAGAAAGGGTAAGAGAGGGAGAATGTTAAGAAAGGAAGGGAAAAGAAAAGTTAGAAAGAAGGACAGAGGGAGGGAAGGGAAAAAAGGAGGAAGGAAGAAAGTGGAAAGAAGAAAAAAAGAGGAAGATGGAAAGCTATTGTTTTATTGATCACCTCAAAAGAAAGAGAGCAAAGGAAAAGTGGAGGGTTCTAGAGCAGAGCAGGAGGGCCTCTCAGGCACAAGGAACAGCCAGTTACAAGGCAGAAAGATGGGAGATGGAACAAAGTGTGTGAGGAACACATCAAAATTAAGGCAGAAAAAAGGACTGCAGATTGTGGGAAACAATGACATGTAAAAAGACTGGCAAGATGGGAAGGGCTGGGTGGTAAAAGACTCTGAATGGTAAACTGGAGTTAATGTTGTATCTTGAACATCATATGGATCCGCTGAAGTTTCTTGGTAGGGGGGATGACTGAAAGATGATATAGGAGAAGCTAGAGCTGAATGGACTCAGGAGGTAAGCTAGAGCTGAATAGATAGATAGATAGATAGATAGATAGATAGATAGATAGATAGATAGGGTATATACACACACACAAACACACATATATATAAAGAGAGAGAAAGAAAGGGGGAGAGAGAGAGAGAGAGAGAGAGAGAGAGAGAGAGAGAGAGAGAGAATTGTCAACAAAGGCCATTGAGAGAAGAGGGTCCAGGAGAGTTTTTAGAGACCCCACAGTTAGAGAGTAAAGCAGGGTTAAAGGAGTAGCTAGGAGGACTGAAGAGGGTCAGACAGGAGGAGAAGCAGGAGAAAGTGATCTTTCAAAACCAAGAGAGAAAGGACCAGTCCAGAGAAGAGAGTACGACTGACAGCATCAAAGGTGGTCACTAGGTCAAGAAGGATGACAGAGTAAAAGGCAGGGGCTGGTGAGTCAAGGCTCTGGCCTCTCATTTGCGGACATCAGGGGACATGAATCTCAATCCCAGCTCTGTGTGACCAGACAAGGACACTGAGGATTATTCTCCTACCTGTCCGACATGTCCGGGAGAAACGGGATTCTTAGAGAGACAGACAGAGGGAGGGAAAGGAAAAAAAGAGGACGAAAGAAGAAAGAGGAAAAGGAAGAGAAAAAAGAGGAAGATGCAAAGCTGTAGTTTTACTGATCACCCTAAAGAAAGAGAGCCAAGGAAAAGTGGTGAATCCCAGACTAATGAATAGAAGAGGGAGGACCAGAAATCACAACTTCTGAGGGTCCTCCTGAAGAGCCATCAGTGGGACAGTGGCCTGGAACTAAGTTGAGTTATGGGTCTAAAAACTCTCATTCCTTCCTTTCCCTTATTCTTTGAGATCCAGAGGGTGCTTCCTTTGAGAAAGGGGCTGTCGGTCACTGACAGAAACCTGGCTATTTCAATGAACCACTTTGATAACGTCCCCGAGAAATTGAACAGCCAGGGCTGAGCTGGGCCACTTTCTCTCCAGGGAGACTTGGGTCCAGTGGATTAAATGTGGACCGAGCCTCTCTCCTGGAATTCCCTCTCTCCAACTGCCTGGCTGGTTTATCCACTTGGGAATAAATATGGATGAGGCTGCCCCAAGGGTAGACCAGCAGGACCAATGCCCCCCACCCCAATATTCCCAGATTGTCCCATATACATCGTTGGAACAATGGGTGCAGAATAAAAAAACGTGAGCATTCTAAATGGGAAAAGAGCTAATCTTGAGAACGCGAATCTCCATTTAAACAGAGTAATTAAAATTGTTATTAGGAGGCTCACAACCGCAATTACCTTCGTCTGCTCCAAGAGACTGCCTTTATCTTTTTAGCAGCACTTGGATTTCAATCAGAGCTCTCAAATGAACTTCTCGTGCTCTTCCTCAGTCAAATGTGAGCGGGACGCAGATGCAATCACAAAATAATCACCAACACTTTTGTGTCCTCCGGTAAAGGGTGAAGATGAGTGGGAGACAGACACACGGGGCAAGAGAAACAATCACACCGAGAACGAGACGAGGAGCCCAAACCAGCGTCTTTATTTCTCAGGGAAGTGGCGGGGGACGAAGGCGCGGGGAACTTCTCAGCCTCACCGGAGCGCCAGGCTCCCTCGCTCATTGGATGCTCGTCTGGCCCGCTTTACCCCCTTTGGTTCTTCTAAGATTTTAGTGATTGCGGAGCCAGGGCTCTGGTTAAAAGGGACATGGAGCAGACTACAGAAAAGCCTGAGGAGGCTTCCTCCAAGTTGAGAAAGGAAGCCATTTGCTCAGGAACCCAGAGCTAATAAGTGTTTAGGGCAGGAACTGAACCCAGCTCAGTTTGCCTCAGTTTCCTCATCTGCAAAATAAACTGGAGAGGGAAAGGGCAGCCGGGCCAGTCTCTTGCCAGGAAAATCCCAAAGGGGACCACGGAGAACTGGGCATGAGTAACAACAGAAACTTCCTAATTCCCCGGGTGGCCCCCCGTGCCACGGCGGCAGAAATTCTCTCTGACGTGGCAGTAAGCATCTCTGGCGGGAAGGGCTCCTTCAGCCCATGATGAGACCTGGCTAAGAGGTCACAAACATCACGGGCAGAAGGGAGGTCAAAGGGATGTCTCTGGACCCCGAAGCCCAGCATCCTTCGCACTGTGCCAAGATGCTGCCCCACGTTCCCCCCTGGGGGCCACGAACAGCAGAACATCCGCGAGCTGGTCTCATGGGCAGAGGCAGATGGAGTGATCCCCATCCCAGGGTTACTTTTTAACAGGAGAAAGCCTGGCAGGGTCCGAGGAAGATGGATCTCATGCGTAACCAACCAATTAATGGGTCTGCGGGAAATATTCCCAGGGGACTGAGGGGAGCGATCACTGCGGAGAAGGGGTGACCTTCCTTGCCCCTCCCCAGTCACCACAGCAGGCACCCGTGGGGCAGGGAAACCATCCCAGGGAAGCGGCAAGGTGCCAGGGGCAGAGCTGGCAGGCTGCTCGTGCCAGGGAAGCTGCCCCGTGGACCCCAGGACTGTGACCCTAAAAGCTTAGAGAACATCAGGCCCCAGGCCTGTCACTGAGGGGAGCCACCACTGCGGATGGGGGGGCCTCCCGTCTCGCCATCGCTGCCGCCAGCCACTGACCAACTGCCACCAACAGGCAGGACCCCCCGCTGCTTCCAGCCCAGCCCCCACAACCACCACCAGAGGAAGCGGCTCCTGAGGGGAAGGGGCCGCCATAGCCGCCAACTGCCACCAACAGCCGCCCTCCTCGTGGGCAAAGGGAGGGAGGCTTGTGAGGGAGACGCAGGAGGGCACCCAAGTCAGACCCTGCTGGAACCCCCCGGACCCCCAAGATCTGGGGAATGGGCTGCCGTGTCTCAGGCAGGCCCTGCTTCCAGCCTGGGCCCCGAAGCCATAATTAGGGGGAGGAACCGCTCCCCCCGTGACCCCAGGGCTCACTGCCAACCAACCTCCATTGATGGGCATGAGCTCCAGGAACGCCAGGGGTCCTCTCTGACCGCTGGTCCCGTTTTCCAGCCGATCCTTCACCCACTACCGAGGGGAACGACCCCCGAGGAGACGTGACCCGGGAACTGTTCATGCAAAGGCTCCAGGCCCTTCCATCTCAGAACCTATGGAGACTGAAGATCGGGGACAGAGCATTCTTAACACAAGGCATTGGTGGGGGAGGGGAGCCAGCTAACTGTAGCATTTATGGAGCCCTACTATGTGCCAGGACCAGGGCCAAGCACTCTCCAAATGCTCTCTCCCACTTCTGCCAAATGGTCAACATCAGGAAGGGGCATTGTCAGGAGAAATCCCACAATCCCCTTCCAAGCCGCTCGAGCTGCGAGGAAGCTTTCTTTGAGTCTACTCAAGGACACTGACCTTGTCTAGGCCCCGAAGGAGAAACCAAGCCTGCCCTCTTGGGAACAGGAGCCGTCTCGCTTTCCCGTTGGGCTCCCCAAGGCCAAGACCTGGGCTCCCTGGTACAGTGCGGCGCCTAATAAATGCTTATTCATGCCTTCATTCATGTACAAGACTAGTCCCCTCCCTTTCACATGGCCTGGAGTTGCAGCCATGAGACACAAGTCCATGGCTCAGGATTCTCTTCTACCTGGCACAGTGTGGCGCTTAATAAATGCTTATTTCTTCATTCCTGTGTATGTTCTAGGGTTGCAGCTGTGAGACACGAATACATCGCTCAGGATCCTCATCCACTGAGTCTCAGCGACATCTCGCAGACAGCCGTGGCTTCCTTGGGACGCAAACTCGAAGCCGCAGCTGACGCCGACTCCGGCAGACCTTCTGAGCCGACTTCCGGGGCGGGGGCTGCCTCCACAAGGTTCACCCCCCCTTCCTCCCTCCGTGAGTCCCTCCCGGAGCCTCCATTTGGCAAAGGGCCCCGGCCAAGCTGCCTTTGCTCCCCTCAGCTTCGTATTTTCTGGACTTCAAGATCCCGTCCCCATGGCCGCTCTCTCTGGTGAATTGTCCCCCCAAACGACGCCATGTTCTTGAGGCCGGGGACCCTCTTTTTGTTGCTCTTCGTACGCCCAGTTCTGGGATCATCTAAATCAATCTCTTCTTCCTGGAAATGCACAAGGACGTCCGGGAAAGGCCACAGGGAGGAGGCAGAGGCTGCAGGAGCCGACCGGACCCTTACTAGCTGTCTGATGGTGTGTAAGAAATCCCTTCTCCTTCCTGCGCCTCAGGATGGGCATCCGTGATATGAGGGGCACACTCCTTTCACCACCTAATCTCAGGATTTGGGGCCGCTCTGGTTCCGAGGTTCTAAAAGTGGGAGCCAAAGGGACGTGGAGGAAAGACCGCTGGCTGGGGCGTCAGAGCCCCCCTGACACTCTGCGTGGCCAGACACGGCATGATCTGTCTCCATCTGTGAGAAGGCAGAGTCGGCCCAGGTGGCTTTGAGCTAGAATTAGGAGAAGATGTTCTCCAAAGTCTTTTCCAGCTCCGAGTTAGGAACTTCGGGTTCCCCTGGGCCAGAGTTTCCCCAAATCGGATTAGAACAAAGATCCCCATCCTCTTGCCCATGGGCCGTCCTTCTCAGTCTCGTGCTGGGAACATGTCCGATTAAAGCGCAGGACCACGAAAGGAGCCACGTGGCAGTCACCATGAGCATGAAGCTTTGTGTTTTCCCTCCAAGTCTATGGACCCACAGGAAACTGTCCGTGGAGACCCACGCAAAGGAACTCTCCACGCAGATTTGTGCATCTGGGACGGCTCCTCGCTCGACATGCAGGATGCTGGGGCCACTCCTGGAGACACAAGGAGGCCTTCAAGGCCCTAGTGCCGGGCTGAGGACCAGAGCCGGGGAAGCGCTCCGGCAGCGGGCTGCATCTGGCCACTCGGAAATTAATATTTATGAATAACTGTTTTAACCAGATGTGGCTGGCTTGTTTTTTGGTAGAAAATCCCTTAAACGTCCTGCAAAGCGGTCAGTCCGCAGCCTCAATGTTGCCTTTCTCTTTGGTTCTTGGAGGAGGAAGAGAAGAAGAAGGAGGTGGTGAAGGCCTGGAAGTCACCCCAAGAACATCGGGGGGCGGGGGCCTGGAAGTCACCCCATGGAACATCGGGGGTGGGGAGCTTGTTTTTAACTCTGCTTCTGGCTCCTGCCAAGGTCCCCCCTGCACCGAGTGGGGCCTCCCTGTGCTGCTGATCCAGGAGCTTCACACACTTTATGGAGTGTGTCTTATGGCAGCGCTAAATGGTCTCTGGAAACGACTCTTCCTTTTATTGTGTCTGCAAAAGGAGCTTTCTGCGGGGCAACAATGCCGCCTGGTGGCTGCCGGCTGCACTACAAGCCATGCTCTGGGGCCATCAGGAGGAGGGAGTGGGCTTTCCGGGGACAGCCTGGGCAGAGCTGAGGGTCTTCCCTTTGGGAGCCGACTTAGGGGGAGCTAGAGGGGACACTAGCAAGACTCAGAAAGTCTTGGAGAAAAGATCAGCCACAGGAGAACAGGAGAGGGATCTGGCTCCAGACAAACCCATCACCCAGTAAAACGGGGGGTAATAAATGAGATCGGGCATCAAAACGAGGGGGGGGGAATGAGATTGGGCATCAAAACAAGGGGGCAAAGAAGACGGGCATCAAAACAAGGGGGGGAAATGAGATCGGGCATCGAAACAAGGGGGGAAATGAGACCGGGCATCGAAACAAGGGGGGAAATGAGACCGGGCATCGAAACAAGGGGGGAAATGAGACTGGGCATCAAAACAAGGGGGCAAATGAGATCGGGCATTAAAACAAGGGGACAGATTCCATCAAAGTGACTTAGAGAGTCCAACCCATGGCCGAGCCATGGAAGTTTGGTTTCATGAAGACCGGGGCTGTGGGGTGGTTTCTGGCCTGGATCAGCCCAGGATCTGAGAGGGCCGGTGTTTTCTCCTGGCAAAGAGCTCCGCTCTCACTTCTAGTACTAAGCCCTGCATAACTTGGGGCACGTCACCCCAACTGTGAACCTCAGTTTCTTCACTGCAAAATGGGGTTAATAATAATGACATCACCCATCACAGAGGCCGGCCATGAGCATCAATGGGACAGTGTCTGAAAACCTCATGACTACTTCCTTAATGTCACATAAATCTCAGCTTTTGAACAGGGTCCCCTAAAAGTCTTAGGGCAGCTTTAATAAGATGCCCCTACTGGGTACGCTAGAGCTAGAGAGACAACTCTCCCTTGTCCATCCTGATGGAAGGAAAGTGCCGTACAGAGAAGCCAAAAAAAAAAAAGCCAACTAAAATCCACATAGATTGAGCTTTGGAACTTGACGTTTGAGCGATGAGCGGGCTGAGGGTCTGAGAATGGACCTCCACTCAATGCAACCCAACAGAATTTATAAAGCACCTACTCAGTACAAGGGGAACACAATAACCCCCAAAAGCACCTACTCAGTACCAGAGGAACACAAGATCCCAACAAAAGCACCTACTCAGTACAAGGGGAACACAAGATCCCAACAAAAGCACCTACTCAGTACAAGGGGAACACAAGGGCCCCAAAAGCACCTACTCAGTACCAGGGGAATACAAGAGCCCAACAAAAGTACCTACTCCGTACAAGGGGAACACAAGGGCCCCAAAAGCACCTACTCAGTACAAGGGGAACACAAGAGCCCAACAAAAGCACCTACTCAGTACCAGGGGAACACAAGAGCCCAACAAAAGCACCTACTCAGTACCAGGGGAACACAAGGGCCCCCAAAGCAGTGTCTGCCTTGAGGAGCTTACGTTCTCTAGCTGGGAAACAATGGTATATAAAGAACGCAAGAATCAATGGCCATTTCCCCAGATTGAGAGTAGATGGCCTGGTCCATAAACTAGCCTCCCTAGACACCTGGGCAAAACAAAGGTTTCTGAAGGGGGGACTTGGAAAGGCGGAGGGGGGCAGCTGGATTTCCACTGATTTGTTCCTTGTCCAGATAAGTGTATCTCTGGGTTCCCGACGATTGGCAAAGATTCCCCCACCAGCTCTGTCTCTGTATCTCTCTCTCCTTTTCCCCTCCCCTTCCTCCCTTCCTCCTCCTCCTTTTTGCTCCTTCACTTCCTCTCTTTCCCTCCTCTTCTATATATCTCTCCACCCCCCAGTACACCTGCAGCTACCCTTTCTCATATAGAGAGATGGAGAGGGATGTGGCACCTCATTTGCATATGTCACCCCATATATTGTTCCCTCCCTGCTGGGGCCCCGCAGCGGTTTTGGGGGGGCCGATAACAAAGCGCCGGGCTGAATAAAGTTTCCTTCTCTCCATGGCTTAAGCGCTGGTTTCCAGGGGCCCTCCTGCTGGGATGTCAGCTTCTTTAGAACCCAGAGTACCCAAGAGTCAGACATTAGTCAGCTGAGGGATAATTAAGCAGAGGAGGTACGCTCATTACAGGGAAGCTTCAACAAAGCATGTAATTAAAACCCACCGCGGTGGGCGCTGACAAACTGGAGAAATTCCCGGGAATCAGCCCATTCACTCACTCATTCACTCACTCATTCATTCCTAGTCCTTCGTTCCTCGCTCTCTCCATCCGTCCCGCGCCCGCGGCGTCATGTTCTGGGGGCCCCGGCGGGACGAGGGGAGCAACAGGAGGTCTGAGCCCCCGTCGGAGGCCGACGGGGACGGCGAAAGGGCGGAAGGCTGAGACGCGCCAGTCTGCAGAAAGGGATGGAGGGGAGCAAGAAGGAGACGACGGCTTCACGGCTCCGAGGAGGTGAAGGGAGACCCTCTGTCTCGGAAGCTGGAGCCCGAGGCCCTCTATGGCTGCTCAGATTCCAAAGCATCGCCCTGTGCGAACGAGTGGCGCGTCCATTCCGGGTCCTGCCATTCGCGGCCTTCCTTTTGCAGGATCCCTCCAAGGGCTTTTCCGCTGACGCGGAGCCGGCCTTGCTTTGAAGTCCCGCGCCCTTCCCCGGCCTTCCTGCTGTCCCTCCTTCTCAGCAGAAGCCCCCCCCCCCCAAAGCCTCACTAAGACTCTCCCTCCTCAGGCCATGCTCAATCCCAAGCCAGCTGGTCTTTTTATTATTGAAGCTTTTCATTTGTGCCTGGGCAGGGGAACTTCCAACCTGGCAAAGCCTCCCGTTCCAAGTCTCCCCCCCCCAGCTGGCAGGGAGTGCAACGACGCTGATCTGCTTCCTGTTAAGCTCACACTAAGCATTCGATGAGAGTAAGGGAGCAGGAAGTGGAGAGCCTGCCCTGACGTCCAAGCTGAGAGGCCTGGGTCAAGCCGCCCGGCAAAGTGCCCCGGGCGACACTGAGACCGTAGGCCCCATCCGGCGGTCAGACAGCATCCTCAGTCCTTCCGGACACGTGTGGAAAAGACCAGGGCCACCTTGTATCTCCACGGGCCGAGCGGCCCCGCTCCTGGGGAGCTGAGGGAGGAATCCCAGGGGGCTTCTGGTCCCGCTCGGACTCCTCCGAGGTGACGGATGAGCCGTCCGTGCCGCGTCTCACCGCCAAGATGGCCGGGGGCACTGCACGAAAGGTCACAGCTGTCCGTAACCGAAATGGAAGTAATTACCGCAGCCGGAGGCCTCGGGAGCCGCTCCCTGCCCGGCTCACTCCTCCGGGCCGGCCGCTGCGCCCTCGCGCCCTCGGGGACCGTCGGGAAGGGAGCCGCCGCGGCCTCCTGCTAACGTGTCTTTCCTTCCCGGGATGGCCAAGAGGCCCTTTTCCATCCATTATCCTGATTGCCACCCCTCAGTGAAAAGCAATTAGTGGGAGCTCGTTCGCTGATTCTGACACCGAAGGACAGGCTGCTGGGACATAACGAATTATTGCAATGCAGGCAGGAAGGCCCGAGGAGCGCCCGCCCTCCCCCGGCCAAGGAGCCGATCATTCCGGGGGTTATTTGGGGGTAATTCGGGGCATTTACCGTGTCCGACTGCATCTGTCTTCCTACAGCGACAAACGGGGAAATCGAGCGTTCGCTAAGGGCCGACGCCGGCTTCTGCCAGAAATGCTTCAGCATGCAGAGCCTGCTGCCCGCAGTCTGCACCGGGCACAGGCCCTGGCGCTCGAGGTCATCTGCTTCCCCAGCCTCCCCCTGCAAGGGCCTCCTCCAACACCTCCCCCTTCTTCTCACTGCCCCGGAGCCCTCCAAGGCCGGCTCCTTCCCCAGTCCTGCCCCATCCTTTCCTCCCTTCTCCTAACCTGGAGCCCCGAGTTCCAGGATCTGCAGCGTGGGGTGCTTTCCCCCCCCGGAGGCCACCCCAGGAACGAGGCAGCCGGCCCGATCCACTTGGGAAGTGACCTGGAGCCAGGGGTTCTTAAGCAGCCATCCGTCAGTCAGTCACAACCGGCAAAACGGAGACTCTGGGCCATTAACACGGCCCCGCGGGCCAGAACCGAGACCAGAACACGGATCTTCTGGCTGCCGAGGCCGGGCCCCTGCCCATACGCCCCTCCCGGGAAAATTGTGAGAATAAGCAAAAAGCTGCATCTGGTACTTAACAGTGTGACTGATAGATGTCAGAATCCCCATTTCACAGATGGGGAAACTGAGGCAGGAAAATGCTGCAGGATCCCACAGCTAACTTCCTGCGTGCATGTGGCCACACAGAGATATGAATGCGGATAGCTCTATCTAAGACTGCGTCTGCACGAGCTGCAAAGGCAGCTGGGTGTTACACAGCGACAGAGCACGGGCCCTATGGGCAAGGCACTCAGTCCTCCCCAGATGTTAAATGGGGCTCATAACAGCACCTACAATTTCTCCGGGTGGTGAGAAACAGACAAATTACATAAAGAACAACGCCTGGCACACAGCAGGCGCCACATAAATGCTTATCCTTCTTCCTCCCCCCAGATATACCTGGATGGATATTGACGTAGATATTTAAAAGTGGGCACAGATCTCCAGATCTATTTATGGTGAGCCCCCAGTGTTGAGAGGGAGGGACGAGGACCAGAACAGGGAGTTCAGGATGTCCACCTGCTCTATCCAAGGAGGCCGGTCGCTTCTCCGCTCCTCCCGGTCCCAGACGGCCACCTGAACCCTGAGAGGTGAACGGCTCTCCCAGAGCCATGGAGGACGTGCCAGAGGCGGGGCTTGGACCCCGGAGTTCCCGCCTCCCAGGATGGATGGCTCGCTGCCATGGCGACACTCCCCCTACCCACAGACCCAGACCCAGGTGAACAAAGACACGGCCCTAGACACAGGAATAGGAAGCATGTGTCACACAATTAATGCGCCATGGGTTAGCCGGTGCCCGGCACATGCTGGCCCACTCACAACTGCCTGATGAGTGGCTGAATGAATGAATGAACGAATGAAAATTCCCTGTCCAATCTGAGATAACCCCACCAGTCTAAACCCGACTATTTTCTATTTTTTAAAATTTTATTTCTCTTCTATTTTCTGGGATAAAAACCATTTTTTAAAGACCCACAAGGAGCGCAGAATATTTTGCTGGCTCTGAAACTCCCGAAAGCGAGTTTTCTCGGCCTAGCAGAACTCAGCAAGGGGACAAGGTCTCTGCCATGAGAGCAGACGGCGGAGGAGCCTCCCAACGCGGGGAGGGGAGTCTGGCTAATTCGGGATCACCTCCCGTCTCCGTGGATGAGCCCCAGGTAGCGGGGATGCTCCCGGGGATCACGTAGGGCGCTTCTATAGGAAGGCGAGTTAAGTGGGTCAGAAAGGACATCAGCATTTGATCATTTAAAAAAAAATTAGGGAAAGCAGAAAAGCGTGCAATTATGAACAGATCATGAACAAAAATAAAAGCCATTTGTATGCATTAATAGCACATCGGGCCAACTCAAGCAGGCTAAAGGCATTAGCGAGGAATCCTGGGGCAAAGCACACTTAGCGCCGACCGCGCCGACAAGAAATATTAAAATCATCATTTTCAATGTCATTGACAAAATTCACTTTATGAGCAGAAGAGAAGACTCTTAATAGGGAAATTTAAATAGAGAACATTTACTAATGACATTTTAAAGGATTCAATTCTGGGATGGGGAAGGAGCCAATTCAGGTACTTTGAAGGCTGCGTGAGCACACGCACTCACAGGGACACACGGACACACACACGGACACATACACGGACACACAAACATACACACAGAGACACACGGACACACACACGGACACATACACACGGAAACACACAGACACACAAACATATGCACACAGACACACACACACACAGACACACACACAAACATACGACACACACATACAGGGGTACTACTGATGGGCCCAGTTTCTAACAACAAAAAAGCCTTGGGGGACACATCAGAGATAGAGGGGCTAGACTAATGTATCCCCCCAAAGTGATGTTTTTTGGGGGGGAAGGAGGAGAGTGACATTTATTCTTGCTGGCAATGGGGTTCAATACCCGACAGAAGTGGAGACCAGGAGAATCCGCCCTCCTTTATTCTACCAGGGATGTGTCCTTCAGAACAAAAAGCAGCCACCTTGCTTCCCTGCCGCCAATCCTTCCTATCTATTATTACCATCACCTACACCACGCTGACCACTCAGACTCTTGTGGGGCGCTCCCAGTGTGGGAGCTCTCTCCACTAATGCAGCTCCCCGAGCCATCTGCCAAGGAGAGTGTGAGAGGATGCTCAGGGACACTGAGAGATGAGGGGACTCGGGCCAGTGTACGGCCTCCGGCCTCCAGCTCCAAAGCCACATCCTACAACAGGGAGAGCTGGCACGTGTGTTCTGCTTTGAATTTTAGAAAGCATTTTATCTACACTGTCTTAGGGGAGGCCCTCAAGGGCCCCACAGGTAAGATTGGTCCTTGGTGGGCTGAGTATTTGCAATTTTGCCTTTTTTATTAAAGCTTTTTATTTGCCAAACAGATTGCCTGGGGAATTTTTCATCAATGACCCTTGCAAAGCTTCCTGTTCCAAATTTTCCCCTCCTTCCTTCTCCCCCCTCCCCTAGATGGCAGGAAGTCTGATATAGGTTAATTATGTTAAACTATATGACAAATCCAATATATATGTATACGTATTTATATAGTTACCTTCTGTACAAGAAAAATCGGATCTACAAGAAAAAAACCTGAGAAGGAAACCCAATGCAAGCAAACATCAATCGAGAGCATGACAATGTTACGTGGTGGTCCACATTTCACATCCCTCTCTCTGGGTGTATATGGCTTTCTTCAGTGAACAATTGGAACTGGTTTGAGACAATTCTTTGTTGCAGAGAGCCATGTCCATCCGAATGGATCATCATGTAATACTGTTGTGCTGTGTATGATGATCTCCTGGTTCTGCTCGTTTCACTCAGCATCAGTTCATGCAAGTCCCTCCAGGCCTCTCTGAAATCGTCCTGCTGGTCGTTTCTTACAGAACAATCATATTCCATGAAATTTTTTCTTCATGTCACTTGTAACTGGCACATGGAGACTGCATAAATAGCATTTTTTCCCTTTTGTTTTCTTCCTTTTTTCCCCTGAGGCAATTGGGGTTAAGTGACTTGCCCAGGGTCACACAGCAAGGAAGGGTTAAGTGTCTGAGAACTCGGGTCCTCCTGACTTCAGGGCCGGTGCTCTAACCACTGCGCAACCCAGCTGCCCCTTATAAATAGTATTTGTTAAGAAGCAACAGGACATAGTGGAAAGCAGGCTGGATTTGGTATCAAAGGACCCAGTTTCAAATCTTGCCAACTTTGGGCTTTTATCCCTTCTGGAGCTCAAGTTCCTCTTCAGGAAAATGGAGGAGGGTGGCCAGAAAGTCGCTGAAGCCGTTTCCGGCTCAGAAACCGATGACGCTCCTTGTCTAGGCTCTGAAGGCCTCAATGTCCCTCGTCGGTCAAACTGACTCCGGGGTCCTTTCCAGGCCTAACCTCTGGCCTGGGATGTGGCTCAGCCCCCTCCGAGGCGAGGGAATGGTCTCCAGCTGGGAGACTTCCTCGGACCCCGGGTCCTCCTGCGGCCACACTAAGGCCAGACCCTGCCCTCGGCCGCAAGCTGAGCCTCCTTACTCCGTCCCAATTTGCCAGTGGTCCTGGGAGCGCCTTGGAGACTGGCGGGGATCCCCGGCTGCCTGGAGGTAAACCGAGGTAAGGACTTGTCCTCCCCAAGTCAGGCTCTCAGACCGGCTCCCGGTGATCCTCCGCAGGAGCTCTGAGCTGCCCGTGGGCAAGAGTCCAAGCACAACGCCAGGGGCAGGGCGGGCCACGGAATACGCAGATCCTCCCACAGGAATTGGTGCAGACCAGGCAAACGCCCACGCCGGCGGTGGGCTGCCTTGGGACCGAGGCAAGCCCTCGCTCCTTTGGACCTGGGCCCTGGCATTGGGGAGCACTCACCCTCGAGCCTTGCTCAGGCCTCTGAGAGCCGGGGACCTCCAGAACCCTAAGAATGTCCTAGAACCAGAAAATTGGGCCACAAGGCAAAAAGGGGGGTCTGCCCCCCGTGACCAGGGGGGTCTGCCCCCAGCACACATTCACTCCCTCTGCTGCTAGGAGACAGAATCGCTTTCTGCTTCTCCACGAGTGCCCGTGTGGGACAAGCGTGAATGGCAATCTTTATTTTGTAATTAGTATTATAAGCCAAGGTGGCGGAGATAGGCGATGCCCCCTGAATGCCCCAAGGGAGCTTCTCGTGCCCTCAGGAGGGGCCACAGGGGCAGCAGAAGAGCACGAGAGCTCCCTTCATTGGGCACTTCGTGGCTGGCCAAGATTCTGGTCTCCCCCCAGGATCTCACCATGGCCCTGGGGCCGCTGCTGCTATCTCCAGTGCAAAAATGAGACGGAGAGAGGCGAGGGAACTCGGGGAGTCACAGAGCTGGGACGAGGACCAGGAGCCGGTCGTCTCCCCTACAGCCACACAACTCCCCCCCCCCCCCGTGAGTCAAGCGGCGCGTCCAAGTGCCAGGCCCTTCCAGGTCCCCAGGGCGCTCCAGAAGAGCCCATATGTGATCCACAAGCCTGGCAGCAGAGGCGGGACAGGCCTGGAGACAGCCGGAGGCCGGGCAAGGGTGGCAAAGGCCACTGTGGTGGCTGGAGAACAAAGTGCCCGCCAGCCATGCCAGCCCTGCCAATGCCCAGAGGCCACTGACCAAAGAGCAGAGGGCTTGTCACCCAAAGCAGGTAAGAGAACGCCTGTGCAGGACGAGTCTGAATGAGGGTGAGCAGGTAGTTCTGGGGGAGAGCCAGCTATGAGAATGTCTTAGTGCTCCCCTGGCACTTACAGAGTCCCTCACACTCTCCTTCTGACCAACTGTAAAACCAAGACCACAGACTCCCTCCCTCTCTCCTCTCTCTGTCTCTCTGTGTCTCTTGCTGTCTCTGTCTCTCTTCTCTCTGTCTTTGTCTGTAGTCTGTCTCTGTCTCTCTTTTTCTCTCTGTCTCTCTCTCTCTCTGTCTCTCTCTCTCCTTCCCTCCCTCCTTCTCTCTCTCTCTTTGTCCCTCTTTCTGTCTTTATCTCTCTCTCTGTCTGTCTCTGTCTGTCTCTCTGTCTGTCTGTCTGTCTGTCTCTCTCCCTCCATCCTTCTCTCTTTCTCTCTCTTCTCTTCTCTCTCTCTCTCTTTGTCCCTCTTTCTGTATTTATCTCTCTCTGTGTCTCTCTCTGTCTCTTTGTCTCTGTCTCTGTGTCTCTCTGTCTGTCTGTCTCTCTCCCTCTTCCTCTCTCTCTCTCTCTCTCTCTCTCTCTCTCTCTTTGTCCCTCTCTCTGTCTCTCTCTCTATCTCTGTCTCTTTGTCTCTGTCTCTCTGTCTCTCTCTCTTTGTCTCTCTTTCTGTCTTTATCTCTCTGTCTCTTTGTCTCTGTCTCTGTCTCTCCCTCCCCTACTCTCTCTCACACCTCCCTCCTTACCATCTCAGATGCTCACCCCAGCACAGGCTGCTCCCTCTCCCCCGCTGCCGACCCAACTAGCACCATCAGTGCATCCCGACCAAACTCC
>JAJPUD010004017.1:132254-144945 GCA_023553655.1 Myrmecobius fasciatus
ATACGCCCTTGAATCACCGAGCTCGGCAGCGGCTCCAGAACCACCGACCTCCCCATCTGGAACTTGCCACGACCATAGAGACCATGGTGGTTCACCTGACTCCAGGTAACCCTCATTTCACTGTGGTTTGGGTAAATCAGGGGCGGTTTTGGACTCTGGACTTCTTGGGCCGATCTTGGAGAAACAAAGAGAAATGTGCTATTGGTTCAAAGGGAGATGAAGCCTCAGACGCCATTTAACGCGGCCCTCCCAAATCGTAGCTGGAAAAACTAGAGGCAGAGGGAGGTTAATAGTCTCCAGTCCAAGATCACTCAGGTACTAACCCCAGAGACAAGATGGGTTCCCAAAGCCAGTGCTCTCTCCAATGTATCCTGTTCGTGCTTTCTTTGTACAATAGTGTTTTCATATGTCCTCCTATTAGACTCTTATCTATCCATCAATCTCTCTCTCTCTCTCTCTCTCTCTCTCTCTCTCTCTCTCTCTCCCTCTCCATCTATCCATTTATCTATTTCTCCATGCATCCATCTGTCTGCCTGTCTGTTTATAATCTATCTGTCGGAAAGCCGGGGCCATCTTCTGTTGCCCCAAGCCTAGGAGAATTGCCTGACACATAGTAGGCACTTAATATTGTTTGTGGGCTAATTGACACATCATACTTCCCATTCACTGACATCAATGAATTAGGAGCATGTTATTAATATCTTATGAACAATTTAATCACCTGCTAATTTCTAAAAAATATTTAACATCCTCAGAAGAATATTAACATTTATTAGCTCTAAGATTTTTCCCTTTTATCCCAGATATAAATACTGGACCGTCCTATCTGCTCACCATCTCCATCACCCCAGAGAAATACTAAGTCTTATTTAAATGCTTCCATTTATAGAAAGTTCTGAACATGGGGTTTCTTCATTGGTGAAGGGAGCTCCTAGTATGGAAAATCCTCCCTACTGCAGACCTGCAGCTCTTCTCTAACTTAGGCTCACAGAATCCACAGCGCCGCTGAGAGACGATACGTCATATCTAGCAGGAGTAAGAGGTGGGTTTGGAACTCAGATCTTCTGGATTTCAAGCCTGGCTCTCTGTCTTTGTACCTTTTCTGCTACTAGCTGCCTGTCCATGCATCTGTCTATCTATCTGTCCATCTATTCAGCCATCTACCTGTCTGTCTGTCTATCCATTAATCTATCATCCATCCATTCATTCACCTATCCAGCCATCTGTCTTATCAGTCTATGTGTGTGTTCATTCATCTATTTTTCTATCTCTTCATCTATCTATTTATCCATTCATCTCTCTCTATTTGTCCCATCTGTCTTATCATTCTATGTGTCTATTCATATTTGTTCATCTATCTATCCATCCATCAATCTCTCTCTCTACCTCTCCATCTATTCATTTATCTATTTCTCCATGCATCCATCTGTAGGCGTATCCATCTGTCTGCCTGTCTGTTTATAATATATCCGTCGGTCCATCTGTCTATCTGTTCATCTATCCATCCATTCATCTGTCCAGTTGTCTATCTGTATTGTACATCTATCCATCTGTCTGTGCATCCATATATCTATTCAACCATTCATTTGTTCATCTGTCAATCTGTCTATCAATCTATCTACCCATCCATCTGTGTATCTCTCTGTCTTTTCATCTATTTGTGTCCATCTATCTATTCATCTCTGTCCATTCATTTCTCTCTATCCATTTATTCATCTTTCTACCTATCCGTCTTACCAGTCTTTGTGTCCATTCATCCACCTGTCTATTTGCTCATCTATTTATCCATCCATCCATCCATCCATCTCTCTCTACCTGTTCATCTATTCATTTGTCTATATATTTATCCATCCATCCACCTGTCTGTCTATAATCTATCTGTCAACCTATCTACCTATCTATTCATCTATCCAGTTGTCTATCTCTCTTTCTACCTGTCCTGTCCATCCATCCATCATCCATCCATCCATCCCTCTATCTATTCATCCATCCATTTGTTCATCTGTCTGCCCATCTTTCTGCTGTCAATCTTTCCATCTATCTATGTATCTCTCTGGTTATCTATCTATCCATCTAATTGAGTGTCTTTCTGTCCATCCATCCATCCATCCATCCATCCATCCATCCATCCATCCATCGTATCACTTGCTGATTGCGCACAAAATCCACTCCCTTCTCAGATGATTATAAAATGGTTTCCTTGGGAATCAGTGAGAGAGTAAACAGAGAGAAACTGGATAAGTTAGAGCAGGCACAGCAAGGTGGAGAAGAAAGAAAATGACTTCCTCGCAGAGGGACCAGGGAATGCTGACATCCTACTATTTAACATCAGGGACATTTTAAAAGTGCTAAAAGCATATGAAGATGATCACAGAATTCGAGGATTTAAAGGGAACTTGGCAACTGCCTAATCCAACCCTTACCTGGAAAACGACAGCGTGTTCTGCTCTGCTGGACACATGATCTCTCATCCTCTGCTCAGGGGTCTCCATGGAGAGCACCCCTGCCACCTCCCAGGCACTCATCACATTCAGACCCAGCTCTCATTGTTAAGTACTTTCTCCCCTTAAACCAGCCTTGAATCTGCTCAGTGGGTGGCAACGTCCCCCATTGTTCCACCCCCCCTTGGTTTTCGGGGCCAAAAAGTTCAAACTGATTTCTGAAATGACTTCCTTGGGGTTCAAGCAATCTTAGAAATCGATGGGTCCAACTCCCTCACTTTACAAATAAAGAAACTGAGCTCAAATCCAGGCCAGCAGCCGAGCCTTTCACTGAACCTGATCCAAGGTGAAGTGCCCCCACTGCTCCTGGCTCTGCTCTCGGGGCCAAGTGAATGGGTCCCCTCCATCTTGGGAGCCCTTCAAATACATCCCTGGATGGAGCCCCTGGCCCTGCCTGCCATCTTCCGTGTTTCTTGGTTTAGATATTACTGATAGGATATTCTTTTAAGAAAGCTATCATGAAACGCAAAAGGGAGGGGGCACCCCTGGGTGCCCCCGGCTCTCCCATCACATGATGGGAAGAAATGAAGTAACCCTGACAGGCACTGATGAATTTAAAAAGAAACAGCTATGAAAGGCTGGACCAGCAGGATTAAGTAGACATTACAAGGAGATGCTGAAATCAGAGGAAATTCCAAATGATTATTGAGTCAAATGATGATCCACCGAATGCAGGGGGTTCCCCAGCAAGCCAGTTCCATTTACTGCCTTAATTAGGGCCTAGTTTCTCTTTAATTAGGATCAGGAGGCTACACTGCATTTACTGGAACTGAAGATTAAAAGCGGGGAAGGGAATAACAAGGCCATACCCGTCTAAATCTCCCCAGGCCAAGACTGGTCTCCTGGAGCAGGAGGCTGGAGCCAGCACCCTGAGCCCCTTTCTCATCGGGCATTTCCTGTGACCTCCAAACTCAAATTCTGTCCCTGTGATGAAGTGGAGGAACCGGTCAGTGTGTAAGGGTTATTAGACTGAACTTGCCCATGGTTTTGAGCTTATGAGGGACCCAAAGGCCAGCTCAGCCCACCCATACCCGAAAAAGTCTCCTCTTGTCCCTGACAAGTAGTCGTCCAATCTCTGCCTAAGGATGGGCAGCTCAGTCTACTCTGGGAAAGCTCTTCTTCTGGGGTATCTAAGGCAGACTCTTTGTGCTACCACGTGTTCTTCCGAACTCTGCCTCCTAGGACCAAATCTAATTTTTTATCTGATTTTCTTGTACAACAAGACAAATATGGAAATATGTTTAAGAGGATTACACATTTTTAACCTATATTGGGTTGTTTGCTGTCTTGGGGAGGGAAGAGATAATGGGGAGAGAGAAAAATTTGGAACACAAAGGCTTATGAAAATGAAGGCGGGAAATTATATGTATTTGAAAAAGTAAAATACTATTGGGAAATATTTTAAAAATTAAAAATAAAGATGAAATGGTAGGAGGTGGGGCTGCTACCTCCCTTAGAAAAATGCATTTATTACTTCCCAATAGTTGATTTCCCCGAAGGGCAGTTTTTTCTCTTCTTGTTCAAATGAACACTCAAAACCAATACTAATTGAATATGGATGGAAAAAAAAATCATGAGTTCCTGCCTCCTCGCCCCATTCTTTCCAGATTTTTATTTTATTTCATAATGAGGATCAAGGGAATCTGCAATTTCTGAAAAACTCCTCCAGCAGCATTGGCTCTCACTGAAATCTCACTGAAAACCCCACTGTGTTGATCCGAGGGTTTCCCCGTGACCACCAGGGGGAACCCCGGTGTGTGTGTGTGTTTTAAATCCATGAAAAGGGGGAGCAAAGGGAGGAGCCGGGGGTCTGTTTTTAAACAAAATGGGCACTGGGTGTTCGTTCTCGCCCCGGCAGATGGTTACAGAAGAAGTGGATGCTTTCCAGCTATGAGGATGCAAGCCTTGGAGAAGAAGAGATGCCCTTTGATGGGAAGGGGGCTGGAGGCATAAGCTCCCTGAGGGTAGGGTCAGCTCCTTGTAAATGTGGGGATGCTCACAGAGGCTGCCCCCCGAAAATGCTTCTCATGCTTGTGCACTGGGGGATCACCTCTTGATGCTTTTAGGGTTCAGTGTGATCCCTCTAACAGCTTTTTCTTACTTCTGACAGAGCTGGGAACACTGGTCTCCCCCAGGTCGGACAGACTTATAGGATGATCACCACATCGTTAATATCAATAACCAGATGATAGTGTAGCATTTAGAAAAAACCCCAGAAGAGAGCAGAGGGGTGCTCAATAGGAGACAAGGGGCTCAGCAGCAGATTGGCCAGAGGGGATTGAACTGACTTCAAAAGTTCTCCCAAAGGCTATCCATCGAGTCCTCCCGGGTCCCTGGTCGGGATCTTTGTCAGAGAAGTGACTGGCCACAAAATGCTGAAACCCCTAGATCTTTTAAAGAATTAGAGTTCTTCTGATCCAACCATTCTGGAGAGCAATAGGGAACTCTGCCCAAGGGGCTATCACATGTGCATCCCCTTTGACCCAGCAGTGTTTCTACTGGGCCTATATCCCAAAGAGATCTTAGAGGAAGGAAAGGGCCCCACATGTGCAAGAATGTTTGTGGCAGCCCTTTTTGTAGTGGCTAGAAATTGGAAACTGAAGGGATGCCCATCAACTGGAGAGTGGCTGAATAAATGATGGTATATGAATGTTATGGAATATTATTGCTCTGTGAGAAACGACCAGCAAGACGATTTCAGAGAGGCCTGGAGAGACTTGCATGAACTGATGCTGAGTGAAACAAGCAGAACCAGGAGATCATTATACACGGCAATAACAAGGTTATATGATGATCAATTCTGATGGACATGGCTCTGTGCAACAAAGAGCTGATTCAGGCCAGTTTCAATAGACTTCTAATGGAGAAAGCCATCTGCATCCAGAGGAAGGATTATGGGAACCGAGTGTGGATCACAATATAGCATTTTCACACTTCTTGTTGTTGTTTGCTCACTTTTTGTTTTCTTTCTCATTTTTTCCCTTTGTGATCTGATTTTTCTTGCGCAGCATAATAATTATGGAAATATGTACAGAAGAATTGCACATGTTTAATATATATTGTATTCCTTACTGTCTAGGGAAGGGAGTAGAGGAAAGGAAGGAGGAAAATTTGGAACACGAGGTTTTGCAAGTCTGACTGTTCATAACTACTATGCATATATTTTGAAAATTAAAAGCTAAAAAAGAAAAAAATGAGAGTTCCTCATGCTGATGCAATTTCTTGCATCAATGACCTAATCAATGATCTTACAGAATGACCTAAAGACCCTTGGGAGACTGCCGTACCTGCCCCTCACAGCACTGCCCAAATCCAACCCTAAGATACCAAGAGGAAGCTCGGATGACTACCGGTATGTAACAGTGTGTATGCACATATGCTCCTACGGTTCGTGGGCATCTCTACATGTAGAGGGCACTGATGGGCACGGGTGCCATCTTCCGAAGGTTCCCTACAACAGCTAGACAGAGGCAGACAAAAGCATCGAGATTTACCGTCTTGGAACACGCGTTCCACGTTCAGGCCGTAGGTCGCACATGTCTCGTAGTACGTGCATCTCTTCAGGTCATTTGACAGTTTCCGTGCTCGAGCATCATCGATGACGCGTGGGTTGTTGGAACTTATTGCATCTGGGACCAAAAAGTAAAACATCAAAACGCCATTTAACAAACACTTTGTAGACATCCTCAAAACCTGAGCTTTAGGGTCAAAGACCCTAAAAAAAATCTCTTAAAGATTCAAAATACACAGACGGGAGCAGAGGAAGTTCAGATGGGGACACAGACAGGCTAGTTTTGCTACTGCACTAAATTTAATAAGCTCAAACTAATAACAGGAATAGGATCAACGAGCATTTATAGGGCATCTTAAGGTTTGCAATGAACTTTTAAAACTATTTCATTTTATCTTCATATCTATTCCAGAAGGTGATTATTCCCATTTTACAAAAGAGTAAACTGAGGTGGAAGGAAGTTAAATGACTTGCCCAGTTAGTGTCTGAGGCTCAGGTCTTTTGTAAATCCAATTCTCGTGCTCTATCCACTAAATTATATTAAATATATTAATTTATTAGATTAAATATATTAATAATATATATGTACATATAATAAATTACCTAGAGCCAAGCTCCTCTATAATAGGAACTTATCATTTTCCATGCAATCCTACTGTTTGTTTGTTCTCTGCTGACTGAAATCATAAGTCCAGATCAGAAAGAGACCTCAAAGAAGAAAACTGGAGAAATCTGGGAAATTTTAATGACAAAGCCCGTTGCCAAAGGAGAGACAGTAGAGGCTCCTTCTACCCTGTATCTTTGCAGAGATGGGGGGATCTGGGTGTGGAGTACTGCAAGCACAAAACAGATTTTTAAAATGTTCATCAGGCTGATGACTCTGGGATGGGGAGAAATACATTGGGGCATTAAGGGATATAAAAACAAAAGATAACAATAAAAATCGCTTTTTTGGAAACCCTGGAAATTGGGCTTTTATATTGCCAGACATTTCCCCTGGGGAGGAAGAGGGAACAGAAAGCCTCCCAGTGACCTCCAGCTCTCGTTCTGTGATATGATGAGACTATAACCATCTAAAGATCACTCAATCTTCCTCCCTGGATTAGGAACAACGTGGCTGCTGCTATTTCCAATTAGGCCACTAGAGGGGGGTGTAGGCAGGCATTAGGGACTATTTGAACGGCTAAATTCTCATTTAGAAAGACTTTCTTGCAGGAAGCAAAAGGAAATACCCTTTCACAGAGAGCTCCCGGATGAAATCTCTTGAATGGGCCTGAGAAGGCTCCAAAGTCTCTTCCTACCAAACACCTTTAGCGTCTGAACTTCTGTAGTAGCCACAGAATTAATTGCCTTTGTTACACAATTTGATGGAGGGGTTCTCCAAAGTGGGCTAGTCCAATCTCATTTTACAAAGGAGGAAATTGCCATTCAGGGATTATGAAGGGAAAGATGAAGAGCTAGTCTTCTCAGCAATAAGTGATCCAAGACAATTCCAATAGATTTATAGGGGAAAATGCTATCCACATCCACAGGGAAAAAAACTAGAGAGACTGAATGCAGATGGAAGCATACTATTTTCGCTTCTTTTTTTCTTTTTCATGATTTTTCCCTTTTAATCTGATTTTTCTTTTATGACATGACTAATATGGAAATAAGCTTAATATGTTTGTAGATGTATATCTCCATGAGATTGCTTGCTGTCTTGAGAAAGGAAAGGGGAAATTTTGGGAACTCAAAATCTTACAAAATTGAATGTTGAAAACTATCTTTACATGTAATTGAGAAAAAATACCATTAAGATATTAAAAAGAAAAGATCGAGTGCTAGAAAGGGCTTTTGATGACATCTTCCTTTTTTTCCTTTCCTTTCCCTTCCCTTCTCCTCCTTTCCTTCTCTTCTCTCTTTTCCTTTCCTTTCCTTTGAAAACCCTAAAGTCAAGTTCACCCCCAAATCCTCCAGTGGGGTTCACATGACTCCAGAACCAATCGCTCCCACAATCCTGTGACCACCAGATCACCAGTAAATGCTCCTTTGCATTTCCATGGCCTTCTGCTTCATGCTTGGGTAGAGAGGTTGGTGAGACACTTTATTAATCAGGCCCCGGGATCAGCTGGTCATGAAGGCACAGGGTATAGCGGGCTGGCTCTGGAGCCAGGGACCAGTGTTACAAGCCTTTTTCTGCCATTCACTGTACACACATAAGCTGGGGGAGGTCACTGGGCCTTGGACCACGAGAAGATAATGGTGACCCTTGGTTCTCCCCCAGGATTTAGTTCCTAAAAGGCTCGTCTTGAAGAGAGAGGACCTGAGACAACATTCCTATACCAGGCACTCTGTGACTCTGGGCAAATCCCAGTTAATCTGTGTCTCAGTTTTCTTATCTGCAAAATGGGGATAACAGTACCAACTTCACAAGGTTGTTACAAAAATCAAAGAAATAAATGTTTGCAAACATGAAACATGAGCTGCTAGTACTGTTGTCCATTGTAACCCAGGAGCTGGTGGGGATCCCCAAAACGCTGCCCAAGAAGCAGCCCAGCTCAGGGGAGGATCTGCTCATGCCCAGGACCAGCAGGACTCCAAGAAGATAACTGTGGGTGTGGAGTGGGGAGAGAGGAGCCTGGCAGGGGCCGCAGACCATAAGCAGAGGTTTGGAGGGGTTGAGGATCTGCACTGGTGGAGAGAATTTAGGATTAGGGTTAAATGACCCCAAATTTATGCCAAGTGGATAAGAATCCAGGGACTTCTGAAAGGTTTTCAGATGCATTAAAGCAGGAAAAAGCAAAGGACTTTAGAAAAGCATGGGAAGACTTTTATGGGCTGATGTAGAGGGATATAAACAGGACCAAGAGAACAAAATACACAATAATTATAGGGACACAAATGGAAATGCTAGAAGAAAGTCAGATTCTGAGTAACTGTCAAACCAACAACGACCTCAGAGAACCAGTAATGAAACCGACTTTTCTCCTCGTGGCAGGGTTACGGTGGAACAGGACAAGCATGGCTTATGCTTTGTCAGGAAGGGTACATTTATCGGGTGTCTTTACTTAACTATGACTTTTGTCACAAGAGGTGAAGAGGAGAAATGGAGGTTTTTCCCCAAAGGGGCAGCAACATAAACCCCTATGGCACAACGGAACTTATTTTAAAATAGAAAAGAATACAAAAAAATCACAAACTATTGGCAAAACCAGTCTTTTCAGATGTTCTGCCATTTTCTTTGTTTCCTGATAGCCTGGATAGCAAAATGCAAGAAGTCAGTGACAATTAGTACTTCATATTCCCAAAGCACTCCACCCCAAAACAGGGATCAGAAGACTGATATCACTTACCTCCCAGAGTTCCTGGAGCAGCAAGTGAGATAACACATGGGAAGGCTTTTTTGCAATTCTTCAAGGATTTAGAAATATCATCATAAAACAATGACTATTCCAGTTCTCACAGTAAGTAGGGACCTTCCCACTAGCTCTGGAGTCGCATACAGCTCACCAGGAAAATGCAGAGCCAAACGGCAGCCCCTTTTCAGAATATTTGGAATCACTGGGTCACTCACCCTGGGTTCCCACTAGTACCATGGGGATCTCACTCGTGTTCCGATAGTTGGCCATTCGACTGTAGTAATGGTAAACTGTCTGGAAGCTGATCTCATCCTCCAAGCTGAAGACAAATATAACAGCATCCACCCACATGGCAAACTGGGGAAGGATGTGGGTGGAGAGAAAGAAAATAGGAAATTAGGTGAGAAACAGGTTGGAAACGGCTGAAAAAATATAAATATCCCATGTGAGAGAAAACGTATCCATTTAGAAAAATAAGTTACTCTGTGTGTGTGAGGGGGGAGAGTGAGGGAGGGAAGGAGGGAAGAAGACACAGAGAGAGACAGAGAGAAAGAGAAAGAGGGAGAGAGAGAGAGAGAGAGAGAGAGAGAGAGAGAGAGAGAGAGGAGGGAGGATAGAGGGAGAGGTTTTATGGATGACTTTGTTAATTACAGAGGTGAAGGATCAATTACAGGGATGTGGGATTGTCACGGGGCTTTGAGCAAACAGGGTGATCCCTGCAATGCTTTTATATCCCAGGGAGTTCTAGGAACCATTCTTGATACATCAACTGACCAAGTTGGAGTTAGAATGATGGTGGAGAACATCCTAGTTCAGTTCCTCCACAAATACCCCAGGAGAGACCACCAATGGCTCCTGAGCTTCTTAGCTCAGTTGGAAGGGATCTCACCAGTAAAACCCAGAACTGGAGGAAGGTTCCTTCTACAGCTTACCCCGTATGGGTTCATCTGCCCCCCTGAGAGGAGTGCCAGTGGGGGCAAGACCACAGCTCCAAAGTCAATCATTCAAGGGCAACTCTAGTCATTGGGGAGTTTCTCCCAACCACAAACTTAAGCTGGCTTCCATGCAACTCTCTCTCATTGTTCCCTCTGAGCTGAAGTGTTTTAACAAAAGGGAGGATATTGTTCTGCACCGAGAGCAAGGCGGACTGGATTCAAATTCTACTGCTGCATCTTACAGGGGACCCTTGGGGGAGTCCAGTCTGCTTCTCTTCAGCCCCAAGTTGCTTCATTTGGAGATCAAGGGTCAAGTTGATAATGGCTCAAAAGCATTTGCTCTCCTTGGAGACCTCCATGGGGGCAAGCTCGCCCCTTCTTGGAGCTACTCATTCCACATTTGGAACAGCCTAATTGCCCTGACATCTAGCCCACATGGGTCTCTGCAATGATCCCCAATCCATTCCTGGTTCTGCTTTCTGGGGCCAAACAGAACTAGCCTCGCTCCTTTCCCAAAGGTCAGTGCTTAAAGACACTTCATCTTGGACCCCCAAGCCTTCTCTTCTGCAGGCTAAATATTGCCACAACTTTCAGCTGATCTTCCCATGGAATGGAGTCAGGGCCTGCTCATCACTGGCTTGGTCACTCCGTCCTCCACTTTAGCAAATTTGTTCCTAAAGTGTGTGCCTGGAAGTAGGCACAAGGCCCACAGATGGGGTCTGGGAGGCTACTGATCGCCACCTCTCCCATTCTTAATGTAGCATCAGATGGCAGGAGGGCTGCCACATCCTCCAGCTGCCTCCCATGTCTGTTCCCCTGGACCACTGACACCCAGATCCCTGCTCCAACCCAGAGAAGGTCCAAGCCAGGTCAGCAAAACTGTTCCCAAAGCCAAGAACAGCCCTGGCTGCCAACTCTGGGGGCAGGAGGAGGAGGAGGAACTGTACCTCCGATGAATGGATTCAATACTCCCCAAATATCACCGAGTCCCTAAGGTGGGCAGTACGGCCTGGGGGAAATGTCTGCAGAACAGTCTGAAACTTCCTATGAGAAAGTCTGACACCCTGGGTAAGGGAGGATCTGGCTTTGGTGGTCTCCTCCAGCCCTCCGTCCGCAACGCACCTCGCCACTCATTTCCATTCCGGCTTCCAGTCAGCCCAGGAAGTCTCCAGCTCATCTTCCAGATTTCCAGGCAGGATTCATTCCCAGAGGTCTGACCCAGATTCCCCGGATCCCACTTGCCCGCTTTGATGGCATACAGACCCTTTTCCGCGACTACGCGAAAGCCGGACGGCAGCTGAGCCTGGGTCCCTGCTCACCTGTGCCTCTGGAGGGCCCCCTTCATCTCTAATCAGCAGCAGGTAGCTTTGGCCATCCACAACTATTTCCTTCTTGAATCTCCCACCTGTCACACAAAAAGGAAAGCTCGTTACAGAAAAGGGGAGAAGAGCTCCAAGGCGGAACAGACTCAGGCTCCACTTGGGGGAAATACAACCTCAGCTTAGCCCGCGGGCTCCCTCTCGGTCCCTGGCAACCCCCGTTTGATAAGAACGGCCAAATGCACCTGGGAAGCTCCTTTAGAGATCCACAAGCACTCGCATCTGCAGCGAGTGGCTTCCTGCGGGATCCTCAAAGGGAGCATTTTTCTGGATCACTGACACTGTCATGGCAAAAATCCCCATGGGGGAGGAGTTCCATTCAGAGAGGATCAACCCCCAGGAAAGGCAGGGCCGGATTTGCTCTGACCCATATTCCCTCCCCACTGTCTCTGTCACTCTGTGTTACACACACATACACACACACACACACACACACAATCTGCCTGTTCTTTGTTACATCCTCTCTGTGTCTGTCTCCCTCTGTCTCTCTGTCTCTCTCTCTGTCTGTCTCTCTTTCTCTCTGTCTCTGTGTGTGTCTCTGTCTGTCTCTGTCTCTCTTTCTTTCTCTCTGTCTCTCTCTCTCTGTCTCTGTTGCTGTGTCTCTGTCTCTTTCTCTCTATCTCTGTCTCTCTTTATCTCTCTGTCTCTGTTGCTATGTCTCTGTCTCTTTCTCTCTCTCTATCTCTGTCTGTCTCTCTTTCTCTCTCTGTCTCTCTTTCTCTCTTTCTGTCTCTCTGTCTCTTCGTGCCTCTCTCTGTCTCTGTCTGTCTGTCTCCATCACTATCTGTCTCTCTCTGACTCCCTCTCCCTCTGTGTCTCTCTCTGTCTCTCTCTCTCTCTCTCTGTCTGCCTCTCTCTTTCTCTCTCTGTCTCTCTTTGTCTCTCTCTGTCTCTTTATCTGTCTCTCTCTCTTTCTCTGTCTCTCTGTCTCTGTCTCTGTCTCTCTCTCTGTCTCTCTCTCTCTCTCTCTCTCTCTGTCTCTCTCTCTCTCTCTCTCTCTCTCTCTCTCTCTCTCTCTCTCTCT
>JAJPUD010004017.1:144955-178791 GCA_023553655.1 Myrmecobius fasciatus
TCTCTCTCTCTCTCTCTCTCTCTCTCTCTCTCTCTCTCTCTCTCTCTTTCTCCCTATAGCTGGTCACTGTCTGTCCAAACAAGGGACACTGTGGCTAGAATTGGCATTCCCTCCCCTAGCCCCCAGCCCTGGCACTGACTGACTTCCAGGCCCCTGGTTAGGGCTCCCTTCCCTTTCACAGGAGATATTCCCAGATATTCCCAGCCTCGTGCAGCTTAACTCAACTGATTCTGGACCATGTCCAATCTTCTTCAGGTTCTGGGATGGCCCAGACTTACACCAGCCAGTGACCCACTGGCTACAGCTGGGCAGGGGTTGACTTCCTGTCCCTGGGAGCAGAAGCACCCTTCTTGGGCTAGATGTGCCATGTGCCATGATCCCAGCCCTCCTTCTGCCCCTTCTTGTCATACCTTTCATTTAACCAATGATCAAAACCTTCCCCATAACGATAGGAGGAGAGACACAATGATGACTGTTTTGGCCCCAGACACAGAAACTTTCTTTCTCCGCTGGATGCCTGTTCCCTGGAAGCCCTCCCTTCCCACCACAGCTGTTGGAGCAGCTGGAGTCCCCACTCAGGCCCCAGATCCCCTCAGCTTCCTTCCTACTACATCCAGAGGCTCCAAGTCAGGGCTTTAGGCTTAAGGGAGCTCAGGGATGACCCATGTACTAGTTCTGTGAGTGACCTCAGAAGCTAATAATCTTTTCTAAGCCTATTTTTGTGGGAAAACCTTCTAACAAGCAAACTTTGTTGACACTGTCATTTTGTGGGCCTGAGCTAACAGTCGATTGCTTAGCAAGCAGAACACCTCTAGGTGAATCTGGGGATCTTTGCCATCCCCACGTGTGCAAGAGAGAGCCCTGGATTTTGAAATGAGGGGAACTGGGCTCTCTCTTACCCACGTGGGGATGGCAAAGATGCCCAGACTTGACTTGTTTGAGGGGAACTGGGTTAGAATGCTGCACCACTCATGCCATTTATTAAAATCCCTTTGGGGTTTTGGATAAATTGTGTGTTTTCTCTCTTGTGTATAAAATGAGAGGACCTTGGATAGTCACCTGGCTCTAAACCTATGGCCTGATGGTCTTTAATCACAACTGCCTGCTGGGTCTCAGTTCCTTAACCATAAGAGACAATCCAACACCCTTTCAGTCCTAATGATCCTAATTTACTTCGCTGATGGGTGAGGAAGAGGGCTCTTTCTAGCTTTTTGTGCTGATGTGAAACAAAAGAAAACTTAATAAATATTGGGAAGGGGGGAGGTACAGAGACAGCAGGACCTGCTGTGACAGATTTCCCTTGCTACAGAAGCAAGGATCTCTCACATATACTTTGCCGGGATATGGTTTCCATGAAAGGAAAGTGAAAGACAAAAGTGAAATCCTAACTGGGGTTTTGGGAATTCACTTTTTGCCCAAATTATGTTTAAGGATAGAACAGGAACTGGGTATCGAGGCTAGAGCTAGCCATGAAGACTCCAGGAAGTCTTGCCTCTAACCTCTCCTGGCTGTTCAACCAAAGCTAAGTTAGTTATTTAGCCTGTTAGAGTCCTAAGCAACACTAGAAGAGAATAGGGGAGAGCCAACTGCCAATCTGCTTCAGGAAAAGGCATTTTCACACCGGGAATTACCTATATTATCACCTTCAAAAGTCTAGAAAAAAGCAATAAGCTTTGGAAAGAATAATAAAAAAAAATTAAATGTTTTCCAAAAGCAGCAGAAGAAAACTGACAGGAGAGATCCCTCTCATCATACTTCTTTTCCCTTGAGCCTGCAAGCTGGGAGCAACATTTTCTACTCCCCTATCCTAATTGTACTAAATACAATTCCAGGTCCCCAACAAAGGCAGGGCAATTGAAGGTCAAACCACTCGATTCCAATTGAAAGCAGTTCTTAGTTTTAAAAATGAAAAGAGGGATTTTCCTTGATTAAAGGAAAACCCAGTTCTCTGGATCACTGACCATTGTAATCACAGAGAAAGGTGGACTTTCTGAGGTCTCAATTCCCTCCACCTGGAGGTAATTTCTGTAGATCAAGGAAAACAGACACCAGGAAGGAACTATCCTGGAGTCACACCCAGACACAGACTCTCCAATTACACCATGTGAGGATGCTATACCCGTCCATTCTCAAGGGGAGATTTCTGGAGTCCCCAATCTTCCCCTTCCAGCATCAATCAGCACCTTATATGCAAGGAGACTAAACCATTGCCTCTCTAGTCCCTACTGTTATTCTAATCATCCTGCCCCCCAGTCCCACTCCCAAACCAATCCAGCCATCGTTTATCCCATTCCCCTATCACCTGTGCAGTTCTCACTCAATTGTCCACAAATTATTACACATCTTGGGAATTTTCAACAATATCTCTTCTACCTTTCCAAGAAAGGCAGTGTGGCAGAGTGGCTCAAACACGACTTGGAATGAGGAAATCTGAGTTTGAGTCCCACTTTGTTCAGTTACTAGCTATGTATTTGGGGACAAGTCACTTCAGTTGTAGGAAACACAGTTCCCCCATCTCTAAAATCCTGGAGTAACACCTACTTCAAAGTCTGATGAGGACCCAACTTTGGTACCATATTTAAGGCAAAATGTTCTTCCTTGCATTGATTTCTCCAGTTCACCTTGCTCTGAGTTATTTGATTTAAGGCACCATATAAATGTGAGCAGCTCTTACCGGACTGGTGCTTTATTTAACAGTAATCTGTCTCCTGGTAGACATGGCTCATCTCTTGCAGCCTTTTCTGCTGAAGAACTCTACTTCCACCTTCCTGACAAGGAAGGGAAGGGAAGGGAAGACACTGCTTAGTTCCTTCAGCCTCAACTTCCATTTCTCATTTCTGGTTCCCTTCTGAGGTTCATGCTATCACCTGCATGACCCTCGCCACTTCCCTGTAATTCCTTTAACTTTATCCAGGACTTTGGAAAGTACTTTATGGTCCTCTTCATTCTCTTCCATGTAAACCTATATTCCAAGGGATTTCCACTAATCACAGTGACAAATCCCTTGGCATTCTGCGCTCATGACTTGACCCCTTCCCTGCCTTACTTTACTCACAAGCTGGCGTGCTTAGCCCTTAAATGGCCTCCTCAAACCTTAACAAAAACTTTAAAATTCCACTCTTCAACCCCCAGGCTCCCCCCCCCACTCCCTTCCAGTCCCTTCCCATGAATTCTGGTCCTCTCCTATTCCTATAGGGCATCTCTACTTCTCTGCCAGAACTTGGATCTTTGCCCATCTCTCCAGCCCAGTGAGCCACCTCTCAGTGATGCTGTAAGACCTACTATCCTCGAGTTCCTTATGAACATTGACCTGGAGTTTCTGATCTTTGAATCATCATTCCTAGTTAACAGATTCATTCTGATTTCTCTAATCCTGTTACAATATGCCTGAGTATTACAGAAGAAATGAATGAAATAAGCTGGTATTACCCACGACAAATTCATGGTGCACTGTCTCCTCTACTTAACACATTAATCTCTGAGTGTGTGATTCCTGGCTCTTTTTTTGTTCTAAAAGCAGAATGGATAAGGTCAAGTCTTTGTGAGCTAGAAAAGGTCATGAAAGTCATCAGAGTTCCCTGAGCATCTGGAGTCAGCAGTAAGGGTAGGAGGCCCAAGAGGAGCCAGCTCTAAAAAGGTTCTGCTCAACCCAGGCAAGACACGTCCTGCCAAGAGCCAGACAACTAAAATCCAAGAAAGGAACCAATAGCTTCAGTACTCCAAATACAACTGAACAAAGTTCTGGTAATTCAGAGCAAGGTGAACCTGAGAAGTCAAGGAAGGAGCCTTACATGTGGTAGGATGGGTCTACTCCCAAGGAACAGACTAAGTAAAAGTGTGTGTAAGCCTGAGTGAGAGTGAGTGTGAGAGAGAGTGTGTGTGTGTGTGTGTGTGTGTGTGTGTGTGTTTGTGTGTGTGTGTATGTGTGGTGTACGTGTGTGTGTTTATAGGAGGAAATCAGAATAAAATGAATATTATTAAGGAGATATATTCATGCCAGGAAATATGGAGCTTCCAGAAAAAGGCAAATAAGGCCGTGAGGGCACTTGGGGCCAAGCCTGATACATGCACACATCCTAATTTAGCTCACATTTTCGGAGGACTTTAAAGTTTAGAGCACACCTCCCTCCTAACTGGGCTGTAGGTCAGCGGTACGACGCTTACTTTCCCATTTTATAGAGGATGGAGCAGAGAACTCGGGGAGGATGCCCATCATCCCCCAGCTGAGAAGCATCTGGGCTGGAAGGGAAGCCCAAGGTCCCGCTCCATTCCTATGCCATCCCTCCCCCAAAGAGAAGGGGGAGACATAATCACAGTCCTGATGACTCCAGAATCCTTTTTGTAGCTCCGCAGAGTATCCCACCCATCCACAGATTCCAGGAGAAGTGGCCAGGAGACACTCAGGTTCATTTGACATGGCTCCTTTTCAGCCCTCCAGGAAGCCCCCTGTGCCTTTGTGAGGGGTGATGGAGCTCCAGGCACTCAGTGAGTCTCTGCCATTTGGGGCCCCCACAGATCTTAGAGATGGCCCTGTAATGGCTCCCAAGGGTCATTTGTGAAAGGAACCTGAGAGTCTCCTGCAGCTCTAGAGGAGAAGTGGGATTCCTCCTTACAAGGCAGACCTTCAAGCAGATGAAGATGGGGAATCTTCTTTTTATAATCTTCCTTAGTCCTCAAACGATTAAGGGTCACTGATGGTCACCCGGTCACTGACATTTCTATTTTAAGTATGGGACCAGGAACTCCAGCTAGCCCTCCAGATGTGGCCCTCCAGATGTGGCCCAGCCAGTCCTGGGCGCCATCATTTCTCAAAGCCCTAAGAGAAACGCTCTCGACTGGCCCTCCAGTTTGGGAGCTTCTCATTGCTCGATCAAAGCTGGATACTGCGGGGTAAAATCCCAGAGATTAAGGGATTCTGGCATTGGCACTCGGGGGCACTCAACTAACGTGCCCAAATCCTCCAAGCAAAGGGCAACATAGGGCACCATCAACTGGCTTTCCATTGACAGAGTCGGAGCAGTGATTCTCAAATATCCTCAATGGCTAAATTTCTGAAAAGAGAAAATCCAGGAAATACTCCTATTCTTTTATTTTCTGCAGCCATTAGAGGGCAGATACACGGTTTCTGGGCTTCTCTTTTGTACTTATGTATTTATCATCTATTCTATCTTAGATAAATATGTTATATATAATATCTTATACAGATATGAACATATATATATATATGGATATACATATGTACATATCTTTTATTATACTTATGTATTTATTTTATCTTGGGCCTGTGGTTTCCCTAGGATAGTGAGGGCCCTGAGAGAGAACTGACTCTATTAAAGCAGGTGGGAGAATTGTTCTGCAAAGCCTGGGAGCTCCAGGACAAGTAGAGGCTCAAAGAATAGCTCTTGGGGGAAGCGAGGGGGTGCAGTGGATGGAACGGAGGGTCTGAATTCAAATCTGACCTCAGCCACTCGACACTCACTAGCTGTGTGACCCTTGTCAAGTCCCTTAACTCAACAAAACACACACACACACACACACACACACACACACACACACAGAGGCTATTTATCTGCATCCCCGAAGAGATCATTTTGTAATTCATTAAAGGCTGAGAGAAGTCCAAGAACTAGGAATAAGTACCCAGCTTGGACCTGGAAGTTTCATGTGGGAGGATTTCATTATTCCATCAAGCTACAAACATTTATTAAGCACCTACTACGTGCCAGGCACTGTGGTAAACATTAGGGCAGAGGCACAGACAGTCCCTGTCCTCAAGGAGCTTACAATCTCCTAAGGGACACAATATGCACAAGTTATCAGCAGGATAAATAGGAGGATTAATGGAGAGAAGGAGCTGAAATTAAGAGAGAAGGTTTCCTGCAGAAGGTGGGATTTTAGTTGGGACTAGAAGGGAGCTCAGCCATGGCAGGGGAAGAGAGCAGCTTGGGCAAAGGCAGAATGCTGAAGTCAGGGCACTGGCCAATTGGCCTGAGTGACCCCGAGGAAAGGAAGGAAGTCTGATGACGCTCAACACTCTTGGAAAGGCGGCTCTGAAAGTTCGCAGGGAATATGGCCAAGACTGAGGAACAGAGGAAGACTTTTCTCCATTAACAGGATTACGTCTAATAAGATTAATGCATTCTAATGATTTTGACGGTAGTTGCGCCCAGCACTAGAAGGCATTAGGGACAGCCCCGGTGGTATTGGGAGCACTCAAGGCTCTTGGCTGGCCTGGGACTCCTCTAATTTCCCCTTAAAATGACTTCCTGCTCCGGGGGATCTCATAGACTTAGCAGAGACTACCACAGAATGGCTGCATCTGCTGACTTGGAGCACGGGACTAATGAACTCTGACTTGGGGTAATGACAGGAAAGGAAAGGAGACGCCAATCCCATCCAAACCTCTGCAGGCTGGAGGGAAGGAGCTCAGCCCCATGGGGATCGTGTGGGCACGAGCGGACTATCAAAGTCAGTGAGTCAGAATTAGGAACGTTTGCCCAGCAAAGGAGGGCAGCGGGTGCCAGGAGGAGCTCACAGGGCGGCGATTCAGACCTGTTGCTTTGCTCCTCCAGTGACCTCGGAGGACCTCACGGGCCGCTCATATTCCCCCAGACTAGAATTAGGGCACGCTGGTTCCCAGGCAGCCTGGCAAACTAGGAATAAACGAGTCACTTCAGAAGACTTCTGCCTGTGATGAACATCATCGTGGGGAGGCGGGTTGTGTGTGGCGGCCAGTGTCCCTCTCCCTCGGGTCTTCCACCATCAGTGGCCCATCTGGTGACGAGCCCTGTCCTGGGCACTTGGCCCAGCCGTACCACATCTCATTCAGGACCTCGGTGACTAAGTTTACTTAGCTACTTCCCCTGGAGCCCCAGACACCCTGGAGCAGGCTCAGAGTGGGATCTAGCTCTTTATGAGAGTCAGAGCATAATTCCTGGGGTTTATGGTTTTGTCCCGAAGGTCAGTCTTTGGAGGTCCCACAGAACTCCCCCAGAACCCTCCATTTGTCTGAGGTTCCCCTCATACATCACAGGATTTCCCTTCTCTCCCCAAGGGCAACTTTGAGAATTTTTCAGGAGGAAACTGGGGGAGAAATCAAAGATATCCATAAGAAAAGCTGGCTGGCGAGGAAAGGCCATTGAGGGGATGTTTGTGTCACATGAGACACTTTAAATGGTTTTGCACTCGCACACACCCCCAGACAGAGCCTGGAGAGGAAGCTGGAAGTGGGCTTCCTTAGAGCTCCAAGGACCATGTGGCACTTGGCAAATCTGGGAGAGAAGAGCAGATGATTCCCTAAGACAGGAAGTTGGGAGGGACTCCAGGGATCACCAAGGCCCATGTCCTCATTTGGGTTGTTTCGATTTTTGTTTTTAAAAGGATGAGACCCAGAGAATCCCATTATTTTAGGGACCCCAAGGCCCAACTTTTGACCATCCACTTCCATTCTCTTCTTTCAGCTCTTAATCATCAAATTTATCCGCTCTTCCCTCTGAATTTTCAGCCACATTCAAAATCTGCCAAAAAGCCAGCATCACGTTAAAGCTGTGCTTTGGGCAAAATCCAACATGGTGACATTTAAGAGGAATTTTGGATCAACTATTATTTTCATGGCTGGGAACCATGATTATTGGTAACATATTTGTTTACTAAAATGTAATTAAATCACACTTTGTCTGCTCTGCCAACTTATTTTTAAGCTCTCTATTAAATCGTCAAGACCATGAAGAAGAAGGAGACAGGAGCAGATAACGTTCCTAATAGGGATGCTAGGGCAGCAGAATTCTAAGGTCTACCACTCTCCAGGTCATCGGGCACGGATGAACCACAGAGAGCCTGCACGGGGTCACCTCGGGCCACCAACCGAACACCATCGCTTCAGTTCACCCACTTCTGAGGAAGATAAAAAGAGTCAGATAGCGCTGGACAAGAGCTAATGGAATTCATCTTGCTGGTCGGGCATGTCTACATCTGTCTTAATGACTCAATAAACATCTAAGAAGAACCTTGGGAATTCAAGATCAATAACCACAGTAATACTTTTAAAGGAATATTAACAGGATAGATAGTTCAGGTCAAGTTCATCTGGCCTTCAGGATCATAAACTTCAAGGTCTCGGAAGAAAGTTCAAACTGAGTTAATAAAAATTTTATTTTTAAGTACATTTTATCCACTGTTGCTTGCTAACCTGATATGTTGAACTCAAAAGCACTTAGCGTAGAAAATCAATACTGATGATTAGAGAAATTAGCCTGTATAAACAAAACCAGACCAAACTGCTCACAACATTCAGATGGTGGAACAGCCAAATGGGGACATGAGCAAAAAATACTGCTCTTTTCAGAAGAGAATGGACTTTTTTTTAAAAGAGTATTTTTTCAATTTGTCAAGTATTTTAACATAATTAACATGAAGTGGATATCCTGCCATATAGGGGAGGGGTGGGGAGTAGGGGGGAAAAATTTGTAACAGAAAGCTTTGTAAGGGTTAATACATTGAAGAATTACCCAAATATATGTTTTGCAAATAAAAAGTTTAAAAAAAGAGTATTTTTTAAAATCAATAGACCAATGCAATAAAATGATATCTCCTGAAACAGAGATCTTTTTTTTTCTTCTTCAATAAAATACTGGTTGATGAATTCCAAAAACTTCAAAAGAAAATGATAATTTAGAATATCTCATCCTCAAAGAGAAAAACAGATGATTGGCTCAAAAAAATCTTTTTTTTTAAGTTTTCAAAGTTTTCTTCTTTCTCTACCAGATGGATGCCAGAACTCATCATCTTCCCCCACACATCCCCAATCCTCCCCTCTTCCTAACTTCTATATTACTGCCAAAGGCACCATCCTCCTGGTCACCCACACTTACAACCCAGAGGTCGCTTTCAGCTCCTCGTTCTCTCTCACTCAAGTCTCTCTGAACCTGTGGTCAAGAACCACTGATGTTTTAACTTCATAGCCCTTCTCTCCTGAGACTTGGTCCCCTGGTTCAGAGGCTCATCATCTCAGGCCTGATCTAT
Organism: Myrmecobius fasciatus; assembly: GCA_023553655.1. NCBI lineage: Eukaryota > Metazoa > Chordata > Mammalia > Dasyuromorphia > Myrmecobiidae > Myrmecobius > Myrmecobius fasciatus. The sequence goes on from JAJPUD010004017.1 coordinate 153,977, forward strand.
GACAATGGCTGTAAGCACACAGGAAGCCCTTAAATGTTGGGTGATTGATTACCTATGACAACATGCTATGGAGAAAAGAACTCAGGATCTGGAATCAGGAAGGCTAGAGCTGCAGTCCTGGTTCTGAAACATATTAACTTTAGAACAAGTAACTTGTCATCTCTGAGCCCTAGTGTCCACTATCTGTCAAAGAGGAATGAGAAAATCAAGAATGAACTCTCTCTTTCTGTCTCTGTCTCTCTCTGTGTCTCTGTCAAATAAATCAACAACTGTGAATAATGTGACCATAGATCTAAGCTCTCTAAGGGACTTTCAAGGCTATCTAGTACAACTCCTTCCTTTTACAAGTAAGTAAACCAAGACTAGAGAGAGGAAACAATTTTCTAGGTGTCCTATACGTTATGAAGGGCAAAACCTGGATTGGAACTCAGGTTCCAGGATTTAAAGTTCCACACTTTTTTCTTCCTTTGAAATGTTGACTTCCTTCAATTATAACTTAAGTAAAAGTGACAGGATAAAAAAGACAGAATGTGCAGAAATAATTTAAGGATTATTGTTTTCTGAAATAACATTAAAAATTATGACTACTGAAATTCAGGAAATAATGCAAGAAAACCGGTCAGAATTTCTGAATGCTGACAACAAAGCATCAATGGAGACAATACACAGATGATTTTCAAGGAAGAAAAAAAATCACAAAAACACACACTTCAAACTCCAAGATCCAGTGGTTAAATTAAACAACTTGGATGACAAATAAAAATTTTTAGAAGAAACCAAGAAAATGACCTTTCAAAATAAGGAAAAAGACACAAGATTATTCTTCAGTCACAAGAATTAGAAAAGGGAATGGAATATATATATATATATATGTGTGTGTGTGTGTGTATATATATATATATATACACACACCAAAAGCAAAATAGCAGAAGCTGCTATGGGAAATAACGGTCCCTAAAAATCTGAGCCTAATCATCAATTATTATTTAAAAGGAAATTGAGAAGCTTAAAAAAACTATCATAAGACATATACTTAAAAATTGTAAAATCCAATTAGTCCCAAGAAGTGAAATGGAAAAAATACTGTCTACAGAGTCAGAGATTGAATTTGAATCCTGTCTCCAAAGTTTCCTGCCCATGTGACCTTCATCTGGACAAGGAGAACTGGGCAAGGCCTCTGAGATTCCTTCCAGTTCTAGAGTTAGGATCTTTAGTCATTCTAATTTGAAAAAACAAAACAAAACAAAAAATAGGAGATGATTTTCTTTCCTTTTCATTTTTCAAGGATCTCTATGTAGTAGTAGGTTATTAATCTGGTAACCCTAGCCTTCCCTCAGATGCTTTTCTTGATTCTCTCCAGTATTAATACTCTCTTGTGAAATTACTTAATATTTTACTTTGAATATATTCTGTATTGATTGATTTGTGTATGCAGTGTATACCCTCCACAGAAGGGAAGCTCCTTGAGAGGAAGGGGAGTGCAATTATTTTAATTCTGTTTCCTCAGTACTTCCTAAATTTCCTGCTTCATGAAACTGTTGCCTGAGTGATAAAGCCGGAGACTATGAAATTCCTGTGAAACCCAAATCCAAAGCAAATCCAGCCCAGGATGGATGTGACAGCGTTCCTGGGGGGGCTGCTTCTCCGCTCAGACATTTCAGCCCCTGAGTGCGTGCACATCTGGAGAGTTCTACAGGGGCAGGTCATTACCAATTTATAGCCTCCTCCAGCTGTTTCTCGAGGGAAACATCCTGAACTGCTTTCATGCTTTTGCCATTAATTACAAGGGTAAATGACCAACTGAAAGATCATCAGGGAAAAGTTAGCTGTGTGAGCACGAACAGCATCAAGAAGGAGCCACTGCTGCCCATTTGCCCCTGCCCTAGAAGGGGCGACAATGCCCCTGCCTCCAGTGGAGGGGCAGGGACCGGAGTGGAAGAGGGGGCTACAGGGAAGGAGACCCATGCCCTGGAAGGAGTGGGGCCCTTGTGGGACAGAGGACACAGCAAAGGCCACTTGTGGGGCAGGAACAAAAGTTCAAGTGCTTTCTCAGATTTCCTGTGAGGAAGCCATTCTGAAGGAAGATTTTTCCCATGTGAAAGGACCTTTCTGCAGAGCCAAAAAACCCAAATAAAGCATTTCCAATGGAAAACACTATCATTAATGGGGCAGAAATACATCCTGGGGGGCTGCCCCCTTTCCCAGGCCTGTTGGGGAGAAGGTTCCACAGTAAGGGGGTTGAGCTGCATTATCTCCCTCCCCCAAAGCCCATAGAATCGGTGGATGGTTGTTGATAGACTCTGAGAACTAGAAAGTGACCACTTCGAGTAAACAAAGATTTTATAAGAACTCAGGAGCATGGGTAGGGAGGCAGTTGCTGGATGAGGAAGACTTGGGTCCCTACACTGTCTCTTACATCCACTGGCCATGAGATCTTGGACAAGTGGCTTTACCTCTCAGAGTATGATGATGATGAAGAGAACAACAGTAATCAAGCTGCCATTCAGTCTCCCTGAAATGTCTCTCTACAACCCCACTGGGGGTTTTCTACACAGAGATCCTGGAGGGGTAGGCCATTTCCAGTTCTCCAACTCATTTTACAGATGTGGAAACTGAGGCAAATAGGATGAAGTAACTTGGCCAGGCTCACATCGCCAGGAAGTATCTGACTCTGGGGGAGATGGTTTTATCAGTGAGTTAGGAAAGGGACCAGTGTATAGGCCCTGGAGCCTGATGGTGGGCACTCACCACATGGCTGGTTATTAAAAATTAAATCCACCAAAAAATAAAAACAAACAAACCCCAATCCGCCGCCAGATGACCTCCTTTTTTTGGAGGTGTGCATCCCTCTTACCCACTCACTCCATTTTTAATAGACACATCTGCTAAAAAGGCAGATTGTCGTGTGGATGTAATAACTCCTTGACCCAGTCAGGAGCTGGCCAGGGATGGGTATTTCTCCCCAGCTGCTGGAGATGGAAATGTCGGAGCTGCTGGCTTTGGAAAAGGGAAGCCAAAAGGGAAACCAATGAGCCCTCCCAGACCAAGGAAGGGTCGCTTCCTCAGAGTTGAAGTCCAGCACCCCTCCATCTCCAGCTCCATCCAAAGAGATGTGCCGGCGGCTTCGGGGACCTCCTACATTAGGCACCTGATCGAGGTCAAAGTTGGGAATTCTAAGAACAAAGTGGGAACGACCTATTTCTCTGTTAAAATCTAACAAACTCCAGGACAGGCGTGGGGCAGGGAAGAAAGGATCATTTGGAATGGTCCAAACTGGTATCTTTGCAGCATTGATGCTCTCTAAGCCTCAGTTTACTCATCTGTAAAATAGGGTGTGTGGGCTGTATTCCTCTAAGGCTTATTCTAAACCCCAAATCCTAGGATTACAACCTGCTCTCCCCCATCCCCCCAAAATGGGTATAGTGCCATAGCAAGGCTTGGCTCAGGTGCCATCTCCAGCACAAAGCCTGTCCTGTTCTTCCACCACGGCCAAATTACCTTGAATTTCTGTGAACGTATTTTTTTATGCGGTTATCTGTATCTCTGCTACTTCCTGCCAGAAGGTAAAAATTATCTTGTTTTGTCTTTGTGTCATTCCCCGGTGCCTAGTTCAGTGCCAGACATGCAGAAGGCATTTAATAAATGGGTGCTGAAATGGATCTTAGGGAGCAGGAACTGTGCCGTTCTCAGACTTTGCTCCCCCAAGTTGGGCCCATAGTAGGTGCTTCCTGGCCCCCAGGGATCGGCCTGGAGAGCTGGCCAGCTTTGGGCTCCGGCGTCCTCTGGCCTGCTCTTTCTGGACCAGGTCCCAAGCTCATCGCAGAGGGCTCCCTTCTGGGATCCCTCCATTCCTAGGACCTTGGTCCTCCTGTTTTTGATTAAGACCTAGATGGAAATTGGGTCAGCAAGTCTCCTTCACTAGGACACCTGATTGAAGGACATGTGCCTTCCTAATAATACCCCCACCTCCTGCCCCAAGCACCCTCCAACTGGCAACATTTCAGGGCTCTGAATGAAGGAACTGAGGTTTGAGAGTCAACATGGGACATTGGGAATCACCCATAAGGAGCCCAAGAGGCAGACCCAAATACTGGCTTTGTTTTCCTTACACTAAGCCCTGATGAAGCCTTCTCTCTAAGGGAGACACATGACGGGAAGCCCCCATTTAGTCTTCTCTTTCAGTCCCCAGTGCTGAGAGTCACTCCCAGTTCGGTTCTGAGTCTGTGTATTGGCTTGGCCCGTGGAGGAGCTTGGGGCTTAGTGAATTGTGCTAAATGACCAGGGAAGGACTGGTAGAATATCCCCTCCCACAAGTCCTTCAAGGGACAACTCTGGAGTACAGCCAGAAGTGTCAAGGTCACATTCAAGGTTATCTTATCTCGGGTACCAGGAGGTGAGTTGGGTCTTTAAGAGCCACTGTGGAATAAATTTCCTACTTAAATATTAGACTGAGAAGAGCTCACCTTCAGGGCAGTTTAAAGAAAGAAATATATATATATGTATATATATATATATATATACAGACATATATATTTAATTATATTTAATAAATCATATAAATATATTACATATATTTAATTATAATAGTTAATATATATATATATAGTCTGTATATGTTTGTTTCTATAAAACATAAAATGATACATATTAAACATTATAATTAAATATATAAGAAATAAAATAAGGAAAGTGTGGAAAGACATATATACATATATATACACATACACACACATATATATACATATATATATATACATATGTCTGTGTATATATATTTTCATTTCTTCAAATATATATATATATACATATATATATATATATTTACCCTCCTGCAACAGCATACTCATGCCAAGTGTTTTGCAATTAATACAGCATTTAAATTCAGAGGTGTGTGTGTGTGTGTGTGTGTGTGTGTGTGTGTGTGTGTGTGTGTAGGGGGATATCGAGAAAGGTTTCAGATCTGTGATTTTGACATAAAGAAGAAGCCATCCCTCCACCTATGCAGATCAGGGACCGTCTGACACAGGGGCCAAAAATATAAGAAATAGATAGGACCTTGTTTATCTAGTCTAATTGTCATTTTACAGAGGGAGAAACTGAGATTCAGTGATTTAGGAGCAGAATTAAAGAGGGGACCTAAGAGATTACTGGGCCCAATCGCCTCTTATAACAGAGAGGCAAACTGAGGCTCATGGGGATTGACAAGGTCAGACATGTTCAGGATTGCACCTAAACTCCTCAGACTTCCCCTCAGGGCTCTTTCTACCCGACCCTGATTTATCTTTGTACAGCAGGAGAGCTGGAGAAATCTGTTCCTTCAGTTTTTCCCCAAGAAGGAGTTACCTGTGCCCCTGTTCCTGCACTACTGATCAAACGGGTGTATGAATGTTCAAAGTGCCGGTCCTTAGAAAAGTCCCAGAAATTCAAAGCTACCTGTGCTGCAGAAACCCGCCGGACCATCGCCCAGGTCCAGCCCAGCTGCTTCTCAGCACTGAGATGAAGGTGGGATACATCAGACGGGCATCGGGCTTCCAGGCTTCCTCCCAAATCACTATCCCAGCAGACAGCCTGCTCGATCCCCTGGCCGGGGCCAAACAATTGGAGCAGAAGTGTGGAAAGCTGCAAATTATAGATGGAAAGGCCACGCCAGCCAGGAGTTCCACAGACCCTCAGAGGCACTTGAATGACAACCAGTGTCTCAAAGCCAACCCCACGCCCTCCATCGCAAATACGCCGTTACAGGGCGAAAACTGTCAGAAGCTATAACGGGCAAACACTGGGGCGTGAGAACAAAGAGCAGGAGGGGGCAAGAGGCCCGAGCAAACCCCCAGGGAAGAGGTCTGCCAGCCAGATGGGAAAATGGCAGCTGGAACCGGAGTTAGCAAGGCAAGTTTGAACACGCAATGCTCGCCATGCTGAAGACCACCATGGCTTCCCATGACCAGGCAGTTCTGTGGGGATACCAATGGCAGAAGCTCATAGACTCAGAGCTTTGCGAGTGAAAGAGACTGCCTAATCATAGTATCCCAGGGCTGACACGAACCTCACTGGCCAACTATCTGTCTAGTCCAACACATAATGAAATGAAAAAAACAAAAGGGATTTCTGCTATAAAATACTGAATCTCGGCTTGAAGATAAGCAAGGAATACCCCTCCCCTTCCCACATGAAAGGAAATTCTATTTGAATCCAGCCCCATTTGTTACAGAAGAAAAACTAGAGGCTCAGAGAGATCAAGGGACTTGCCTATCGTCAAACATTTAGTTGTGCCAGGACTTGAACCTGGTTCTGCTCACTCCAAACCCAGAGCTTTTCTATTAAAGAGATTTTTCCTGAGGTACCAGGTGCCATGTTGCAGGGAAACTTGAGAGCCTTCTCCTAGAGTTTTAGATTTTCATGGAATCCAAGTTGGTACACAGGATTACCTTATGGGATAATATTTCCCAGAATCTCGATCCCTCTATAATCAAGAATCTCTTCTACCATTTCACTGAGATCACAGAATCTGAGGGGACCAGATCTATCATTTCATTGATGAGTTCCCAGCACGGAACCTCCCTTTACTGATTCAAATCAGCACTTGTTCTGAAATTTCTGGTCTTGGAGAGATGTCTGGGATTTAGAGAGCTAAATCAAATGTCCCGTAATCACACAGTCGGCCAGGATGGGATGGAGGTGGAAGGGGTCTGTGTCTTCTGGACCCTAGGCCAGCACTCTACCCCTACTGATCCTGGCATTAAATATTATTTATTTGTGCTACATTTTCCATCAGCAAAATTAAAAATCCTTTGTCAATATTAGCTAGCGGGCCGTCCGGAAGCCACCGTTTCTTACTTTAAGTGATGTCCAGAAGGATGAATAGGAATGAAGGTTGGGAATAAGAAGGAGAGAGGGAACATAGGCAGATTGGTGATTTGGGGTTTTCCATCAAAGAACCTGGCTTTACATTTCAACATTATTAACATGTAGTGGACTTCCTGCCATCTAGGGGAGAGGAGGGGGCTGGGGGTAAAATTTGTAATGGAAAGCTTTGTAAAGATCAATGTTGGGGAACTACCCATATCTATGTTATACAAATAAAAAGCTTTAATAAAAAAAAAAAGAACCTGGCTTTAGTTTCCCTCTGCATTGGCTGAGAGTGCCACGGCCTTACTAATATCAACCTCGTCACTAGTCAGGGCAACAAATGAGTTTGGACATCCTGTTTGTTGGGGATGGGGACAATGAGTAATGGGGATGGTACCATAATCAAGGCAAGAAGCAGGCCCCAGGGGGAAAAAGTGACATCTCCTCCTGCTCCTCCAATTCCTTCTCATCACTCTTGGCCATGACCAACCAATGGCTCTGCTAATGAAAACGAGGAGGGCTTTGGAACCTCATGGCCATTTGGCTAAGAATAGCAGAGAAAATGTGAATAGTCACAGGTCAACTCAGGGATTGGGAGTGGGGAATGGCTGCCCTAAAGGGGCTCAGAATCCCCGCCGGCCCTACATAAGCTGGTCCCCAGCAGGAAAACTCATCTCAATCTCAAAGATGGCGCCAGAGAAAAGGTGGAGACCTTGAGAATGGCGGTTTGGGATTGCGTCTTCATTTTCATTTTCAGACAGTAACAAAATCAGTTTGTCCTCTGATGGGATAAATGACAAGAGGGGGAAGGAATCATGTCTGCCATGGTGTGTCTGAATACTCTCCTCTCCCCCCATCCAACATCTCCTTTGATTTTTACTGTGGATACAATGTTTCCCCATGGTAGAATGTATACTCTTGTGTCAATATTCCCAGCACTCAGAACAGCTTCTAGCACCCAAACTCTCATTTCCGGGAACCAAGTTGCTACTTAGTATCAGAGCTCCGACAAGTTTTTCTTACCCTTGAGTTTAATCGGATTCCCCCTGTTCCTCCTATCTCTTTCCTTTGAAGTTGCCTTTTACAGATTAGTGAATTTTTCCTCCTTCAATTACACCTTCCAGGATCCACTTCCATTTTTGTTTTTGCAACCCCAAGGGCTAATAAGGTACCTGACACCAAGAAGGTGCTTAATAAATGCACGTTGTATTCAACTCTAATTTCCAGAGACCCAGTTGCTACTTAGTATCAGAGTTTGGACAAGTTTTTCTAACCTGCGAATTTAACCTGATTCCCCCTGCTCCTCGTAGCTCTTTGCTTTGAAATCGTCTTTTACAGATTAATGAACATTTTCCCCCCTTATCAATAAGATATTCCAGAATCCACCTCCATTTTTGTTTTTGCAACCCCAGTGATTAATAAAGTACCTGGCACCAAGAAGGTGCTTAATAAATGCATGTTGTATTCAACTCCCATTTCCAGGGACCAAGCTGCTACTTCTCGGAGCTAACCCATGAGCTTAACCTGATTCCCCTGATTCTAGTAGCTCCTTCCTCACCAAAATTGCTTTGCGTATCTTTTACAGATTACTGAACCTTTTTTTCCCCTTTCGGTAAAACCTTCCAGGATCCACCTCAATTTTTGTCTTTGTAATCCCGGTGGCTAATAATGTACCTGGTACCAAGAAGGTGCTTAATAAATGCATGTTGTATTCAATTCTCATTTCTAAGTCATTAACTGAAATATCCCTTACATTTCTCTCCTGATCACCATTTCCCATCTCTAGGTGGTCTTCTCCCTGCTGGGATCAACCCCCCAGTCTTAGAGCACAATGGCTAACCTTTGGGGGTGCAGTAAAGCCCACCCTGAGAGTAACCCGAGAGTGTTGGAATTAACGCTCAGAGGAAGATATAGCGTCCAGGACAGGAGTTAACCGCAAACAGGTGTTATAGGAGACATATGGAACTACTCACAACTACTGCTAAGAAGACAACTAAGGGACAAAACAGAGTGAGATGTTTTTAAAATTCAAAGGGGAAAAATAAAAAGAAAGGGAAAAAAAAGCATTTGGATGATGACACTGAACGAGGAGCGGGGGGATGAGGGTGGGGGAGTGGGGGGGGAGAGTGAGGAGGGAGGATGGGACTCTACAGTAACAAAAGCTGAGCCTCCTGTCTCTTCCAAACAAGACAAGCGCTGCATGAAGGGAACGTATAGTTACCTGCATCCACATCTGCAAAGAATGGAACAGCCAGTAAGAAAAGGAAGGAACCAGAGATTCAGTGTCTCAGAGATGGAGTTAAAAAGATCACAAGGAGAGTCAACAGCATTGAGAATCGCTTTCTTTTTTATTTCTTTGGGAACACTCTAACTTGGCCACGAGGGCTTAGAAAGCAGCTTTCCCCATTATTACTGCTTCCATTTCAATTACACATAAAAACGATTAAAAGGTCGGGAGCCCGGGAATCGAGGCACTCGAAGGCTGGCAGCCAAAAGAAATCGGTTTCTCCCCGAGCCAATGAAATGCTTAGAATATATTCTGGGCAGGGGGATAGGGGAGAGGGGACTCATGAGATCCAACTAGACAAGGTCAGGGACTGGTGCTTCTGCTCTCATTGGAAATGCTCCCGTCCCATCAGAGCACACACAAATTTTTTTTTTTTTTTTTTTTTTTTTTATGGCAAAAGGACGTAAGAATTAGGGAAATTCCCATCGGAATAACTATTCCATGGACGAGGGTTAACTCATTACAAAAGCAATTCAACCTCCCGGCTTTAAGCTAATATTCCCTAATAGTCCAACTGCTAAATATTAACTACAAAGCTGCAGAAACACCAATTTTACTTTTAGGTTTTTCATAAAGAATCTAAATAAGTGCTCAAATATATCGATGAGTGCAGATATAATCAATTAAACAAAACAACTACAGCGGCCCGAGCCTTAGTGGCCAGCCTGCCCACAACTTACCTTCAGGTGATTCCTCCTGAACATAGGTGCCAGTCAGATAGCGGTGTACCAGCGCAGACTTGCCACTAGCCAAATTACCCACAATTCCCTAAAATGGAGAAAAAACAAAAACAGTAATTCAATTGAATTGACACCAGGAAGTCACCTGAAGGGCAAAGGGAGACAGAGGAACTGAACTGGACTTTCATGTCCACAGGGACCAGGGAAGTGATTTCATTAGAAGGAACTTTCAGAAGAGGAAACTCCCGCTCCAGCGCAAGGTCCCACCTTTTCTGCCACCCACAGTCTTAGAGAGTGGCCGGGGACACGGAAAGGTGAAGTGATTTATGTGTGGAAGTACCCAGGCAAGTCAATATAAAATATCACAAATGCATCAAAATATAAATTATTTAAGGAGGGGAGAAGGCTAAATTTCTTACAGAAACTGAGTCTGGAAGAGACCGGCATGGGCAGCAAAAGGAGGTAGCGAGTGAGAAAAAGGGCAAGCAGGTGGGGTAGCTAGATGGTGAAGTAGATAGAGCATCAGCCCTGAAATCAGGAGGACCTGAGTTCAAATTTGGCCTCAGACACTTAACACTTCCCCTAGCTACGTGACTCTGGGCAAGTCACTTAACCCCAATTCCCTCAGCAAAAAAAAAAAAAAAAAAAAAAAAGTGCAAACAGGAGAAAACACCCTCTTCCCAAGAATCACCAGCTCTCACTGGCCCGAGGAATGGCAAAGTAACTGAAAGATGAAGATGCCAGTGGTTGGGGAGGAGTAGGCCTGGCATATTATTCCTAATTAAAGTAATAAAAAATAGAGATTGGCTCTTTGATCCAGCAGTTCTCTGAATTGACCATCCTCATTTTAAGGGTGAAACAGCTGAAGTTCAGAGAGATTAAGGATTTGCCTGATGTCACACAGCTAATATGCTTCTGAAGCCAGATTTGAACTGGGAGCTTCACTCTTTCACCTACTGTGCCAGGCTGCCTCTCTTGAGAAGAGTGAGTAGAGAAGGAGATGGAGCAGTCAGGTTATAAGCATGGTAACTGGTGGAATAGAGTGGCCCAGCTACACCAAAAGACCCAAGGGAACGGGTGCTGGGGAGTCTTCTCTGAATCCCTCGTTGGAGGAATGGCCCAGAAGGAAAGCTTGTTGAGGCTGTGGAAGGCCTCACAGTAGGGGAGGGTCAAAGGGAGATGGAGGACCCTGGGCTTAGGAGCAGCCCAACCAAGACCTCGACAAGAATTTCATGGACAATCAATCAATCAGCTGACATTTATTAAGCAGCCACTACGTGACAGGCACTGAGCTAAGGGCTGGGCAGGTGGGCAGCCCCCCTGCCTCCCCAGACAGCCCATTCCAAGCTTGGAGAGTTCTCAGTATCAGGAGTCTTTCCTTTTCCTTCAAGTCTAGATTTGTCAGTTTCCAACTGCTGCTTCTAGTTCTGTTCTCTGCCCCCTCCCCAAATCTCATTATTAATTCCTGCATATTGTATTTGATAAGTACTTGAGATGAAAAGTTTTAGGGGGTCCTCCCCTAATCAGCTGCCACGGGCAGAGCATGGGATTTCAGGGCCAGGCTGAGTGAGTATAAGCAAAAGCTTGTGAAAAATGTCATTGTTGTTCGGTCATTTCTGACTCTTTATACCCCCATTTGGGGTTTTCTTGGCACAGATACTAGAGGGGTTTGCCATTTCCTTCTCCAGTTCATTTTGTAGATAGGAACTGGGGCAAACAGGGTAAAGTGATTCACCCAAGATCACATGACTAGGAAGAGTTTGAGGGGGGATTTGAATTTAGGGAGATAGTCTTCCTGACTATGGGCACTTTGGCATCATCCAATTGCTTATGAAAGATGGCATCAGAGAACTTCAATTCTGATTAGTGATTAAAATATGCCTGTGATTCTTCCTACCCTGTTATCCCCCAAAAAATAAGAAAGAAGGAAAACAAGAAGGATGCAATGAAAATGGAGGAGGATCAAGGACCTGGAAGAAATTATGATGGATCTAAACTGAAAGAAATGCCAGCTGACTGGGACCTGAAGAGGGGAGAGGCGCCAGAAAGGCAGGCCATAGAACAAGAGATGGATTGGATTCCTCCATCCGCCACAGAGAGAGGAAATGGCACATGTCAAGGGAGGAACAAACACAGGAAAAGAAAGATGGTTTGCTAGAGTGTAGCATAGATTTCACCTTGAAAAAGGGGAGATGGAGAAAACAGGCAAAGGGCAGCGTGTCTGAAAGCATTCTGACAGAAAATAGATAGCTCCTCTGAATCCAAAGCCAGAAGCAGAGAGGCACAATGGAAAAGAAGTTGGATTTGTTTCAAATCCCAGCTCTGTGTTTTGCCACTTGTGGGATGCTAGACAAGTCACACTCTTCCAGCCTCAGATGAGGGGGTCAAGACTGGATGACCTCCAAGGGACCGCCTACATGTAAATCTAGGATCCCAGAAGCTAGCTAGATTCTTTTTTTCTTAAAGTTTTTTTTTGTTTTACTTTTAAAAAACCACTATGCATTTATGGACAAGAAGAGAAGGTTAAAAAAAATACAAAGTCTGAGGGGAGCTTCTCACTCTATTGGATAAGATCAAAACTGAGGGGTGAAAGAACAGGGAAGCAGAAGTTTTGCCAAGTCCGAATGGCAGCAGGCCAAGAGATGCCTGATAACCATGAAAAGGGACTGAAGTTAGAGAAACTGGGAGAAAGGAGGATTTATTTACACTGGCTCTAGTTTCAACTGAGCCCTTAATAGAAGTTCAGAGAAAGAAAAGAAAGGAGATAACCTTGGAGGGCACCTTGAAGGTCTGAGAAACAACTCCTAATCTTTCCAGTGAGGGCTACATGTGAATCATCCTTGTTGTTAGGGTGAATCCAGAAACCTTCTATAGAGGAAGAAACTGAGGGCCATCAGTAAGTCAACAGTTATTATAAAGCACCTACTATGTGCCAGGCACTGTGCTCCATGCAAGGCACAGAGCTGTCAGAGTGATTTTACCAGGAAGCAAGTGGCTCAGAGCACCAACAAAGAGCTGGCCCATTCCAAAGCCCAGAAGGTCCTTGTGATCCCACAACAGCTGGCCCTCGGTCCTCAGCTGTTCTAAACACAAAGGGCAACGAACATCGTGAAAATCCATAAAGCCCGGAAATGTCTATTTTCTGTTCCATGATTTTTCCCTTCAATTCAACAGGTGCACACTCTCTCTCTCTCTCTCTCTCTCTCTCTCTCTCTCTCTCTCTCTCTGGGAAACAGCACATTTACAAACATACTACAAAGTCCTAGAAGTACTAAAAAGAAATCATGCAAAGCAATTTTAAGAGAAAGAAAGTGTTAATAAAAAGAATGATCGGGAAAGCTCCCTCTGAGCTATTTCTGGATGGAAACTAGGGTTCGAAACATGACAAGCCAGAGCATTCCAAATATGGCAACAGCCAAGGTGCCAGTTTGATCTGAATAGAGAAAAGAGCAACTGGAACAACAGGAAAGAAAACTAGGAAGGGAAACGTGGGGAATTGGATTAGACTAAAATTATGTTCTTAATCCTAGAAGCAATTAGGAGTTATACAAGGTTGTAGAATAGGGCAGCGACTAGTATTTTAGAAATGAGAATATGGATTGGAGGAGGAAGCAGAAGGAGGCAAGAGGCCAATCAGGAGGATGCCATGGGGAATGATGGGAACCAAAACGAGAGGTTTTGCCTCATGATGGAGCAAAGAACCGATATGAGAGCTCATAAGGAGGAAGAAATAACGAGACTCGATGAAAAGTCAAGGATGAGATAACTCCAAAGTTGAAAACCTGGGTCCCCACAAACATTCTCAATAGAAAAATGGAAGTTCAGCTAAGGAAAGGGGTTCCTATAGAGGGAGAAACTGAGGGCCATCAGTAAGTCGACAACATCGCTGGGAGTTTTTTTTTTTTTGTTTGTTTGTTTTTTTGTTTTGTTTTGTTTTGTTTTGTTTTGTTTTGTTTTTTGCTGAGGCAATTGGGGTTAAATGACTTGCCCAGGGTCACACGCTAGGGAATGTTAAGTGTCTGAGACCAGATTTGAACTCAGGTCCTCCTGACTTCAGGGCTGGGGCTCTATCCACTGCGCCCCCTAGTTGCCTTATCCCTGGGAGGTTTTGATAATCAAATGAGTTAACATTTGCAAAGTGCTTGGCACACTGCTTGGCACACAGCAGGTATTGTTTAAATGTTTATTTTTATTTATTATTATATATTAGATATATGAAATATCTATTTAAATGTTTATTATTATTATTATTCTTCACAGAGAAGGGCTGGAGAGAAAATGATGAGTTCTTCTTGGAGTGAAATCTAGATGCCCCCAGAACATTGTGCAGAATGCCCAGTGGGCAGTTATTAATGGGAAGGGGTGGCGGGGGGGGTGTTAGCACTCAAGAGACAGACTGAGACTGGATGTGAAGATCTGAGAGGTTAAACCCCTGGAAGCAGATGAACTCACCCGGAGGAAGTGCAGACAGAGTTGAGGGCTCAGGGAACAGCCTTGGGAAAGGAGAGGAATAGGTGATTTTTTTAAAATTTGATTTGTAAAGCCATTGTAGCATGGCCGCATAGGAGCAGGTGACCTGGCTCAGAGGGGCACTGCTGCTGCCCTGAGCCTCATGGCACCGAGGGTCAATACAGCCTTCTGGGTCTGCTTCCTGAGTAGCAAAAATTCACCCCTGGGGATCAACCTGCTTGGGATAATTAAAAGTAAACAGGATTCCTGTTTGACAAGATTCCACTGGGAACCATGATGGCGGCTGAGTTTTTGAACTGTCAGCAATCAGGCTGCAAGTTTACGGGCACATACTCATTTGGTGTTTACTGGATGTCCGACAAGCACGGGATGATGGTGAGAAGCCGAGAGGGAGAGAAACTCAGTGATCCAGACATCAAAAGCAGAAAGACTCGGGTTCTGGGACAGCTCCAAGTCTGGAGACGGTGCCTCTGAGAAAACCAGGGGCAGTTCCTTGAAGAACACCTGTGGGCAGCCCCTCTGAAAAAACAGGGGGCAGCCCCTTGGAGAAAACCAGGGGGCAGCCCCTCAGAGAACACCTGAGAGCAGCCCCTCTGAGAAAATGAGGGGGGGCAACCCCTTGGAGAAAACCAGGGGGCAGCCCCTCAGAGAACACCTAGGGGCAGCAAGATGGGAAAGACCTACAAGCCAAGAAGGAACACACCTGCTTAGAAGAGCCAGATGCTGCCTCTCCCCCTGAGCCAGTGTGGCAGGGACACCCCCAAAGGGCTGGTTTTTCAGATGGAGGTCCAAAAAGTAGAAGAAGCAGAGAACACAGTGCAAAGCATGAAAAGTAGAGGGAAGGGGGAAATAGAGGGTCAGCTGCCGGGGCCACAGGAGATGTCAAACCAGCATCAGTGAGAAAGGGGAAGCCCACCAAAAGCAAAAGGGGGACGGTCCAGCTTGGGAGGCAGAGACAGAGAAGATCCAGAGTCTAGAACTTCAGAGACCATGGAAGCCCATCAACTCATTTTACAGAGGGAAACTGAGACCAACAAGGGTCTTAGGAGCCTGGGGTCATATATGTAACCACATTGTACAGATGAGGAAACTGAGACCCAAGAGGGGACATTATTTAGGACCTACCTCACAGGGCTGCTGCAAAGATTAAATAAGATAATAATTGTAAAAAGCTCACACAGTACCTGGCACATAGTAGGTGTACTAATAATGCTTATTCCTCCTTAGGAGCCTAAGTGTATAGAGGCAATGTCAGACCCAAAAAGGAAAAATGAGATAATATTTATAAAAGGCTTAGCACAGTGCCTGGCACATAGTAGGTGCTAAGTTTAAAAGGCTCCAACAAAACTGAATCCTCTAAGCATCTCTGTAGCCCCAAAGGTTTAGCTGTGGCCACCAGCCCCAACTCTGGCCCCCCTGTCTGCCAGCTGCCAAAACTTTCATGGGGCTTTGTACCAGAAACATAGTAGGTGCTTAATAAATGTTGATTTATCGATCCTTTCATTAATGTTGAAGCAAAGTGGTCAATGTCATCCTGCCCAGCAGGCAGTGGTCACTCCACCATAAGAAGAAAGTCGGGCTCCCACAAATCTCCTCCAGAAAAAACCTAAAAATAGCACCAGACCAAAAAAAATGACCAAGAATTCCAACAAGAAAACAACAGCAAATTACTTAAGCACACCAGAATTGCAAAAGTCCAGGGACAACAGGAAATAGCACACACACACACACACACACACACACACACACACACACATGTCAGAGAAGGAAAACAAGACAGGAACCTCCAAGAGGCATTATTCATATCTTGCAAAATTCTTTATCCAAAGGGAAAAAATGGGAGGACTCCCCCCCAAAGCCGCAGAAGGTCAGAAAGCCATTTGGACTTTGGAAACCACTTGGAGCCACAGTGACCAGCACAAAAGGGCTCTGGCTAAGATGTCCTGGTTCCAAGAACTAACAAGAAAGAACGCTGATAATCCAATGCCCCAAACTCCAAATATGTAGGGGGGACTATCAGCATCACTGCCATAGACTCACCCCAATAATGGAAATCAGGGCAGAAAGGAAGGTATTCCAAATCAGGGCTGGCCAGCCTACCAGTACACCAGAGCAAATTCTGGCCCTGGCATAGAGCTCCACTGCAAGAACAAAGATGGAAGCTACAAAGAAGATACAAACATGACTTTTTCTTTCTTTTCTTTTTTTTTTTTTTTTGCTTTTTGCTGAGGCAATTGAGGTTAAGTGACTTGCCCAGGGTCACACAGCTAGGGAATGTTAAGTATCTGAGACCAGACTTGAACTCAGGTCCTCCTGACTGGGCTGGTGCTCTATCCACTGTGCCACCTAGCAGCCTCCAAACATAACTTTTTAAAATTGCTAAACATCTGAACTTATAAACTGAACTTATAAAAAGAAAAAAATCTAAGCAAAGGCAAAAGAGGAATAACAATAGGGATTTCTACAAGAACCAATAGTAATGATAACATATTAATAATAACAAATATTTATATAGCACTAATTGTGTGCCAGGTACTGTGCTAAGCATTTTAATCATAACCAACCACATGAATAACAAAAGAAATGAATCAAAAGGTAGAAAAAATAGAAACATATTGAAGAATTGGAAAGAAAACTAATATCTTAGAAAAGAAAATGGTAAACCTTACCCAAGTAGTTAGTCCCATGAAAATTGAAACAGACAAATAGTAATCAGACGCCAGGAGGCAACAGAATATATTAGGATAAAATTAAAAGATTGTGATGTAGCTAGTTGAAGCAAAGGATAAAGCGCTGACCCCGAAGTCAGGAGAATCCAAGTTCAAATGTGATCTCAGACACTTAACACTTATCAGCTGTGTGATCCTAAATAAGTCACTTGACCTCATTTGTCTTGCCAAAAGAATTAAAATTAAAAGATGAAAAAAAGAAAAGACCATGTAAGATACAGGGCAAATGACCCAGAAGACAGGTCAAGATAATTTAAGAATCAATGGACTCTTTTGAAATCAGAACAACAATAACAAAACCTAAGTATTACATTTCAAGCAACAACACTTTGGTTGTTGGAATATATTAAAGTCAAGAGGAATATGGGCAGAAAAAGGAAGATGTGATTGTGAAGAGCAAAGATAATAATAGGAAGTAAGAGTTGGAAGCAGAACATGCTTTTTACATAGATACTGAAAGGAGGATAAAAAGGAAAAAGAAAAGAACTGGAAATTAAATTGAGAAATGGTGGGATAAAATGTAGCATATAAATATAAAGGAACTTTATTGCTTGTTAAGACAGCTCCACAGAAATCTGAGAAACCTTGTGAGATGTAGACAATGTAGACTTCAATGAGCAGAATCAGGAGGATAATTTATAAAAATAACATTATAAAGGAAAAAAAAAAAGCTTCACACTCTTAAATAGTCTAAACAAAGTAAAGCCCAACCAGGTCTCCAGAGAACTGATGATGAAGAATTAAGTGCTTCTTAATTTTTAATAAAACAAGGACAGATAGAAGTTTCAGAAAGAAGAATGTTATTGGACATGGACAGTGTGGAAATTTTTTTGGTTTGATCATGCCTATTTGGCAGAAGTTTTTAACCCCGCTTTTAATTGTAGGGGTGAATTTGAAGGAGAAAATGATGATGACCCGTACCCCACATCCAAAAGCACCTTTTTAAGAGTATTAAAAAAATTAATGGGCATAGGAGGGAAAAGAAGTAAATTCAGAAAGTACAACAGAGAGGAAATTCCTATTTGAATTTATGGTGTACTGAAAGCATAAAACAAGTGGTATGGGGCAGAGATTCACAATTTGATGTACAACTTTTAAAGTTCTCTTTTGTGGTTGGAAAATGCTCTTTTTTATATTAACTTCATAATAAAAAATTGTTGCTGCTGTTGTTCACTCGTGTCCAGTTCTTGGTGATCCCATTTGGGGTTTTCTTAGCAAAGCCATTGCCTTCTCCAGCTTATTTTACACAAGAGAAAACGGAAGCAAACAAGGTAACTAGCCCAAGATCTCACAGCTGGTAAATACTGAGCTCAAATAAACTCAGGAAGATGAGTTAATAAACTAAAAATTTTCATTAAAATAAATTATAATCAAATAAAACAAAGGATATTAGATTAGATGTCCTTTAAGGGCTCTAAATCTATGAAATACATTGAACATGGCAGGAAAAAATTTCCTTTAAAACACCTTAACCCTTACCCCATCCCTAAATTTTAGCCTTGAAACCGTTAACCCTAAAGCAATCTGGAAACCCCGACTCTTCAAAATGACAGATTCCCAAAAGTTCAGAGGGAGTTTGCTCCCTCCCAGGCATTTGGCATTGACTGAGCATTTGGAAGATCAAACAGAAGTTTGGTAGATCCCATGCAAAAGCATGAAACAGGGTAAGGAACAAGTCCAGGCTTCATTGGGTTCAGGGCCAAATGAAGTAAGGATACCTCAAGCTTCAGGAGTTCAAGAGATGGGATTTAATTCCCATCCAAGAGATGGGAATGGAGGAGGAAGATTGGGGTTGGATCTGAAGGAGAAGCAGGATTGGGAATAAGAAGATAAAAGAGAACCAAAAAAAAAAAAATTAGGCTGAATGCGATCATCAATAAGGTCTCTTTTAAGTCTTGGGTTTTGGGTTTATTAGCAATAATTGATCTCTGAAAAACACTGCTTGGAGATCCTGAGTTTTGTTCTAAGAATTGCATGAAAGAAGGAAGGAAAAAGTCATTTATAACATGGTAAGAATGATGAAAAGCCCAGAGTTTACAGATATAAAAGGGAGACAGGCCTTGGCTCAGGGAGCTTATATTCTAACAAGAGGAGACACACATGGAAGAGTGTTTGGGGTCTGGGAAGGCAAAGGGCTGGTTAGGGGAAGGATTGATAGGTCTTTCCCAGCAGCAATGGTAGCACTGGCCTGACTGTTTTCCCAAAAAGAGAGCCAGAAGACGGAGGGTTGCTCAGGAGGGAGGTAAGGTGTGATGGGGCTGATGGCAACAAGAAGGCCCAGGGAGAAGGTGGAAGGGATAGAGAGATAGAGCGGTCTGCAGAAGTTAGGTCCCATCCAAGGCAAGGGCTCCAGAATGAAGTCTATTACAGGTCCAGATGGCGGGGAGGGTGGACAGAGCAGAGGGCAAGACGATGGCTGCGGGGGAAAGGGCTCTCTCCATGATGGGCTCATGGGCAAGATCTGGCCATCACAGATTCTCCAATGACTTTCTTGGCTCCTCTAACTCTAAAATCCATTGTTCTTTCGAATCCACCATGTCTTTCTCTTTGTTCCTGATGAAATGTTAGGAAAATGGCTCCAGGAGTCAGAGGCCCTTTTATGCATGAACAGATGGACGTCTGTCACTGCTGCATAAGGGCAGCCAAGAGCCATGGCCGGACTGGACAGACGAAGCTGCCCCAGCTAAGATGACGTACACCCAAACACGGCAGCCAGAGAGCACCGGCCCCAGAGTTGGGCTTCAGACACTCAGTAGCCGTGCACTCCCAGGCAAGTCATTTAAACTTGTGTGCCTCCATGTTCTCATCTGGAAAATGAGCTGAAAAAAGAAATGACAAACAAAGCACTGCAATATCCCTGCCAAGAAAACCCCACATGGGATCACGGAGTGCTGAATATGACAAACAATTAAATCACAACCACACTCAATAGGTTTCATGTACTATACCATAAATAACAAGCAAAGGGCGAACCACTGCATGTGACCATTCTCTAGTCCACCCAGGACCATTTCAACAGGACTGCTATTACTTCCATTGCATTCTATAATCT
Organism: Myrmecobius fasciatus; assembly: GCA_023553655.1. Lineage (NCBI taxonomy): Eukaryota > Metazoa > Chordata > Mammalia > Dasyuromorphia > Myrmecobiidae > Myrmecobius > Myrmecobius fasciatus. The sequence goes on from JAJPUD010004017.1 coordinate 174,041, forward strand.
AGAATAATTAAGTTATTATATTATATTACATATATAATATATTGTGTTATATACATATATATGTATTTTATATGTCATATATTACATATAAAATATGTGCTCTAATATTAATATATATTTTATTGTATAATATGTATATATGTATATATTAAAGTATCCTGTACTTCTCTCCCTCCTCTGCAGAGATGGGGGTCCATAGCTACAAGATACTAGATATACTGTCAATCATTCTAGTGGTTAGGTCTGCTGAATTATATATGTCATATATTACATATAAAATATATGCTCTAATATTAATATATATTTTATTGTATAATATGTATATATGTATATATTAAAGTATCCTGTACTTCTCTCCCTCCTCTGCAGAAATGGGGGTCCATAGCTACAAGATACTAGATATACTGTCAATCATTCTAGTGGTTAGGTCTGCTGAATTACATTTTCCTCCCTCTTTAATTTTTATTCTTTGCTCCAAGGAACAGCTCTCTGGGGGAAAGGAGAGATGCATTTGGAAATTAAGAGATAAAAAAACATAAGATCAATAGAAATTTATAAAAACCTCAGTTCCTTTTCTGGAAAAAAAAATGGCCATTTATTTACATAAATAAACCTCTTTACACAATCTTTTTTGAGCTCTCAGCCTGTTAGATATTCCCATCCCTTGTGGTTTTCTTGCATAGATTTATTCCACAAGGACGCCCGGGCCCAGATGGACCCAGGTCCATTCAAAGCCTGCAATTCTGTCCTCATTAGAGAGGGGATTGTCAGGGGAACCCTCTTGGCCATGTCACTCAGCTCAGGGGCTGCCTCTCCTCTCCCAGACAGGGAGACCCTGAAGGCATAATTACACAGAGGAAGAAGCTGAGACAGCCTGATGAGGCAGCCAAGCAGAAAACCTGAGAAAGAATCTAGGAGGCTTTGCCCCTTTGTCATAGCCAGATTTATTTCGGAGGGGCCCCTTCCAAGGCAAGAGGAGCCACATAAGGACTATTCCCTTTACCTGAATTACTTAATGTTGGCCATACTTTTATAGGCCCTTCTCCCTAATAAACCCCCCCTTTTTTTATCCAAACAGCAGCTCATTTCAACATAAGAAATGATGGACTTTGACCGTCACTGGAACATTAAAATTCTGCAGGATCAGGGGAGGGGGGCTGCTTCTCCTTCTCTTATGGCCATGGGTGGGGGGAGAAAAAACATATTTACAGTGAGCGAGGGAAGCAGCTTGTTCACCTTTGTACCTCCTTATAGCTGCAAAGGCCTCTGCTCAAGGAAGGTGTTCTGTAAATGTTTATTGAATAAGAGAATTTGCCTGGTTCTTTTCTTTCTGTGACCGACCAGATTTCTGGGAAATGGAGGCGGCAGGGAGACAAAGCCCCCTCACCCCCCATCCCCACAAGCTCAAAGTAGAGAAAACTGCAGTGAGGGGAGAGTTTGGATTACTTCACTCCTGGGGTGATAATGAATGTTTTCTCACTATCTAGGGTCAGAAGGTAATGGTGGAAAGCACATTACACTGAGCGCGGGCGGCTGGAGCTCGCCTTCTGAACTTCCAGCTAAAATACTGCAACCATGGGTAAGTTAACTCAGAAACGCAGGTCACCTAATGGAAGAAACATAGGCCTGGAGGCAGGAGGGGCTTCGGAGGGCAGCTCATCGAAAGCCCTCGTTTTACAGATGGGGAAATCGATCCCCAGAGAGCAGAAGGCACTTAGCCCAGGGCTACAGATCTGGAACAGGTGAGATCCAAACTCACATCTTCCAATTCCAAATCCAAAGGCCCCTGATTCCTCAAAGTACAACTGAACCATCAACCTGGTTTCCCCAAGACTATCAAGTGATATTTATATTTTGTGCCTGGACCCCTTTTTCATTGGGTGGCTTTTCCTGTGCACCCCCAATTACTCCCAATTCAGGGTCAATTCTCCCTTTGTCTTCTTTGCCCACAGTCCAACCTGACTGGGGTGGGAAGTCTAGACCAAGAGAAAGCTTTAGCCTGGATTATCATATTGCCAGTGGCTTCAAGGCTGGCCAAGGAATCTCTGTGTGGGCCTTTTCTGAGAAATGGTCATTTACTCCCCAACTTGTTTTTGCCACTCACAGATCAGTTCTATTTGTGAGTCATAAAATATGTTTACAGCATGTCTTTAAAAATTGAATTTTGGGGGCAGCTGGGTGATGCAGTGGATAGAGCATCAGCCCTGAAGTTAGGAGGACCTGAGTTCAAATCTGACCTCAGACACTTAAAACTTCCTGGTTGTGTGATCCTGGACAAGTCACTTAACCCCAATTGCCTCAGCAAAAAAAGAAAGAAAAATTGAATGCTGATATCTTTGTTGTCATTAGACGAGTTCTCTGGGTAGAGAACAAGAAGGGATAAAGATGATGTGAAAAACCAGGTGCAATTTTTTATTATTATTATTTTTAGGAAAGCTTTTTTTTCAAAACATATACAGAAATAATTTTCAGCATTCACCCTTGCCAAATCTTGTCTTCCAAATTTTTCCCTCCCTTCCTCCATTCCCTTCCCTAGACAGCAAATAATACAATATAGGTTAAACATGTGCAATTCTTCCATATATATTTCCACAATTATCTTGCTGCACAAGAAAAATCCGATCAAAAAGGGAAACAATGAGAAAGAAAATAAAATGCAAGCAAAAGCAACAAAAACAGTGAAAATACTGTGTTGGGATCCACACTCAGTCTCCAAAGCCTTCTCTCTGCAGATCAGGAGCAATTTTTAAAAAGAAAAAGGGAACAATCTACCATGGGCAATTTCGGTTAGGTTTTGTATCCCAGTGCTTAATAAATACTAGGCATTTAATAAGTATTTGTTGATTGACTGGTGACCAGTGCACATTTTTTTGCATAATTTATTATGCAAATTAGTAATGATATATGTAAATGAAAGCACCTCATTCTCCCCCAATCCCAATATGAAAATATTAGCCTGGATATACAAGATTTGGTTGCTGGAGTGCGTCCCCCCATTTCTACCACTGCATTTATCACGGTCAGTTTCACTCGAGATTTTTTTTTCCTAGTAAATTTATTTATTTTGAATGCACATTTTACTCGACAACAAATGGCTTTGAAGTTTTTACGAGCAGACGCTGCCCAAAAGTAACCTGCTCCTGCCCTCCGAAAGCTTACATTCTCCCCAAGGGGTGAGCTAAGGTAAGTCTAGACTATATACAAAGTCAACATCAAGTCCTTAGAACTAAAGAGAGAGAATAATAACAAGAGTGATAAAGGAGGGTGGGGAGGGAATCTGGAAGTGAATCCTATGGGAGAAAGCTCATGGAGGCTCTGTCCCTGACATATGGGATTTAAAGCCAGATGGGTCAGTCACCCAGAGGAGCAAACCGAGACCCAGCTGAGACTACCTACTCGGAGCTGGAACAGCCAATAGCGGTCATCTAGATCAAGAACAGGGCCAAAGAGGTTCCCTTATGTGGGATTGGAGACTTCAAGCCAAGAAGGACCCTAGAGACCACTTAGAGAAGTCCAACTGCCCCATATTGTAGATCACAGACCCCAGAATCAGCCTTGCTGGGGCCTTCAGGGCAGCTGAATGAGGACACTGATGCTCAGGGACACTGGGTGGCAGACAAAGTCACACTAGTGGTAAGGGGCCAATTTGGGATTCAAACTTGGGATAACTACCGAGCCACCGTACCGCCCAGGCTTTCTGCATGTTGTGTCTAGAACTTATAACAGGAGAATTTAAAGTCTTGCTCAGGTCAAAGGGAGGCTCTTCACCATCTGAGAGGCAGTGAGAAGGATACAGATCCTGGAAACAGGACACAGAGGCCAGAAATCCATCCCAGAGCGACAGTCCCCATCAGAGAGAAGCCCGGGGGCATCCTGGGCCAGTCTCTATCTGAAAAGGGGGTGCCAGCCCTCAACTGTGGGCTTCTGTCTCACTCATGCAGACCTTCCCCATTGCTTCAAGAAAGCTCTGCTCTTCTGTCTCAGCAGAACCTCTCTGCTCTTCTGTCCAGCAGACATCCATCCCCCTGCTTTAAGAAAGTGCGAAAGGGGCCAAACACGCAGCCACCCAAAGAAACAGCGAGATGAATTACTCACCACTTTCAGCTCTGGCACAGATCGACTTAATGTCCATTCTTGGCTGTTCACGAACGCATCTGTAATACAGCGAAGGGAGGGGAAGGCAGATGTCAGAAAACTGGGATTCACGGGAGGCCCAGATTATGTCCAGACAATCACTACCCCTCCCACCAGACAAAAGCTTGCTGAAGTAGAGGGCGGAAATCAAAACCACAAAAGCAGAACCCCACCGCTTTAGACTGCACCCGCCTGGGCGGTTTTGTTCTTAGCCGGCCGGCGTAGAGCAATGGTACCAGGCTCGTCCGGTTTGGCAGTGAGAGTTAGTTGTCCCAACTATTCTCCATGCGTGTGTGTGATCAGTCTCAGAGGGCCGGGATAGAGCCATATTGTGCATGAAGTATGACCTCCTCATCCCCAAAATACGCCTCAAAGGACACGGTCCACTGAGAGCAGCTGAGCAGCATTCTCTGTGTTCTAACCCTGACTCCACCATGGAGGAGTGGTAGACAGTGCAGAACTGAAGTACCCCTTTTACACCTTCAGCATTTAAGTATTCTCTTAAGGATCTCTGTTTCCCCTTATCACTATTTCTTCTATAATAACAGGATGACATTTGCTCTTAATGTCTCTTGAGGGTCTCTGATTTTTCCCCTTATCACTATTTCTTCTATAAT
>JAJPUD010004017.1:178801-194178 GCA_023553655.1 Myrmecobius fasciatus
TATTTGCTCTTAATGTCTCTTGAGGGTCTCTGATTTTTCCCCTTATCGCTATTTCTTGTATAATAACAGGATGATATCTGCTCTTAATATCTCTTAAGTCCTAGGTGGAAATGAGAAGTGCCTCCCCTACCATATACTTATTTTATATAATGTGGCAGTGTGGTGTAATGGGCAGAGCCAATTCGGAGTAGGAAGACTTGGATTCAAGTCTGATCTGATACCTATTAGCTGTATGACTCTGGAAAACCACCTAATCTATTACTGCTTGGGCAACCCTCGGAGAACTATGATTTGCCGAGGAAATTGTATTGGGCAAGGACAGGACTTTCTTATTCCACTGAAATCCCAGGTTCAGTCCCCATGCTCAGTATGTCCTAGCCTATGGGCATGTGATCTCCATGACAGGTAAGCTCTCTGAAGATTTCTGCCTCTGCATGTACCAGAGCTTAGTACAATGCTCAGCATGCAGCAGGTGCTTAATCAATGCTTATCATTTTGAAGTGAACGCCAAGCACAGAGTTTGACAACACTGAACAGCTATAATGTTGGTGAATGACCGCTTGCTTTAAAAAAATAATAATAAAAAGATGATTTCTTAACAGAAGCTTGCACAAGACTAGGAAAATACCTCGGCAGAGCAAACAATCTCCATCACTATGGATTCAAAACATGAATCGAAACACACACAGTCATTGCGTCAGCTGGACACACATTCAGAACTCCTGAGTCGCCGCGGCCATAAAAGGACCCAAATCACATGTGTTTACACTGCAGAATTCAAAGAATGAACACTAGCAGCAGCCACCTCCGGCTGGGGCTGGGCACGTGAGCACCTCCATTCCTAGCGACTGGCATCCACTCGGGACACCTCAGGGGTGCAGGATGTGGGCACCGGACTTGGAACCAGGGGCACCTGACTTCAAATCCAATTACAGAAGGAAGCTTTATGGCTCTGGGCAAGTCACTTAACCCCTCTCACCCTCAGTCTGTAAACTAGGGATAGTAATAGCACCAACTCCCCAGGGTCATGGTGAGGACCCCATGAGGCAATACTTTAATGCACTTTGGGGACCCCAAAGGGCTCTCTAAAATGTGAGCTTTAAAGTTTGCCTGGCTCTTTATGGATATTCCATGAGCTGAGCCCTCCAATAAGCCTGTAGAGTAGGGATTATAGATTTTTATAATCTTTAAGTAAATGTTCAGGAGGGGGAGGAGAGGAAGAGGAAGAGGAGAAAAGGAGAAGGAAGATGAGGAAAAGAGGAGGAAGAAAAAGAGAAGGAATAAGAGGAGAAGAGGAGGAGGAAGAAGAGAAGGAATAAGAGGAGAAGAGGAGGAGGAAGAAGAGAAGGAAGAAGAGGAGGAGGAAGAAGAGAAGGAGGAGAAAAGGAGAAGGAAGAAGAGGAGAAGAGGAAGAAGAAGAAGAGAAGGAAGAAGAAGAGGAGGAAAAAGAGGGGGAGGAGGAGGAAGAGGAGAATGAGGAGGAGGAACCATAAGCTTTTTTTCCCCTTATCACTATTTCTTTTTCTGCTTTTGATTAGAATGTTGAATACTTCAACCCCAACAACCCACAAAAATTATCTACCAAGAATAAGGCAGGGGAGGGAAGCAGTTAACACCTTGAAACCATCACTATTGAGTTGTTTAGTTCTCTCTGACTTGACGTGATCCCGTTTGGGCATTTCTCAGCAGAGACCTGGCCATGGTTTGCCAGGAGACTGAAGCAAGCAGGGTACAGTGACTTGTCCAGGGTCACACAGCTAGTGTCTGAGGTTCAGGTGTTCCTGGCTCCAGGCACCGGCACTCAGAGCCACCTTGCTGCTCGAGATGCTGAGAGGTGCCCTGACATAGAAAATGCCCACCCAGACAAAGGCAAGCATCACAGAGATATTAAATACATGCCTACATTCAGATTCAGAGAAACTGATGCAGACCCCCAGAGGTGTACAGTGTCGGGGTCCAATTTCTATCTCATAACAAAAAGCAACGGCCTTTTCCAAATATTAAAAGCTAAATCACTGGCTTTTGATCTTTCAAATGAAAAAGCCTTGGTCTGACGCCAGGGATCACTGTTTTCAGAGTTAGCTTAGGGATATGAGAAGATTAACCCTAATCTAGCAAAGGCCATATGTGCTGGATTCCCACGGCTCGCAATATGTCCAAATACTCCATTTGTGTCCAGACAATTAATGGTGCCCCGACAGACTCGGGGCCAGGGTCGGCGTGCCCCTTTCCCAGAGACATCCCGGCACGTGCAGAGACATGGCGGCGTTCTGGAGGCTGAGGGGGACACTCCTCGTGGGCCCACTGCCAGTCAGGATTGTGAGCTGCTATTCACAAACCCTCTCATCTCCCAAATTACATTACACATCGCATGTATTAATAACTTCGAGCGTTTGTGCAGCAATTTGCTTGCAAAGCCCACACAAACATAATCTCAATTTATCTTCACGACCCTGGGAGGGAGGGGCTACTGTTATCTTTCTGCAGATTGGCAAACTGAGGCAAATAACAGGGAAGTGCCTTGCCCAAGGTCACACACCTGCTTTTGAACTCAGTTCTTCCTGATTCTAGATCTAACACACTACTGCCTAAAGCATGATCCCACTAAGAGCTGGAGAGTTGAGGGTACCTGAGAGACTCGATGGACCAGCCATCAAGCTCCATCAGCGGCAGGAACCTCTCGGGTCCTCATCTCTCCATCTAAAACAATCCACTACTTCATCCACCCCCAGCACTCCAGGCTCTAGGACAACTAAAGATTAGGCTGATTTATTTTTCCATCTCTGCTGTCTCCTAGAGAGAATGCCTAGGGTCCAGCCTTAGGTTCTCCTGGTTCTGGGACCAAGCACATCACACCAGGCCCATGGCTCACCTGTGGCAGTCTGTCTATACTATGGGAAGGACCTAGAACCTGGCGCCATAGGACACCCTGGAGATAGATGCAAAGACAAAGAAGAAACCATCTCTGTGACCGAGGAGCTGACATTCGTTAGGGGATTCATAGGATGCAGGAAATAGGCTGAGAAATACGGCCGAAGCCTCGAGAAACTCACTATATCGGAGCCGGGGCATCGGGCCGGCCGCTCACAAAGGACCTGGTATAGATTTTATACAAATTGGGCCGACGTTATAGATTATTGGGGGAGGGAAGAGAGAGACAGAGACAGAGAAAGAGGGAAAAAGAGAGAGACAGAAAGAGACAGAGAAAGATGGAGACAGGGACAGACAGGCAGACAAAGAGAGAGAGACAGGGAGAGAGAGAAACAGAGACAGACAGAGGGGTCGGGGAGGGAGAAGAGAAAGAGATCTAGATAAACTTAGCAATGTACCCAGACTTTAACCCAGCACACAGAACTTTCCTAAGTAATAAGGCATCTTTCAAATGAAAACAATACAAATATTCTCACTGGGAGGGCAGAGGAAGATCTCTGCCTTCTGATGCTCCTCTGGCCGCCTTCATGGGAAGGTCTCTTGACAAGGAGCTGGCCTGGAAGCCGGGGCGGCCAACAAAGGCCCAGAGGGATGTGGGGGTAGGGGAAGGATGTGTAATTCAATCGGGACCTGGAGTCTTCATCATGCCGCTGTCAGCACCAGCTCATGGCTGCTGGTTCTGGGCCACTTCCAGCAGACAGTCCCAGGGCCATGCTGAAGAAATCCAATTCCCCAAATTGCTACCAAACCATGATTTTCATACAAACATGAGCCACAAACACGGGAACCCCCTCTGTCCAGGTACAGCCAGAAGCCATTTTCTTTCACCTTTTTTTGGAAGCCATTGGACTTAAGTGCCTTGCCCAGAGTCACAAAGTGGCTGAGACCAGCTCTGAGTCTAGGTCCTCCTGCCTGCAGGACTGGTGCTCCCTCCATAAGTTTTTCTCTCAGAAAGTTGTCTCAAGTTCAGGGAAGTCATCAAGTTGGCCAAGCTCCCCGGCTGTAGAATTTCAATGGTGGGATTTGAACCTGAGCTTTCCCAGCTCTCCATCCCGCCATCTTCCTCTTTCAACCTTTCCCCTTAAACCACAAATCAAAGACCAGATCACACGATATTCACTGAATAAAAAATCCCCTACATTCTCATAGTCATCTTGTCTCTGCTGTAAGAGATTAAAGAGCACTCCTAATGGTGACTGAAGGAACATTTAAGGAGCACTCTGCATTAATGTGCTACCATATTGGATTTGTTATAAAACAAACTCATTTACTGCCATTCAGACAAAGAGAAAAACCTCTCTTATGGGATATGAATCGATGGCAAATGGAGACAAGGACTGTCCTTATTTGAGCAAGCATCTATCAAGTGGTCTGGAGCAAAGAGTCTGAAGGGATGGAGGATCAAGAAGTGAAAGTGGACAAATTATAGGCTAAGAATTGGAAAGCAACACAGAGGGGACCTAAGGGCAGCCAAAAAATTGCCTTAATAAGCAGTAATTAACAGCCCTCAACGTTCAAGGCCAATGCTTTGTAAACACTGATATTCTCCCGGTCATGATACACGGCTTTGAGATGGTCTTGGAAGAGTTCCAGTTGGCAAAGGAGATCTGTGTGGTGGGTAGAGGCAAGAGGTAACAGCAAGTCATAGGCAGGGAAAGTAGCCCAGGGGGAATCATCAGATGGATAGATACAAGGACAAGGAGGTGGACGGGGCATATTGCCAAGGGGAGGGATAACGAACATATGGCTTCCAAGTAGCACTGAGATTTAAATGAGGTCTGGAGAGCTAGAGGAAGGCTCCTGGTTGGGCAGATGACCCTCATGGAGAATATAGAGAAGAATTCCAGCAAGAGTCCCAGAACAGATAAGAAGGGATGGAAAGCTCGCAACCTGCACTATTGCAGGGAGAGTTCAAATCAAGGAATACTCAAGTCCACCAAGGAAAGGTAGAGGCAGGTACTAGGTAGGGTAGGAGAATAAGTACGCTACAGCCCACTCCCTTAAGGAGATTAGATTCTAATAGAAGAAATACAATTGATTTCAAAACAAATAATTATGATATGAAATGAAATCTAAGAGTACTCCGTGATTATACTTGTTGCAAGAGACATTGTGGGAGAAGGCAGAGAAAAATGCAGGGGGAAATGGGGAGATAGTTATAGTGATGCCAGGAAAAAAAATTAAAAAAGAAAAGAGACAAGAAAATATTTCCAAAATACAGAGCCGAGAGTGGAAAGAAGTTCAGAAGAGGACAAAAAAAGCAGGGCAGTGTTGGACCTGCCATCGTAAATTCAATATACACTTAAAAAATTGTACGTGCTAGAAATTCATACCACATCCAGTCAACCTTTACAGTTTGTACTGGACTATGGAAAGTTGGTGTGTGCTGATGATTGGGAAATTAGTTCATAACAAAAAGAGAAAAATTAAAGCAAAAGAAATTAAATATAAGAAAAGAATAAAATGAGAGAATATCATGGTACTATGAAGGAAGAAACATTTTATTTTTAGTGAGGGAGAAGAGGGATATTTCAAACAAAGGGAGAAAATGGAGCTGAACTTTCAGTGGTAGCAGAAGGGCATCTCAGGAACGGGAAGAAGTATGAAGAAGGGATGGAATCAGGAAATCAAGAGTCATGGTGAGTTTCAAGTAGAATACATTCAAGGATGTAACACAGCTTGTACCATTTAAACCATGTGCCAAAATGTGATAGCTCTTCTCAATGATATTCCCAGAGATGAAATCCAAAAATCATGATTTCTTAAGACTCAGAATTACAAGTCATCCAGAGGTCAAGAAAGGCACAGGGTAAGTATGAGCCACATAATAATACAATAAATAATGATATGTCCAAGAAGTAAAAAGTAATCATAGCAGCAATACAAATAATAATAATAATAATAACAGCTAACATTGAAGCTTTTTACAAAGAGCTTTATACATATAATTTCATTTGATAGTCACAACAACCCTACAAAGTGAGTGCTAACATTATCCCCATTTTATAGATAAGGAAATTGAGGCTGACACAGATTTAGTGATTCATCCAGGGTCAAACAACCCTGGATGCTCCATCCATTATATCACCTAGCTTTAGTATGGCTAAAGAGGCACAGTAACACAAAAGGGGACACCCAGGACATCAATGACTGGAAGAAACACCATGGTCAGTCCAAGGCCACCAGATGGATGTTGATGTACCAACACCAGTATGCCCAGAATAACAAAAATAATAATAATAAAGGACCCTTCCTCCCTTCCCCTGTGCCCCCTGCAGATCCTCCTTGGATAAACAACCTCTGTATTGTCATGGGAAAGAACCATGCAGGATAAAAAGAGGGTGGATGGGTTTCAATTGGAGCTGATGGAACATATACCTCATCATAAAAATGTCTCTGCCTTACCCAAGAACTAGTAATGCAGCATAATTATGGACCGAAGTCAGTATTTACAAAGTTACAAGACACCAACAGATAACTCTGTGTGGATGAAGTTGAAAATGAAGAGAAAATGAGTCAGAGATTACTTGAAAATAAATCCTGTTCCAGGCAAACAGCCATAAAGAAATGGAGAAAATGATCTGGATGGTGTGGAGGAAATCCTAATGTGGAAATTCTCTCTCCATAGATGCAAATGGGCAACTATCCTGCTCAGAGAATTGTCGAAGATACAAAGAGTGTAAGTGACTTGTCCAGAATCACCCAGAGAAGTATGTGACAGACAAAATTCATCTCAACTCAACATCCATCATTAATGCTGTTTCTCTCAGTCACTAACTGGACATTTCCCCTTCCCTTTTATGGTAGTTTAAAATCTTTTGAAAACGTTTACAAATGACATACATGATAACTATAACAACCATGTCAATATAGATTCTTAAAGTTTACAATGTACAATATCTTAATATTTCATTTAAGCTTCACAATAACCTTATAAATACTACAAGTATTTTTTATCAACCCATTTTACAGGTGAGGAAATCAAGGTCCAAAGAAATTATATACAGCCTCTCAATGATCTCATGCATTAGGTATGACAGGTATTAATATCATTCTCATTTTATAAGTGAAGGAAGAGGCAGAGATAAAATCATTAGTCCATGACCATATAGCTAATAAGATCAGATCTAAATTCAGGTCCTTGAAAAACCATACCCAGTTTTCTCCATACTTTACTCCCCTGACTCTTCTATCCATACACTGTATGGATAGTTTTTATCTGGTTTTATAATAGCTGGGGAGAGGAGACTGAGTATTGCAAGTATTTACTCACAGTAAACTGGAAATGTGTCAGTTATAAAATGCTATCGCTGCACTCAAACAGAAATAATTAGACAGATTGTCAACTCAGGTGAGATTCCATGATAAACTACTTCTTTCCCTTTGTTAATTATACTTCACGTGCAACAGATGGTTTCATAAACCTAAAATTGCACTGACAAATGACACACTAGGGCATGACCAGTATCTACAAATATTTATTTAATATACACTGGAGTGTGATAAATTGTGCCCAGAATATTCTAAAAGGATTCAGTAAATGGAGACAATTTTGAAAAAGAACATACGGATGTTCTCTCTCCCTCTCCTCTCCCTAGATGTCCTTTCCTCAACTTTCTTTTCCATTGAGAGTGGCCAACCCCAGTTTCTGGTCTAATTTCAGAAATATATGTTCATGTCACAATGTTTTTTGCATCCTTAAACTTGAAGAAGCTTCCTTGCTCCTTCAACAAAAGCAAAGGCCATCACAATGCTTTTTGTTGGTATCTGGCCATGGTGCTGACATGGAAAGAGGAAATTAGCATTTTCAGTACAATCAATCAACTCAGCAAGGTGAATTAAAAAATCCAAGCCTGAATGGAACCATAGAATTTCAGCTTTCTTATTTTTAATAAAGCTTTTTATTTACAAAACATGAGTGATTTTTCTACATTGACCTTTGCAAAAACTTTTTTTCCCAAGCTTTTCCCCTCCTTCCCCCCAACCCCAACCCCTAGATGACAGGTAATCTAATACATGTTAAATAGGATAAATTATATGACAAATACAATACATGTATACATATCTATACAGTTATCTTACTGCATAAGAAACATCAGATCTAGAAAGAGAAGAAGAAAAAACAACTTAAGAAGGAAAACAAAATGCATGGAAATATTCATAGAAAGCGTTAAAATGCTGTGTTGTGGTTCACACTAAGTTCCCACAAGCCTCTCTCTGGATGTATATGACATCTTCATCGCTGAACAATAGGAACTGGTTTGAATCACATCATTGTTGAAGAGAACCATGTCCATCAAAATTGATCATCGTATAATCTTGTTGCTGTGTATAATGTTCTCCTGGTTCTGCTGATTTCACTCAGCATCAGTTCATGCAAGTCTCTCCAGGCCTCTCTGAAATCCTCCTGTTGGTCATTTCTTACAAAACAATAATATTCCATAACATTCATATACCATAATTTATTCAGCCATTCTCCAATTGATGAGCAGCCTTTCAATATCCATTTTCTTGCCACTACAAAAAGGGCTGCCACAAACATTTTTTGCACATGTGGGTCCCTTTCCCTCCTTTAAAATCTCTTTGGGATATAGGCCCAGTAGAAACACTGCTGGGTCAAAGGGTATGCACAGTTCGATAACTTTTTGAGCATAGTTCCAAATTGCTCTCCAGAATGGTTGGATCCGTTCACAGTTCCACCAACTATGTATCAGTGTCTCAGTTTTCCCACATCCCCTCCAACAGTTATCATTATCATTTCCTGTCATTTTAGCCAATCTGACAGGTGTGTAGTGGTACCTCAGAGTTGTCTTCATTTGCATTCTCTGATCAATAGTGATTTGGAGCATCTATTCATATGATTATAAATAGTTTCAATTTCATCATCTGAAAATTGTCTGTTCATATCCTTTGACCATTTATCAATTGGAGAATGGCTTGAATTCTTATATATTTGAGTCAATTCTCTATATATTTTAGAAATGAGGCCTTTATCAGAAACTTTGGATGTAAAAATATTTTCCCAGTTTACTGCTACCCTTCTAATCTTGTCTGCAGAATTTCAGCTTTCAATGGGCCATAGATTGAGATCTGGGAGGGATAAAAGAGTCCTGTAGGATAATCCTGTCATTTTAAGGAAGGAGATACTGTGGTTTCAAGAGGGAACCATAATCTGCTGGGAGACCTGGCTAGGATGTGAATCTAAGTAGTTCCAAATCCAGTGCTCTTTCCACTGAATCACACTTGAAGAGACCTCAGAGCTACTTCATCCAAACACCCTGAAGCAGGCCCAAGAAAAGGACAGGGTTCAAGCTTCTACTTGAAGACTTCCAGTGAGGAGAGAGCCACTGCACAACACAAGTTATTGGTCCCCTTCCAATTGTGGGCAACTCCAACAGCTAGGAACTAGTCTCTTACTTGTGCCTAACTTTCCATTTAAAAAAAAGCCACCTACGGCTTCCTGTTCTAACTCCAAGGCCAAGCAGGACAAGTTCAATTTCTCTTTGCCTCTTTGGGATAAATGATGGCAATTCCCAAATCATCCTTGAGTCTTTTCTTTTCCAGCTAAACCCCCTCAGATCCTCCAAATAAACTTCTTCATCTTTGCTACTCTTCTGAATGTTCTCCAGTTCACTGATGTCCTTCCTATACACATTGAGGAGACCCACCATCTCCTCATCCCTGAAAGTTTCTCTTAACATAAACCAAGATTAGAACGGGGATTTCCTTTTCATTAACATCTTGGAATTGTAGTATGGTCAACAATACCCTGAATGAGAGATCAAGGGTGAAATGGGCAGGTTTTAGGTTCAAAATCTGACTTGCACCCTGTTGCAATCGGAGCAGCCCCCTTTAGTGCTTTCTCTATAAAATTAAAGGCCTCCAAAGGTCCTTCCTATTTTCTAAATCACAAGAACATTGATGAAGGAGCCAGAAGGGTCTGTGATAGCCATCTAGTCATAGGCTCATGTAAGAGAAGACCAGGAAAAGCCATGAAATCAAAGCCCTCCAGGTACAGATGAGGAAGTGATAAAGAGACATGAGATGACTTGTCCAAATTCCAAAGACCGCAGCTAGAGGCAAAGAAAGGTGAAGCCGGGTCTCCTCAGCCTCCAGATCCAGAGTACTCTCCAAGCCCTACCCGGTCTTTTCTGCTTTTATCATCTCATTGACTCACACCAAACTTGCCGTCCAATAAAACCCGCAGACCTTTTCCAGACAAACTGTTGGCTAACCACAATGCTGCTATTAAAAAGAAATCTTTTTTTATAAACTTAGCAAACAGGAATATTTAGAAATTCAAAAAAGCTGAAGAGGGTTGTATCTGAAATCATGAACTTTGCTTACATAGATTATTTCAATTCACTTTTTTTCTAATGTTCACAATATATTTCACGAGAAGTTTTCATTTTATTTTGTGCTTTATTCAAATGAATGTAAAACTTAGAAAACTTATGGATAATCTAGTCCAATGTCCACATGTTGTAGATGAGGAAACTCAGACCCACAGAAGGAATCAATCTGCCCAACCAAGTTCCCACAGACTGGGGAGCTGGAGAGAGAGGATGGAAGGCCAGGTTTTCTAATTCCAAATCCAGCTGTCTTTCCCTCAGCCATGACGTTTCCTTAGCCCTTACGTTATTTAGTACTGCTGGGCTTGGTTTCATTTAAATCCAGGCCTCTGCCTTGCTACCCAAGCTTCCCACTCATTGCGACACAAACAGGCCAAGCTGCTCTCTAGGGACGAAAGCGAGAAGGATGAAGGGGAGAAAGAATCCCAGCTTTGATGATCTTCAGAAAGCTTCTAGAAAGGCTGCCCTTAGCACCCCCAGATCCCTCTCCTGTTTATGGCCTGGGACAGGGAGGGAACAAGAAATCGAGTTTGTTTCAGGCTGGGGGTTGTTTCCCAGAACGAGATAAAGTAGTTGCTTTCCTGAAGTGCTAAAAAAGTTAAGATGGGGCATGAGGCATGGTGGGGCAGCCATCCCTCCATCAAGTACCAACACAAACCATCAGGCTTCTGGGCGGCCAAGAGAGCTTCCCAGATTGTTGAGTGAGAGATTGGTAGATGGATGGACAGAGAACACAGAACATGGAATGAGCACCAAAAGTGACAAAGATGAGAGAACCAATTGAAAGCTACCTGCGTCTCAGAGATACAGAAAAGAAGGGAAGAAGGCAGTGTAACAAAGGGGAAAGAGTCCTGGCTCTGAACTAAAGGACCTGAGTTCAAAGCCTGCCTCTAAAACTAATTTCTTGAAATTGAGAAATGGCTTCCTGCTCTCTTCTAATTCTGCATCTATTATCCATTATCTCCTTGGGGCTTTATTTCCTTATCTGTAAAATGGGAGAATTGGCTTCCTTTCCCAAATGATAGCTTTGATCCCATGAAGGAGGAAGCAGAAGTAAAGGGAAAAGATTCTGGGGGGGAGGGGGCAAATCTGCTTCTGATAGGCATGACCTCCTGCAGCTTGGAGAAATCATTTCCCCTCCCTGATCATCAGGTTTTTTTTCATCTATAAAATGAAGAATGAAATCTGTAGTCCCTTTCTGACTCTCGATTTGTGATATCGTGAGCCTTGAAAACAATTCTTTTCATTTCTCTCCTGAGAGAAACATGCTTCTCCATCCCTTCTCCACCCCCCCCCCCACTCCAAGTCTGGACCTTCAATGAAATTCCCTCTGATTACACAATTCTTCCGTTCTGTGCATGCCTGATGAGACTGATTGAGGGATAATTACTCAGAGTTCCATATGATTAAATAATTGTGCCTTCTCCATGAGCAGCAATATGTTAGCCCAGGCTCTGCCATGAGGCACCTGTCAGGAAATTGCTGGAGAGAAACACAAATTCCCTCTGAACTGAAAGGCGCAGTAGTTGCCTGAATATCAAACGTGTGGGTCCTGGGGAGAAGCTCGTCTGGAGAGACGGCTCTGGCTCTCAAAGAAATCAGGGGCTCCCGATTTCTCAGCAGGGCTTATGGGAAGAATGTGTGTCCCAAAAAAACAACCCAGCCAAGCAATGACAGAAGTGAAGGATCCACTCCCCAGTGGCCAGGCAGACCCAACACAGCATCTTGATGACTTTTTCCCCTCCTGAATGAAAACAGGATGTGTCAAAAGCCTCCCAAGAGTTAGTGTTCGGCAGCCTCCCATTGGAGTGTCTTCTGCAGAGCAGCTAATAACCTCCACTGTGGATCTCAAAGTCTTCCTCTGAGATGTCTCCATTTATTCGACTTGGAGGACAATTAAATCCAGCACCAGAGCCACATAGGAGGAAGCTGACCCTTGAGGAGAACACTTTGGGAAGCTACCTATTTGGGAGCTTATGGCCTCCTGGGAGAAAAACAAAAACCTAACCTAGGAAGTAAGGCATTAATTGCTACAGTATTCTTCAGTATTCCTGTGATCTCATTAAGGTGGATACTAATCGTCACTATGTGTTCATTCATTCAGCAAACGTCTCTCCATGTCAGTGAAAATAACATAGCCCCTGCTTTCAAGGAGCTTCTACTCTTCTGGAGGGAATCAACATGTATGTGGTCCACGTGCACAAACTAAATGTCCCCAAATCTGAGCCGGTGGGGAGGGCACTGCAAGCAGGAGGAATTCAGGAAAAACCTCTTGTATGGGCAGTACCTGAACTTTGAAGGAAGCTGGAGCAGGAGGGGGGATTTGCAGGAAAGAAACGTAAAGTAAGCCTGAAAGGTGGCAACCTATCCCTCCCTCCCATTCTCATTGTGCTCCATCCTTGCCGATACAGCCAGTCCATTTCCTGTCCAGTTCCTAATGTGATTTTAGTCCTGACAGCTCAGGAACACTCACTTGTAATGCAAGTTGAATTTGAGCAGTCTGCATTCATTGATACCCAGGTTCCTGAAGGACAAAGGGTGTCAATGTTTCCAATCAAGAGATTCATTCATTTTGGATGAGCAATAAAGAGAGCTGATTAGGAAATCAACTCTGCCCATTTGCTCACAGGTCCTTTTAATGGGAAACTTCATGTAAATGTCCTCAGGAAGAGAAGACAAGTCAATTGGTATCAACCAAGAAGAGCACCGCTTGCTTGTTTCTTTGTTTAATGAAAAATGGAGACAATTTTCCCAGATAATGAACATAGTGTCTTCTTTTCTTCCTCAAAAGGGATGAGGTGGACAAAAACCTAAAGGCTAACTGATTATTGGAATTGAAAAGAATTTGAATAAAATGTTTTTCTGAAAAAAGAAATCATTTTTTAGAAGCAGGAACAATTTGACTTGTAATTTTGTGTTTAACAGAGTCATTTTCCTTCCCTCAGTCTGTCTTGATGAGATGTTGTTGGAGGAATACATTTTCACATCTAAACACAGAATAAAAACTGTTAAAATCACACATGACTTTATTGAAACACTTTTCTATTTGTGGTACTAAGACATGGCAGCTTCCCAACGATGAGTGCCAGAAAAGTCCAGTATAATAGAGAGAGGAATCCATATTTATGTTTTTAAAACAGTCCTGAGGAGCTCCTTCCAACGTACGGAACTGTTTCTCCACAACAATTCCTTAAGATTGAAGACACACTAAAGTGACTTATCAGCGTAGAAGTTAGATACATCATTCACGCTTTGCTCAATTTTCCCTGTTTCTGCAAAAGAACAAAGACTTCCTAGTTCACCCAGGACCAAAAATCGAAAGGCTCATAAACCTCACTGTTTCCTAAGTAGTGATTCTCTCAGCTAGTTACAAAGATCTTGAATATGGCCCCATCCAGCCTCCTTCAGTAAAGAGCAAAAGAGACCGAAAGGGAGGCAAGAATTGGAAGGTGGAGCAATGGATAGGAGGGAAATTAGAGGGCAAATGACATAAAACATCATCTTCCCATCCCATAAAACCATGAGTTCAGAAAACAAGAGACACAGAAAGGCAACCCTACAAATAAGCCTTGAATTCTGAATTTGACTCCATGCTTCCCAGTATCCCATTGTGAGCACCCACAAGCCAACAACAGAGTTACGCCGGACACATTTATACCATAAGCTAAATCCCCAACACAATGCCATGCTATAAGGGCCAACCATTCTATTACATCACAGTTATACAACTTGAAGGTCATCTAGTTCAAACTCCTCCTTTCACATGGGAGCAGTCGAACCCCCAAGAGGTTCAAGGTCTTGCCCATAGTGCTAATGAGCCACAAGTTCAGGATCTAACCCAAGGCTTCTTGGGTTCACTGCCTGCATCCATTTTGCATGCTTGCTCTGTCCCCAAAGGAGAGGAGGGATACATATTTAGAAGCCTAAATTATTACTCAGATGTACAACACATGGACAAAGCTCCATCAATTTTATGAAGGCTTCGATTGCCCCATCCATCTTGTGAAGCAACCCTGAAAGATCAGAACGACCTCAAAACACAATGTTTGGAAGAAGCTTCTTTGAAATGTCAAGTCTCTGAGCCTCCCCAAAAGAAATTTAAAGTCCTGGGTGAAGAAGGCTGGGGCAAAAAAAAGAGAGGGGTTACATCACTGGGGGCAGGGAGGATTTTGGTTCTCCACTCATAGTTCTTTGACAGCACCACCAAATTCTATGCAGAAATGAAAGGAGAAATTCTTTCTAGAACCAGAATACGTGGCCATGCTGGGTTTTAGGGACTGAACCCTGACTCCCCATGACAGATAAGAACTCAATCGATGAAGGTTCCACTAACACTGCAATCAAGGATCCAAATGGTTGATCACCCTGAGGGACTGAGGTAAGGATTTTTCATGCTTAGATGTTTATATATTTTTTTTCCTGAGTACTTATCAATAAAACCTGATACCCTCATCTAAGCAGAGAGGTGGGGGACCACTAGATCTGAATGGCAGATACATTGTCAGATAAACAATTACTACATAGTAGATTTTTGCTTATTTTTTTTCATCATTGAATGGGGGAGAGATCAATTTGAGGAGTGAGGAAGGGAGTGAAGTTCTGAATGATTCTGATGTAAAAACAAAATGATAAATAAAAACTTAATCATTAAATAATGATACATCCTTGGGGGGGAAGTGGTAAAGAACATTAAAAAACAAGGAGAGAAAAATACATCTGCTTCTCTAAAACACATACATACACACACAATTTGGGGATTAAGAAAGGAAGTAGCTGACTAGTGTAAAAGCAGAAATCCATTTAAAAGATGAGCAAAGGGAGAGCTGTGGATTTACTCCAGTCACATCCCAGTTCTACAACAAGCTCCCTATGAGATTTTAAACAAGTCACTTGAACTCCTGTTCCTCATTGTCCTCATCTGAAAATTGAGAGGTGTGGACAAGGAATTTTCTCAGATGTGTTCCAGCTTGAAATCTCTGAACTTATGACAACACATTTTTAATACAATAGTGTTGCTCTGAAGTAGATGATACTTTTATCTGGAGAATTTTTCTACCTATACAGGAGTCATGCTGTTTAATTTCTTATTTTTTT
>JAJPUD010004017.1:194578-216191 GCA_023553655.1 Myrmecobius fasciatus
AAGGAAGGAAGGAAGGAAGGAAGAATCCTTCCATTGGGCTCAGGGATTTAGGTCAGGAAAACACCTGTCAAAGAGCAATTCAGATTGCTTATGAGAATGCCCTAGGGGATCACCGGGCTCTTGGGAACTCCCAAGGGGACAGCTTGGCTCTCAGGAAGTCATTAGAGGGCCAACTGGCTCTTGGGAACTCCTCAGGGGAACACCTGGCTTTTGGGAAGTCCTTAGGGGCCAATGGGCTCTTAAGAACTCCTCAGGGAATCACTGAAGTCTTGTGGACTTCTGCAGGGATCACTGGGCTCTTGGGAATGCCTCAGAGGAACCCTAGGCTCAAATACCCAACCAAAGTGGAGGGGACTTAGAAAACCCTGTCTCACAACTGTAGGCCCAAAGCTTGCCCTACTTTCAGGTGATTTGCTTTAGCCTGGCAGTCAGCTAGTCTATGATTACCTGGACTGTGTGATCATCTGGCACATTGTGGCCCTCTCCTCCAGAGAGCTATAATCAAAACTCCATCCCTCTCTCCTCCAGAATCCTCAGCTAACAATACTTCAGGGCAGCTAAAGAAGAGCTTTTGTATTTTAAAATAAAAGGCTAAATTGCAGCTCTGGACAGCCAAGAGGAAGCTCCTCCCTTCTCAGGAAGACGTGGGGCAACTAAGGGTGTGGGATGTTATTTATGCCGCCAAGCAAGCTTGCTTCATCAATAGGTTTTACTGTGGCAGGAGATAGAGTGTCTCCTGACGTCCCTACTGTACCATCCTCAGGGGGAGGGCTGGGAGAGCATTCATTTAGTTTCTAGTAACTGTCTGGGGAATGGGGAGAGGGGAAGTGATGACTCTGGGTTTGATGGATGGCTTACTTACAGAGTCACAGCTGTAGGGGAGCACTAGCAGGGCATCCTTGGCTGGTAATGGTGTATTTCTAGCCATTAAAAAATAAGCATTTTGCTATGATAAGATTAACAAAATGGACTCAGTCTGGACACCAGATGCAAACCATCTTCCCCTTGGTCATTTACCTGCATGACATCAGAGTGCCCACAGAAAACCTTTTCAACTCAAATCATGAGTTTCTCAATATTCCCGGCCTCTGTCCAGGACCCAGCCGTAATCAGCAGCAGAGCTGGACAAAGGCCCAGCCAACTGAGGAGCAACACAAAATAGAGCCTGCAGCCTGGGCCAGCCCTCCTGCCAGGAGCCATTCTCCCTGCTGAAAAGGCTCCACCCCCTTTATTCTGAGCTGTCCATTCTTCTGCAGGGGATGGGTGCCCTACTTCCGTGGCTGCCGGCTTCATGGCTGCACAATAGCCCAGGGCCTCTCCTTCCATGGCAGGGTAAAGTTTCTAGGGCAGCCTGGGGACACGAGGAGTCTCCTTCCTGACCAGTGATAGCCTGGGAAGCAGCTGTAACACCTGAACCTTCTCAATGGGGAGCCCAAGGGAAGGGACTGGCCTCCAGAGTCCTGATCACTCATAGGACAGGAGCATCATTTCTCTGACAGCTTTCCAGCATTCTCTATCTGGGCCTTAATTTCCCCAACTGTAAAATATAGGGGTGAACCTACATGACGTCTAACACTCCCGGAAACTTGAAATCAATGACCCTTTTTATTCCTCAAAGCAGTCCCCTTGTGTCAGGTTCTCGGGTGAAAGCTAGAAACCACTTCCCGATCTGAATCCTGAATGAGAAAAGGAGCAGGTACAGGATTGGGGTCCCACAGGGAGAAACCCAAATCCGCCTAGCCAGGGCTCTTAAGGTCCCGCGTGGGACAGAGAGGGATGAGCCTGCTCACATGCAGCTCAGACAGCCTGGACTTGGGAACTGTGTTTGGTCACCTCCATCTCAAGTACCCCAGCTTCAGTGAGTCCCTGGCACTGCCAGGGAGGACTGAAGAAGGAAGCTCTTGGGGAGGCAGCCCAGAAAGGGCGCCTAATTACATACACCCAACTTGGGATCAATTTAGGGCACAAAGGACAGGCCTGAGGAGCCAGTCCCAGAGCCAGGATTGGGTGTGAGGTCAAAATCTGGTGTCACTTCCACAGCATCAAGCCTCCTCCTAAGGATGTCAGGTACCAGAGGAGTCTGGGACGATGCAGAGAAAAACAGAACAGTGACTAAGAAGCCAAGGACTGGTGAATTCCCATTTTACAGATGAGGAAATAAAGGTCCACTTGGTGGGAGGACCCCAGAAATCTGAGACCAGCTCGACAGACAAGGGGTCTTGGTCAGGTTGTCCAAGAGCACAGGACAGGGCTATCTGAGGAGGCGTTGGGACCTAGATTACCTGCGTGCATCCCACCTCTGTCCTTGAGGGACAACTTTGGTGCCATTGGAGCTTTCCTTCTCCACAAGCACAGCCTCAAGTCCCCTCCACAACAGGATGGAGAATCAGAGCAGAACCCCGCAACAGGTACAGCCATATTAGGAATATGGACAGCAGCAGGCATGTATACCAGGCTTCCCGAGGGCTTCGTCTCAGATTTATAGGTTTAGTTGGGAAGGGAACTCAGCAGCCAACAATCCAACGCCTCCATTTATCACAAGTGGGGACCCCTCCCTGGTTTCTGAGAGAGCAATCAGACTGCCGGAGGAAAATCCCAGGGACATCTGACTGGTCCCGTCCTCCTGTCTAACTATCCTCGGCACTGGTTTACTTTTAAAAAATACTAATAAATTTCATCTAAGAAATTAACAAGGATGATTTGGGGGGATTTAACTCTTAATCATCCAACTTGACCAAGGATGGGTGGTCTCCCCCTTCTGAAGTTAGCACCAGCCAACACATGTAACCACACAATAAATCCCATCCTACTGTGGTCTGGTTCTCATAACTTCCTTGGAATGGAGATGCTTCCAAATTGGATAAACATTTCTCCAGGGGAAGAAAACATCATTTTCCAAAAGAACAAATTGTAGGGCCGGGAGAGGACTGGGCCTCTCTGACCCAGGATTCTTTATCTCAGAAGCTTCTCTTTTTAACATTCTGCCTTCCATAAAAGGAAACCGGATTGGGGGGGGGGGTGTGATGCGACCAGAACAGATCATGGAAACTATCATAAAAACAGTTCAGGGGCCAGCATTTTCATGAGGATACACAGAAGAGTTTGTAAAATCATCCCAGGCCAGAGGCCACAGTAACTGGCCCCAAGTGGGGGCTCAAGAAATGCTTACTGACCACCTGGACTCAACAACTAGAATATCTCAGGATCATCTGTGAAGGGTTCTTATTACAGAGCA
The DNA here is from genome assembly GCA_023553655.1 of Myrmecobius fasciatus. Taxonomy (NCBI): domain Eukaryota; kingdom Metazoa; phylum Chordata; class Mammalia; order Dasyuromorphia; family Myrmecobiidae; genus Myrmecobius; species Myrmecobius fasciatus. Next base: position 197,814 of record JAJPUD010004017.1, read on the forward strand.
GAAAGGTATTCCAGAGACCCCTCACACCTGGCCACGAATCTCCTCTAGAACAGTTCTGAAACATCATTGTCTCTTTTCTACTTGCATACTCCCACTGAGAGAGAACTCACTTATTTACTAAATCATTCCACTTTGGGACAGCCCTATTAGGACACTCTTCTTTCTACTGAGGTGAAGGGTGCCCCCAAATCCTTTGAGGGAAGAGTCAGGGTACGACAGCTGACCCCAGCTGAACCACCAGAAGCCAAATATGAATGGCGCCCTGCCTGCCACTATATCTGAACACTACAAACACAGCCTTTCCCTCCCACTCTGTTTCTTGTTAAAGCCACAACCGCACTTCTCCTTGGCTCTCCAAAAATATAAACCATTGGAGCCTCGGCTTTTCCGTTTGTTAAACAAAACGTAGGCTCTTCTGACGGTGTGTCTTAATTTGAGCTGCAGAAAATGCTTTCAAAGAGCTAGAAATCCATATTCCTTCAAGACTAAAAGGAGTCTTCCTTTTCTCAAAGGAAAAAAAGCCTTCTTTGAGGACAACTTCCAGGAAAAACACCTGGGAAGACAACTGAGAATCATCACAACCCCTTTCACCAGGAGCTAATATACACATATGAGTGGACACATCCCAGGGACACATCAACTGAAATGAGCAAAAAAATGAAACGGTTCCAATTTGAGGGCTGAAAACGCAATTCAGCAGTCTTAGTAAAGCGAGCCCTACTATGTGCTCTGTATTGGAGAATCAAATAAACCGATCTCAGTGCCCAAGAAGCTTATTTTCTTCTGAAAACACAAGGAAAATAAAATGCCCTGACCCCTTGCTTAAAGGCACTGACTTAGCTGGGTTAGAAATTCTATTCACTGGGACCCTTAATGGCTGGCACCTTCTGGGCCCATGTTGGAACCCAGTTCTAAAGTGTCAAACATTTCCCAAACCAGATTAAAATATAATTAGGAGATGTTTAACAAAATAAATAAAAACACAACAGAGGTGATGATAATTTGATGTTTTCTTAATTGATATATGACCCAAAAAGACAGGGTAGACCTTGTTCCTAGAATATAAAGCAGGTGATACAAAGAGTTTGGATAAATAATACACCTTTCCAACACAGAGAACAACAGCTTTCAGAGCTGGAATGGAGGTTGGTGACATGAAGTCCACCCTTCAGCTGAACAAGAACCCGCACTATAATACACCCTTCCTATAGGGTCACTCAGAAGGTCTTCGAAGGTTCTCCGAGAAATCTCTCTACAAACCTGGTCTGCGTATTTGGCAAGCTCAGGCTCAGCCCTCAGCTGGACACCAATCTAGAGAAGCCTTTCCATAAATCTCCGAATGCTTCATATCTGCCATATTTTTGGTTAGAATAACATTGAGGTAACAGACACAGGGAAAGACCCCCGGCCTCCCTAAACCGAGAGGATTAACTGTATTCTTCCCTCCTCACTTTGGGGGTTTCAATTATTTTACTCTGAGGTAAGGTACAGAGATAAACCAACACACTAGTGATTTGGGGGATTTCCGCTTCTATTAGCAACTCATTCCTCTGCTAAGCACTTTCTGTGCTGGGAATGAGGGGTTTCAGGGGCTGCTGTTGATTTTCCTCCAGGACTTGTGCCCGTGTGAGTTAGTTTCTGCCACTGCCATAACTCCGTAACTCAAAGGTTGGGTACCACTCAGATCCCTTCCAATTACCATGAGAAAGATCATGGCAAGAGTGCAGGGATCAGCCAGACATAACCATGGAGCTCTCTCATCATTGCAAAAGTGCAAGAATTCTGGGAAATAAAAGACTTTACCACTGTGACCTTCAGAATCTTCCAAAAGGTTTTCACACTTTTGTCTGACTTGGGAAGTCTCCAAATGTGGGGGTTGCTAGACAGGACAACCCCAAAGTAATCAAATGATTAAGTCTTGAGACACCGAGAGAAAGTTCCTGGACACTGAAAATGAAGCTCTTTCCGAGCAGTCCTGGACAGCTGTTCTTAGAAAGGAGAAGACTAAACTGGAGATGGGGGAGCGACAATTCTCAAAAGCCCTCGTTGTCACGCAGCTTTGACACTGATACTCAATTCACCAAGGAGAGATTCCTGGGGAATGGGGTGAAATGCTCTCCCTTGCTGAGGCGTTCAGTTACACGAGTGTCAAAAGCAGCCCAAGGTAAGTTCTCCGGGCTAAATTATTTACTGCTCCTGCCTGCCCTGAATGCTGGTCATCACTCTCCTGAACCTAATCGAGTTGGACAGTCTTAATTCTGTCAAGGAACATAAACATCAGCCACCAAAACCCTTATTCACAACACAGAGCATGAATTACTAATAGGAGAAATGGAAGTCTCTCAAATTACTAGTGTGGGGACCATCAAAAAAAAAAAAAGCTTTTCTCTGTACCTCACTTCAGAGCAAAATAAGGCAAGCAAAACCCCCAAAGTAAGCAGCAAAGCAGACAGCTGACACTCCTGCCTAGGGAAGCCCAGAGGATCTTTTCACGCAATGTTATCACGCTGTGAAAAATTGATAAAAATGAACCACTTGGAGATATGTGAGGAGACTTGTATCAACTGGCGTACAGTAGAGTGGGAAGAATTAACTGGACAATATACAGTGTGATTGCAATAATATAAAGAAAAATAATTCTCCTGGCAAGGCAAAGCAAGTAAGAGGCAATCTTGGCCGTGGAGAAAGAAAAGGTCACAAAATATACTTGATTCTTCTTGATTCACTGCAAGTGTGGCTCCTAAGGCTAGTTGGAAGGAGCAACCATCGGTAACCCTGATTTTTTGCTCAATATTTTTCTTTATTAGAAGATTCAGAGGATTCATTGGTTGGCTAGGTACACTATAGGTGTCCTGGAGTTTGCAAAAACAAAAGCAGCAACAACTTAGGATTAAGAGTCTTTCCATAAAGAACCAAAATAAAGAACATGGGAGACATCGATATTTGGCGGGGCAACGAATAATAATTATAGCTAATGTTTATAGAGCATTTACTGCCTTTGTGCCAGACACTGTGCTAAGGACTTTACAATCATATCTATCACTTGATTTGCACAATAACCCTGCAATGTAGGTGCTATTATTATCCCCCAAACCGAGGCAAACAGTGACTTGCCCAGGATCACACAGCTAGTATATTATAGCATTGAGTAGACACTCAGATCAATTTTGCAGGGGAAAAATGTGGATTATATAGAAATAGAAGCCCAAGTCTTGGTTCCTGTCCTGTCTTAATGAAGTTTTAAGACCGGGGAAGAGGAGGAAGTGCAAATACAAAAGCAACCACATGCTACAGAAGGGAACGTGAGAAGGTGGAATAAAAGAAACTCAAAGAAAGGTCTCCATGAATTCAGAAGAAACCAGTATGTTCAGCCCGGGAGGGAAGCATTAAGGGAGATCTGGAAAAGGTGACCCTTGAGATATGGATAGGAAATAGGGGATGGGGAGAGAGGAGGGGTTGGCTCATCAATGACCCCAAGAAAGGACACAGGGAGGGAGCAGAGCACTACAGTAAGGAACATAAAAAGACCAAAACACAGATGAGAATCAAATTGTGCAGGCCTTGAATGTTAGGCCAATGGGCATATAACAGCTTAGATATGCTCATGAACCCTGACTGGGTCTTCAAGCCACATCAAAATGACCATGTTGACTTTCCTTAAAAAAAAAGATGCACTGATTTTTTTCTGATAGTGGAAAGGGGGTTTGATCCCCAGGCCCCCCTCAGCACCTGGGCTCCCCAGAATCAGTCAGTGGGTCAGTGGGCTTTGTGGGAGTAAAATTTCTCGACCTCTTGACCTGAAAAGCAAAGGAGCTGTCCAAAAAGCAGGTAAGTTGGGAGACTTCCAAAAAGCTTATCACCAGGAAGGGGACGGGGGGAGTAGAGGGAGAGAGACTTAAATGGATTTTTTCTAAACTGGTTTACAGACAGAATCCAGGCAACAAGCCGTAATTTCATGGTGCCATTACCAATTATAGGGCTACATTACACAATTAAAATAAATATTATACATTAAGTTTCAATAAGAATGAAATCTAATAATATCAGTCCATAATAGTGACTGCATTCTGGGATCTGGCAAAATGCAAATGAATATTGGACTCTTCTTTCCCACCCTCAGTTTCCTGCCCTCATTTCCAAGGTCATTAGATAGGAAACTCAGGGACTGAAATGGTTATTTGCAGCTTTGTACAATATTTCTGGGAAGTCACTTAGTCTCATAGTCACTGACATTTCATGTTTATTGGGAGCCAAACGGGAGGAAATAGATAAAAAGGGAGACCCAGAGAAATAGGCCTTTCCTCCAGTTCAAGCCTTTTTATGGAGGAGGGCTTCCTGAGTCCAGAGCAGCTCTTCCAGGCCAGGCTCTGCAGCCTCAGAAGTATCTGAGGTCACACTGGAACTCAGGCAGATGAGTCTTCCTGATGCCAGACCTGACACTCTATGGCACTGTACCACCCAACCACCCTAACTTAAAACACAGTGACCACATTAGGTACCTAGCCAACCTTCTTTCCTTTCTCTTTTCCTTGCCCTTCTGCCCTTTCTCCCAAGAATAATCTAAAGTAAAACATTCGTAGGGAAGGCAATCCAGAAACTCTAGAGAAAGGTCCTGAATACAGCAGGTGCTTAATCCATATTTTAGGAACGGATTTGGAAAATGCTCGGTATTGGTAAGATACCTAGAGTTTTCTGATGAATAATGACACTGCTGAGAATCAAAACTTACATTTTCAATCAAACTCTCTTCAAAATGTTTCTTGGCAGGGAAATGGTCAGAAAAAATTATGTAGGGGGCAAATACAATGACCCGGGAACACAAAGATTCAGAAAAACAAATCCTAAGCAGGAATGAGCTGCTCAGGGCAGGGAGCCTAAAAGTCCATTACAGAAAGCAGATAAGAAGGCCATTCTCACTAGTATCATATTAAATTAAATTTATATTTTTTTCAAAAGACTAATGGAAATACATTTCATGATTCCATACACAACTCTTTTGGGGGCTTTTTGTATATATAATGTAGAAATGTAAATGTAACATAAGTAAAGTTGATTTTAAAAATTAAAAAGAAAAAAAAAACACAAGCAGCCTAAGGAGTGAGTCGTTCCTTGTCCCTTTAATCCCTGACCATCTGAGCAGTAACATCATCACACCAGTTCCTCCTGCACAAAGGGGAGCCAGATCAGGGGGTACCACTCTTTCTGGGCAACCATGGAGACCCTGCTCTGGCATGGGCACAGAGCAGTCGGGCTGAGGTCTTTTTTACCAGAAAATTAATGATGAGAAACTGAAACCCAACATCCGTGCAGAAAATGCTACACATGTGCAGAAGAGCAGCCTCTGTCAATCTTGCCATCTCAGATAAGGTCTGCCAGGCCTGCCTACACAGGCCGGAAACTCCTTCCAAATGTGCCCAGCTGGCATCAAGGCAAGGAAGAAGTAGGCTCCAATAGTTGGTAGTTGTTGCAGGACATCTGGCCCCATGAAGAGCAAACGTGTTCAGTTTGTCCCTGAGCAGGAAGTCTGAGGGTTTTAAGCTCTAAGAGCCCCTGCTGTAGGGGAGTGGGGGGAGAGAGCGGCATGACTTTTTTATCGAAGGACCCTTTCAATGCCTCATGTCCTCTTCATGTACATCGAGGGCTCCGATAATCGCTTCCTTAAACATGGTGAGTTCTGGAAGATCCTGCCAATGGGACCCAAGCTGGGCAGGTCCTGTTGGGCTGCCAAGGCGTCCACCATTGGCTTGATGGAAGGACCCGTTCATGATGCTCAGTCGTCCACAGAGAGAGGAGGTTCCATTCACATCATCGACTCTGAAAGCCCTTCTGTGGACTCGGGGAGGAGTCACACGCTCGGTGGAAGGAGCACCCACACTGATGAAGTCACAGGTCAATGAAGAATCGCCATGGATGGACATCAGAGTATTAACAAACATGGAACTTTCAAAACTGCCTTTGTGCGGATGATCTGTCTCTTCTCACAACAGTCCTTGTCTTCCCTTCCCCCTTCTTTGAGAGGAGACTGACGGCCATCTGCGTTCTTAGAAAACGAAATAATTACCTCTTCTCCCTCCTCTGCAGAACTGGAGGACTCTGACTGGGGAGTCCCCTCTGCCAGTGGGAATCCTGAGTCTTCTTCATTTGGGAAACTCCTTCTCCCAGGAGGGTCCTGACCTGCTCCCCCACGCCGCCAGGACCTCCCCAGCAGACGCACCTCAAGACTGCCTTGTATCTGCTCGTAAATGTGCATGTTGTCTTCCCATGAGAATGGAAGCTCCCTGAGGGCAGGGGTGTTTTGGGATGCCTTTGGATGAAAAGTTGTTACGAAAGATGGCTCTGAGTGAAGGGGAGTATGAGCGATGTCCTGGGAAAGTCACGTCAGGTCCAAATATAAGATATCACCCCAAAAAGGAAAGAAAACTTTTATTGAAAAGATGGAAAGCTACAGATGGGGAATGCTACATACAGCATCAGTCATGATTGATACAGCAGATGTTTGGCTGAATATAACCGCACCCAGTTATACAGAAGGAGACTCATACATATGTCTGTTACAAGGAGAGGGAAATAAGCATTTATGTAGCACCTACTGTGTGTCAGGCACTGTGCTAAATGAATGCTCATTTGTTTTTCAAATATCTCATTTGACCCTCAAAACAAACCTGCAAGGTAGATGTTATTATTGTTATCATATATATTAGGGATTATTAATATATTATATATTACAGATATTACATTAGGGATTGTTATTATCCCTATTTCATAGTTGAGGAAACTGAGACAAATAGGGTTAAATGACTTGACCAAGGCCAAAAAGCTAATAAGCCAGAGGCTATAGTTGAGCTCAGGTTGCCCTGCTTGCAGACATAGTTCTCTATCTCCTGCCCCACTATATTTCAAAGAAAAGCTCTCTGGGTAAGGGAAGGATACACTCAGAAAATAATCAGCAGCCAAAAAGACTAGGAGCCAATAAAACTGGAAAGAAAGCCTGAACCTATTTCAGGTCTCTGGCCGATATGTGACAAAGCTTAAGCACCGAATAAATGCTTTTTCATTCATTCAGCCAACAAAGGTTTTTTCCTATTCATTCACGTCCTCTTCATGTACATCGAGGGCTCTGATTATCACTTCCTTTAAACACTCTTATTAGAAATTGTTCCCCTAATTAGTGCCCGTGATGAAGCTGGCAGCTGAGCCTGGCTTGCCCCCAAGGAGCCCCGAGGAGCTGTCATTCCAGACAAAACTGCTCCCAGACAGGCCCCCCGGCCAGCTGACCCACTCCTTGTTCCCACTACAATGGTGGGAGAGACTTCGGCTGGCGTGGTGAGAAGCCACAGAAAAGATTTTGAGCCAAGATGTCACTGGTCGTGGCCAGTTGGGAGCAGCTTCTCAGTACTGGAGATCCCAAATCCCTTCTGTATCACCCGAAAACATATCTGTGTCTTTGAGCTGAAAGTGAGTGCCGGAGATGGCTGAGCCCACTCGAGAGTACTTGGCGAGCAAAGTGGGGCAAGACCTAGAGGAAGCTGGGGCAGATTTCTGCCCACCGGTCTGAGGCAGTGATTCACTTCTCAGATGGGGCCATGACTTAGTAAGAGAGGCAGGGCATGTGACAAAAAGGCTTCCTGATCCAGCCCAGGTCACACTGGACAACCCTTCTAACTCTGATTGGCGATTCTATGAACTGCCCCATCCCTCACCTCTGTTTCCTAAGGGGCTCAGAGATTCTGTTCTACATAATGGCGTTAATTAATGCACATCCCCAACATAGATGGGGTTGCCTTGGGAAGTAGTGGACAGATTTCCCCATGGCAGGAAGTCTTCCAGCAAACCCCTTGTTGTGGATTATAGGGAGGATATGTCTCTTTAAGAGAGACAAAATCACCTGCAAATGAGAAAGGGCTCCAAAATATGCAATACCATCATTGCACTAAGATCCATGATTTGGAAAAAGGCAAAATCAAAGCCAAGAATCCTATTACTCCTTTGAGTACCAGGGACCCAGAAGCAGATCTAATGCTGCATCGAATCAGTCCATATGATCAGGCTGAGACCAAGGGAGACCAACTTAAGGGAAAGGCACAAAAGCCCTGGCCCGCCTGCCTGATTTGTCACCCACTAGCTGTCCACCTAATCCCCCTCTATTCATTAATAATGCCCAGTACCAGGGCCTGCCCAAGGCAGAGGAGAAGTGGAAAGAGACTTCTTGGCATGTAGGGAGGGAACATACCAAGCATTGCTGGTGTGGAAATGCAGAGAAAGCTGGAGCTCCCTTCAGTCACCTCCCTTTATTCAAGTCCATTTCATTAGTGCCCAAATGAGGATGATGTTTCACGTGCTCGTTTTCTAGCCAGAAATCATCTTACAAAGGTGCCCATGTAAAAACTCAAGAGGGATCGATCAGTACACTGAGGTGGGCAGCGGAGAGGGGCGTCCATTCCCAGAAGTGTTTAAGAAAAAGGATGAGTACGCAGGAGGAGGGGGCCGAGCCGAGCCCCCCAGTGCAATCATCCAGGGATATGGGAGGGTGAGCTGCTCAGTCGCCACCTTCTCTTTGCTCATCTTTGTTTGCCAGTGTGTGGGTTTTGTTGACACACCAACACCAAGAAGCATTTGGTGCTCAGGGAAGGAGGACCATCTGTCTGCTGTGTGAGCTGATGTCAAGCGTTCCTGATTCGCCCTCCAAAAAATGTGCTTGACATTTGTATTTCCAGATTTTCTGGTTGGAAAAATCACTCAAGCCACCAAACACTGCGTGTCTGCTTACAATGGCCAGAACGGTGCCCACATAAATCCCATGCATTCCCCTTCTTCACCTGGCGTGCTCCCAGGGAAGCCAGCCCTGAATACTCACAGGAAGCCAGCTCCAGCAGAGAACAATAAGGCTTTCTGCATAGACACTGAGAAGGTCATTTGAAACCAAGAGCCATTTCCCTTTTCAATGTCTAGCTCACTTCTGGGTTCTCCCGAAGGAAGAATCGAGATCCGGGGCCCCTCATGTCAGTGTCAGCAGAGCGCCAAACATGGTCTTAAAGTGACAGTGGGAAAGTGAGGGTCTCTAGCTAGGGGTGACCTACTGTGCTTTTAGCAGAGCGCCAAATAGGGTCTTAAAGCAACAATGGGAAAGTGAGGGTCTCCAGCCAGGGTGACCTACCCTGTACACAGAGCACAGGAATTCACCCACCAATGCAGGTCTTAGGACCTGGGAAGAAAGAGCCCCCCACCCCATGGAGAATGGGGGAACAAGCCAGGGTCTAGGAATGGAAAGAAGAAATGACTGTGGAAAATTCAAGGAAACCTGGGAAAACTGAGGTGAGCCAACATATAGCAGGGTTCAAAGAACCAGGACAGCACACAACAGAAAATGATATGGGAAGACTGATCTAAGTCAATGCAGTGAAAGAACAAACGGCACTTCAGAGCCAGCAGCGGACTATCCACGTGTAATGAGACATCCATGTTCACACCTAGCCCCGGTATCTACTTTCTTTGGTTCTATTTATTACAAGGTTTGGTTCTAATGGGGATAAGGGGGGTAGAAATACAGAAAAACAAATCACTTTAAAATAATTAAATTGTAGGGCTTCAATAAGGAATTGTAGGAAGCATCTGTCTTTGGAACAATGCAGATGTTAGCCAGGTTGAGCCATGTACCGCAAGCTGTCCCAAACACAAGAAATTCACTATTGAAATACGCCACTATCATCGTGTGAGTAATGGCTCCCAGCAGATGGGCCAAAGAGCACAAGGTAATGATGCTACAGACACTACTCCAGCCCTTCACTACACCATCTCTGCCCTCATGTGTCTATGGCATAATTTCTCTCAAGTCTTCTGTCTGCCTCTTTGGCTCTCTCTGCCTCACAACTCCTTCCCACCTTCCCCCCTCATTCTCTCCCTCCCCTTCCTTTCCCCTTCTTCTTTATTGCTCTTCTCTATCTCTCTGTCTCTTTCTCTCCCTGTCTCCCTATTTTTGTTTCTCTGTCTCTCCTCCTCCTCCTCCTTCTCTTCTTCCTCTTCCTCCTTCCTTTGCTCTCTCCCTCTCTTTCTTCACTCTCCCCCACCACCATCTCCTCTCTCATTCCCTCCACACCATGGGACTTTACTGTGTAGTATCCTTTAATTTAGTGAATGTAAGACAATATTATTCCAGCCTTGTCAGGTACATGACTTTTTGAAAAGCTGGGAATCAAACCCCCAAATTCAACTTGCTTACTTGTGGAAACGTGTTTTGGGAGTGTCCCATGCTCTGGCTTGACCACTATCTAGATAATTCCAATGGGAAAACTCTAAATGGTTGATGGTAGCTTTTAAGGACTCATTTAGGGAAAGGAAAAGTTCCACTCATAAATGGGGATAATGACACTATTATCTCAGAACATCTGCAAATAGCTGGGAGAAAATCCAAGGCTGATGGGAGGCCAAAAGAATAGAAGGCAGACCAAGGAGGGCTTTAGCAGAATGATGACCATTCCTACAATTAAAAGAAAAAATAACATCCTGCCTTATATGCCTCTAGGAGCCACTGAGAAAACAGGATCCTAGGGATACCCTTTGATCAGAACCAAAACCTGGTACCATGTTGTTATCTGGCCAATCCCAGGCTCACAGAATGCTGGACTTGACCAAATGTCTGTCTAGTCACAGATTCAAGCTCCTCCCGGCCTCCCAGTAACACGTGGCTGCCCACCTAGTCTTCAGGTGAAGTCTTAATGTAAGGGAATCTTTCAAAGCTGCCCATTTAACTTTGGAAAACCAGAAATTGTGAGAAATGTTTCTTGTCAAGCCCAATCCCTTCACCTGATGGATGAGAAACAAAGAAAGGATTTAACTTTCCCCAAGTTTCACTACTGCATAGATAATGACAGAAATGAGACAATAATCGGGGTCTCCCGCTCCCCATTGCCTCCCATGTTCCTATAGTCCCCCATGAACTATGCCCTTCCTTTCTATTCTCCACATCTTGTATTATGAATTCAGTCAAACCCAGAAATAAGGTCAATGCTAGCTCGTTCGATCTCTTGGGGAAGAGTCCAATGTAAAACATTTTATAAACCTTAAAGTGCTATATTAATGTCAGCTATTATGAGTATTATTATCATATGGAAAAAACCCAAAGCAGATTATATGGATTTGTCATGGAAAAATTCAGAAGCCCCCACTAGATTCAGGCAAATCTTAAGGGGCTTAATTTAACCTAAGATGATAAGCACATTAATAAAGCCCTCTAAAATTTTAAAACACTACAGCTGAATTCAGTTCAACCTTGTAATAAATCAGGCATTATTGGTCATGTTTAGGAATATAAAGACAAGAATGAAAAGTCCAGCTCTGATGCAGCATATGCTATTGGGGGTAAAAATGGGGTTGGGGGTACAGTACAGACACAGATAAGAAAACAGGGTGGAGAGAAAAGTTGAACACTGGGTTTGGAGTTAGGAAGTCCCCATCTTTATAAGTTCAAATCCAGCCTCAGATACTTTCTAGCAAGTCACTTAACTCTGTTTCCTTCAGTTCCCTGCCCTGGAAAATGATTTAGAGAAGGAAATGGCAATCCCCTCCAGTATCTTTGCAAAGAAAATCCCAAGTGGGATCATGGAGAGTCAGACACCACTGAAAAGTGACTGAACAACAACAAACTAGACCAGCCTGAACAGAGAAAAGGAAGCAGATAGTAGACATGTTGCAGTGTTGGAGCTGACAAGAAAGTAAAACAGTAAAATTGTCTATTTGTGAAAATACGATTGCTAAAAATGTTTGTGGCGGCCCTTTTTGTAGTGGCAAGAAACTGGAAATGGTGTAGATGCCCATCAGCTGGAGAAATATGATTGTTCTATAAGAAATGACCAGCAGGATGATTTCAGAGAGGTCTGGAGGGATTTACAGGAACTGATGCTAAGTGAAGTGAGCAGAACTGGGAGATCAGTGTACATGGCAACAACAAGACTATACGATGATCAATTCTGATGAACGTGGCTCTTTCCGACAATGAGATGATTTAGACCAGTTCCAATGATCTTTTGATCAAGAGAGCCATCTGCACCCAGAGAGTGGACTGTGGGAGCTGAGGATGGACCACAGCATTTTCATGCTCTCTATTGATGTTTGCTTGTATTTTGTTTTCCTTCTCAGGTTTTTATTTCCTTTTTGATCTGATTTTTCTTGTGCAGCAAGATAATTATGGAAATATATTTTTACCATGTTTAACATATATTGGATTACTTGCCATCTAGCACAGGACATGGGGGAGGGGGAAAAATTGGAACAAAAGGTTTTTCAAGGGTCAATGTTGAAAAATTATCCATGTATATCTTTTGAAAATTAAAAACCTTTAATAAAAATAAATACATAAAATAAAATAAAATACGATTGCTAGAGATGCTTTCTGTCCAAGCAGCCAGATCACTCCTGATGCACCAATTTTTGGATCCTGAGAAAAGCAGCATATATAATACAGGCTCTCCAAAGGTGATCTGGGGACCCTGGGAGATCCGGGAGATCCCACCCGTGAAACCAAAACCATTTTCTCAATAATAACAAAATGTCTTCATTTCTAATACTGAAAATATCATTAAATATAATTCACAGCAGCAAGAGTTCTTAGGGACACCTTCTGAAATAGTGGAAAACAGCTGGAGGCTGGAGTTACTGCTCAATCCCTTCACCAACCTCTGTGTGTTGTGTATTATGTATGTATGTATGTATACATATATGTGTGTATGTATGTATGTATACATATATGTGTGTATGTATGTATGTATGTATGTATGTATGTATGTATGTATGTATGTGGTGGATCTGTCTCTAACCCTGGACTCTGGTGGAGTTCTGAGAATTAGGCTCAGAGAGACCACCCAAAACTACTCCTGGGATGTCGACTGAATAAGTGAAATTGCCATCATGGAAAAAGAACAACACAATGAATTCACCCAAAGATAATAAACACTGACCGAAGCGTGAAGCTGTTCTGGGACAAAATCAGCTACGAGGGACAGTCTGAAAGCCACAGCTGTCTCCACATGAGCTCATACCAAACAACTTTCTGGTGACCGCCAACCTCCTGGTGGGAAGGAAATGACAGCTTTTCTGAGGGAATTGTGTTTCCGTCAGTGTCTCCAAACCCTGATCATGATCCCGACTACGTCTGAGCTCACAGGGAGATAGATCGGAGGGAGGTGATCCAGAGGTCTCCAGTCTCATGCCAGTGGAAAGCAAATGCTGGAAGAGCCTTCCCAGACGGGAGGACTTCCCGCCTCTGCCATCCGTCTGAGGACAGCCAGCTGTCCCTGAGCAAGCTCACCTGCAGAAGCCTGGCCATTAAGTAAACTTTACAAACCGGAAAGCCGAGTATCCTGCTGGAAGGAGGCTTCCTCTCAATCAAGATCTGGCACAAGAAACCTCGACTAAACAGAGAAGTACAAACCCTGCAGAGCTCTAAGGATCCTGGCTTAGCTGCTCAGAAGGAACTTTATCTCCCTGGAGCTCAGTTTCCTGGTCTGTGAACTAAGGGCACGAGACTGGTTCCTCCCAGCTCTGGAACTAGAACTCTGTGAGATAGCATGGTATAGATGACAGGGAACTGTGTTTGGAGGCAGAGCCCACTATCCACAGACAAGCTCCCGATCGCATCTCTTCACTTGTAAAACGAGGTTTTATTCTGAGTTCTCCCATGAGCTGGAGAAGAGCCGGAGGCCATCCTGGGGGCCCTGCACCAACTCTCCAGCCAATGGATGGATACCTTCCTCAGCACCCACAAGAAGTGATCATCAAGTCTGTCTGGTTCTAAGATCCATAGTTCCAAGCAAGGAGGAGGATGGAGGGCTTCAAGGAGGAGGAGCATTGGCCTTGGGCTCAAAGGATGGTTGGGAAAATGAAAGTCCTAATACAAGCCCCACACTGGGCCATTCCCTGGACTTGGAGGTAGCTTAAAGTGTGTATGTCCAGAATACATAAAAGAAATCAATCAATCACAATGCATTTATTAAGCACCTATTAACACTAAGCAGAGAAGGATGCTGCTTCTCTTCCACTGCAAGCTTGGGTTCTCCCTTCACAATCCTTCTCCCTCCCTCTTTTCCCCCTTCTGCAAATATTTTTTAAGGAGTTGACAAAGGCACTGGGGGCAAAACTCCCAAATACTATGAAATGCTCCTTGCCTTCCGAAAGCTTGAACTCTTGGAGGACAACAAATACACAGGTGCCTAGAAAGGAAGCCCTGGCAAAAGTCCTTGGGACGATGCAGCCAGGGAGATGGGAAAGGCCTGATCAGGAAGATCAGGGAGGGAAAGGTGAGCTCTGGGCCCTGGAGAACAAAAGGACCTGGGAAAGCCAGTAAGATGTTGGATAATGGTGGGGAACTGGCACCTGGGCTGTGGATGATTCAGGGCAAGGGAAGGGCTAAACGGGCTTGCACATTTTCACTCATGATCAAGGATGAGTTGAAAGGCCCTGGCTGGAGAGCCCTACAACCCCCCCAAAAAAAATTAATGATAAACAGGAAAGAAGCCTCCTGAGGACTGTTTGTGCATCTCAGCCAGAGAAAGCTGCCAACCTGAGTCTCCAAGCCCATGCAGAGGGCAGAGGGCAGAGGGCAGAGGGCAGAGGGGAAAGCCCAGCCATGTCGGGAACCAGACTCCATCTAATCAAGGACACTGAAGACAGTTCTTATACCAGAGGAATCAAAGCCAGTCCTCATTAATGCGCTGGGACGAAGAGGGGCTTCCGTTCCCTACTTCCTGCACTTCACCCCAACTGAGATTGCCCAGAGAATGACCTCCCCAGCTGGGGCCCAACAAGCCCCCTTTACAACCTGCCTGTGTTCCTTCTGAAACACTGGATTTCTTCAAGAAAGCTGGGAACAGCAACTATTTCTGCCACAAAATTTGTCTTTAATTTTTGACAGAATGATCCATTACTTTGAGGTGCCCGGATGGCAATTTAGATAAGAGTGCTGGACATGGGTGTGAGAAAACCTAGGCTTCAATCCTGCTGCAGACAATGAATAGCTACTCTAGCTACTCACTAAGCCTCAGTTTCCCCATCAGTAAAATGAAATTATCTTATTATTGTTATTATCAACAGCCCCTGCCTTCCAAGGTTGTGGTAAGAATATACATTTGTACGTACTTATTAATATCTATATATACATACTTGACTTTACAGTAAAAAAAAGTGCTAACTAAATGTAAATTTTAAAAATCTCAATAGGTTATTGTGAGTATCAAATGAAATAAAGCATGTAGAGGGTCTCACAAGCCTTAAAGGGTAATAGAAATGTCAATAATTTTCTTGGATCAATCAAGAAATCCTTATTAAGCGTATGCTCCATTGATCCATTAAAAAAGCACTTGTTCTGGGCCAAACATCACGCCAAGGACTGAAGTAAGAAAGACAATAAGGAAATATCACCTGCTTGCTAGAAGCTTATGTTCCGACAGAATATTGTTGCTGTTATTATTACAATCTGGGATTTCTTATCAAAGAGAAGCACCAAGACTGGAGTCAGGAACACCTGAGTTCAAATCTGACCTCACCTACTTAATTCTGGAAAAGTCACTTAAACCTGTTTTGTCTTAGTTTCCTTTCCTGTCAAATGAACTAGAGAAGGGAAGGGCAAAGCACGCCAGTATCTCTACCAAAAAAAACCCCAAATGGAGTCACAGAGACTCAGACAGGACTGAAATGATTCAAAAACAATATTCATATTTGAGTTCTTCTTCATCATCATCATCATCATCATCATCATCATCATTGTGGTGGTTGTGAATTTCCCCCACTTTTCCATCCCAATAAAGGTAAATATGGGCAGGTGACAAGCCTCAGATGATAAACTAGCACACCAGAATAATCTGGGACAATCCTAGTGTCATTTTCCAGATCTCTTGTGGAGAGATGAGATGACCTCTCTTATGGTCATTGAATCATCCCAAAAGACAAGACGTGAACGGATCAAAGAAAAGGAGCTGAAAAAGCCCAGGATCCTCAAGGCCTAGGAAATATGTTGGAAATCAAAGAAATAAAAGCATCACGGCTACACAGCTTGACAGCTTTGGCAATTCCCAAATGGTATCGAAAGAAAAAAAGGAAGGGGGTAGTCTCATAGATTCTAAAACATAGAAACTGGATCTCTTCAGCACAGGAAATGTGCCTTGGAATCACCCGTGCCTATTTCTCTGCAGAGGTGGGAGACTCTGGGTGTAGAACGGTGCATATAATGTCAAACCTTTTCAACGTATTGGAATGTTTTGTTAACATTTCCCCTCTCCCCCATGTCTTCATCTCAAAAGCTGGCTCTCCATGAGAGATAGATTGGGAAATATAAGTGATATTTTAAAAAACAGCAATAAAATGTATTTCAAGAAGGAAACTGACAATTTCTGGCATGTTAATCGAAGCAGATGGCATATTAATTTTTCAGAATGCTTGAATTTTTTTTTTCTTTCCACAGCTAGAAGATCATTTCAAAATTATGGAATCCCTACAGAACAAAGAGGGAAAAGATGACTTGGAAAAAGTGTGAAAGTTGGCTATAGGCGTTTGAACGACTGTCACGGGGGGAGAAAGATCATTTTCTTGGCTTGGGATCCCCAAGCAGAACAAGAAACAAAGGATGAAACTAGGGATGAGGCTGATTCAAGAAAAGCTCCCTAAGATTTGAACTGGATTTCCAAGTGCAATGGGCTACCTCCTGAAAGACTCCCAGCAAACGCCAGCTTAGTACCAGGCTGGCGTGTGTAGGGTTCAAATTCAGCTGATAATCCCCCAGATCCCTCCCAATTCTTGGATTCTGTGGCCAACATTCAGGGCCACAATGAAATCGGTTCTTAAACCTCAGTTCCAGCCTCCTTCCCACCCAGCTGCCCAGGGCAGGTTCGATGACAGGGACTGAGTGACTGGAAAATTGCCCTGAATTTGTATTAGAACAATAGCTCCAGAAGACCCCGGCCAAATGGAAGCCACAAAACCAGCAGAGTCTCCAGAGCAATTCCCATTTAGACGGCATTTTAAAACATATTGTAATCCAGATAACATCAGATGTGAGCACATAACAGTAAAACTCAGAAAGATATAATTTAAAATGGGTTTTCATAGAATGACATAGAAGAGATCCACGTTGCTACCTAGTCCAACTGCCCATTGTACAGATGAAGAAACTGAGTCCCCAAAAAGAGGAAGTGCCTTCCCTAAGATAACACAGGTATGAAGTGTCAGAGGCAGGATTCCAAGACAGTCTTCACAACTCCAAGGCCAATAGACCCCACTCTAAGCACCACCTACTCCTTTCCCTCCACATCTTCCATGGCACTTATCTACGCTGATGTTTTACTGCCAGAGAGTCATTCACATTCCACATTTAATTAGCTTCTGCATGCCCAATACCCCCCTTCTCTCTACTAACAAGGTCATCACCCTAGTTCCAACCCATAATAGCACTGGCCTGGACAAGTGCCATTGCCAGCAGTCCCTCCCTTCCCCAGTTTTCTGCCCAGGTGGTTGACAATGTGATATTCTGGAAGCACAGGCCGGATTCTGGCCCTCCCCACTCATCAAACTCCAATGCCCCACCTTGGGCTCCACTACACCCCCCTTACCCTAACCCTTCAACCCCAATCCATATTGCTTCCTGCCAGACTGGCAGATTTGCTGTTCTCAGCCCTGGACAGACCACATCCTCTCACTTAAGTGAATTCCTTATATGGTGCTTTTTAAAAATACATAGTAGGTAGTTTGTTTATTTTTTTAAGTTTATTGAATTGAGTAAAATTGGAAAGTTTGCCAGTGGCAAAATGCAAGGACCCAAATGTGCCAAATAATTACAGTGACACTTTTTGTGGTAATAAAGAGATGCCCATCCATCAAGAATGGCCAAATTGTGGCACCTGAACCTGAATGTAAGAGAACATGGCTACGTTGGAAGGAACAAAGAAAATGATGAAGACAGGAAAAAAAAAAGGCAGGAAAACATATACACTAAGCTATAGAGTCAAATAAACAAAGCCAAGAAAATAGAGACAATGACTTGCCACAATATAAATGGAAAGAACAATAGCAATGGAAATTGAATGTTGTGAATTCAAAATGACCAGCTGGGACCCCAAGAGAAGAGAAAGCACTTTCCAGTCTCCTTTTGGAAAATATGGCAGACTATGGGCAGTGTGGAATAATAGACATATCAGATTAGAGTGGGTGGCATTGGCTGGTTGTGTTAAATTGCTCTGTTTTTAAAAAAATCCTTTGGGTTATTGGGAGAGCACACATTAGAAAATGGAGAAGGAAATATGCATTTTCAGAGGCAGTCAGCAGGATGTGAAGGTTTGTTTGGATTAAGCGTACTTACTATTTACAAAGGATGTTTTGGAGGAGGAGAAGGAAGAAAAA
>JAJPUD010004018.1:0-55977 GCA_023553655.1 Myrmecobius fasciatus
GGACCGAGTATGAATTACAACATAATATTTTCACTGTTTGTTGTTGTTTGCTTGCATTTTGTTTTCTTTCTCATTTTTTTTTCCTTTTTGATGTGATTTTTCTTGTGCAGTATGATAATTGTGGAAATATGTATAGAAGAATTGCACGTCTAACATATATGGGATTATTTGCCATCTAGGGAAGGGTAGGAAGTAAGGGAGGGAGAAAAAAGTTTGGAACAAAGTTTTGCAGGGCTGAATGTTGAAAATTATCTTTGCATGTGTTTTGAAAATAAAAAGCTTTAATAATAAAGAAGAATCAAAATTTTAAAAAAGATTTTTACATGTTTTACATGACTTCATATGTATATAGTATAAATAAATAAATAATTGCTTGCTTTCTCAATGAGGGGGGTGCGAAGGAAGAAAATAATTTGGAACTTAAAAATTTAAAAATAAATATTAAAAAAATATTTTTTCAGATAATTGGGAAAAAATAAAATAATTAAAAAAATTTAAAACCAAATAAAATATCTTTAAAAAAAAAGACTTTAAGTTTCAGACAGACTAATTATCTGCATTAGATAAAAGAAATTTTTTATGGGCAGTCCCTAAACTGATAAAACCACAGGTCCATAAACTGATAAAACCACAGGTCCAATCTCACTTCCTAACATGGTGTTTTTTGTATTTAAGAAACTCATTAGCACTGGAAGAATCTTAGGAAACATGTAGTCCTTCTTCCCATCCCATCCCAATGCACTGATTATGCATTAATTTTCTTGAACAATATCCATGGCAAATGGCCATGCATTCTTTCTTAAAACCCTTAGAATTCAGGCTACCTTCCACTCTTTAAAGGGATGTACTTTATAACATTCTTGACAGGTGATCAACTAGACTCTTCTTGAATACTAATTAGACAGCCATGACCTTTGAAGAAAACTCTAATTAGAAAGTTTTTCTTGTGACTGAGAGCTTGTTTTCTCCATAGGCAGCCCATTCCATTGCTTAGACAATTATTTCCAATATGAAACTTAAATTTGTATTCCTATATTTTTCCATCATTTTCTGGTAATACAGAAAAGTAGGCTCCATTTTCTATAGATCTTGTCACACCAATCAACCTATTGACTTTTAATTTGCTGATTAATATTCTTGACCTAGATTGAATTCTTGCTCCAATACTATGTTCCAAGCACTTTGCTTAGTGTTTTTTACAAATATCATTTAATGTTATCCTCACAACAATTATTTGAGTAAGTGCTTTTATTATCCATATTTTGCAGTTGGGAAAAATGAGGCAAACAGAGCATAGGTAACTTGCCTAGGATCATACAGCTAGATTTGAACTCAGGTTTTCCTGATTCCAGTCTATCCTTTGTGCCAGCATTTGCTTCTTATTGCTGTAAGGAATTCCTAGTTGAGGGAATTCTATCAAAGCAGAGAGGTAGTTGTCCTAAAATTTATAGTCTTGGAAAGTCTTCTGGGAGTCAAGTGTCTAGTTCAGAGTTATGCAGCCAGTAGGTATCAAAGATAAGCTATCTAAATAGATTAAAGTCTCTCTATATATACATTATACCAAACTGCCTCTCCCACTATAGAGAATATTATTCTCTTTTTTTACATATGAGGAAGCTGAGGTTCAGGCCGGTCAAGAGATTGCCTTCAATCATACCATTAATAAGTATTGGGGCAAGAATTGAATCTAGGTCAAGAATATTAATCAGTAAATTAAAGTCAACAGGTTGATTGGTGTGGCAAAATCTATAGAAAAGGGAGCTTACTTTTCTGTGTTATACCATTAAATTAAAATTAATTAATAAATAATATATTTATATTATATAATTTAAATAAAAATTAAATAAAAAGTATTTTTTAAAAACTTTATTTTTCTTGAGGTTTTTTTTTTGTCTGTGTGTGGGGAAAGATCTATGTTTTCTTTTGCAACATGATTTTTATGGAAATGTTTTGCATAACTTTACATTTGCCTTCTCAATGAATGAGGAGGGAAGATTGGGAAGGAAGAAAGGGAGAGTATCTGGAACTCAAAGTTTTAAAAAACAAATGTTAAAAAAAGTTGTTCTTCCATGTAACTGGGAAAATAAAATATTAATTTTTTTAAAGACCCAAATTGCGGTTTTCTTTACAAAGAAAAAAGAAGAAGAAATGATGAGTAGGATGCTTTCAGAAAAACTTGGAAAGACTTCCATGAGTTGATGCAAAAACAGCAATATGGTAATATTATCTATGGTGAATGACTTAGCTATTCTTAGCAATACAATGATATACAACAACTCTGAAGAACTTATGAAGGAAAATGCTATCTATAATCAGAGGAAAAAACTAATGGTGTCTGAATATAGATTGAAGCATTTTTTTTAAACTTTATTTTTCTTGAGAGTTTTTTGGTCCATGTTTTCTTTAACTACATGACTGTTGTGGAAATGTTTTGCATGACTATAAATGCAAATTGATTTGCATTGAGTTGCTTGCCTTCTCAGAGAGGGAGCATGGAGAGAGAGGAAGGGAGAAAATTTGGAACTAAAAGTTTTAACAACAAATGCTGAAAATTGTTTTACTTGTAAGTAAAGAAAAATAAAATACCAAATTAATTTAATTTTAAACATTTTAAAAAGGGAAAAAAAAGAGAAAAAAAGCCAGTTTATAATCACAGGATCATAGATTTAAAGCTGGAAGGAGTATCTGAGGTCTACATTTAACTCCTACTTGTACAGCTGAGGAAACTGAGGCCTACAAAGCTCAAGTGACATGCCCAGAGTCACACGACTAGAAAGTTTGACTGTCTCTGCTCTAAAGAGTTCACATTCTAATTGGTAGAAATGAAATAAGTGGTTGAAGAGAGTTCAGTGTAAGTTAGAGGGAAAGATCTCAAGGTGCTAATGCACCCTCTGCATTAACACAATTTTGCAGGGTATAGAAAGGGCACCCACAGATTTAGCTAGCCTGGACTATTTGTTATAACCTGGAGAGCCTTTTAAGAGCAAAAGTACTTTGGGGGCTTTGTGAATTTTTGTAATTTCCAATCTTTATCTTGGTCACAACCTTTAATGCTTTGAGAGAAAGCCTTATCTTAGAGACTTAATGTCCTGTTCTACCTTCTTTATCTGCTCTGCCTGAATATATATATATATATTTAATGCATTGCATACCCCAGTTAGGACATGAGTTCCCTGTGAATGTAAATTCTCAATTTTTCAAAGTGTAGACCCAGCACTTAGCACAGGGCTAAGTACTGAATAGAATAAGAACTTAATTCATGCTTTTGCATTCATTCATTTGGAAATCTGGAAGATTTCCATTACCAAAAAGAAGTCTTATAGGATATTGCACTTATTTTTCCAGCTAAAACCCCTGCCAGAAGCCTAGAGTAGACACAGTGCTGACTTTGCGATTTCAGGACTTATGGAAACAGTATACCCTGGATACTTGGGACACATTTTCTCTTGGAGATTACAGGGTTCTACAAGTCTAAATGTACAGCAGTTGGAGACAGTGGCAATGCATTTGATTATCTAAAGTGATATTATATTCAGGGAATTTGAATAATATTCAGCACAGTATCCCCTTACAGAGGAACATTAATATTACTGATTCTTTTTTTTTAAAGCAATCTAGAATAAAAGTCAGAATCTCTTGAGGTCCAATGAAATTTATGTTTAATATTAACCCCTCCTCTAAGCATTTTAAAGAAAAATCTTATTTTCTAATTTCTAGAATATTTTAAGTTAAAAAGATATATGGTTTAATGCAAAAAGAATTTATTTTCAAGTCTTCCAAATTAGGGAAGGAATGTTTAGGGCAGAGTAGGGTAAAGGACATATGTTTGCTGCAGTGGATAGAATGCCATGCCTGGAGTCAGGAAAACTCTTCCTGAGTTCAAATGTCATCTTATTATCTGTGTGACACTGAGCAAGTCATTTAGCCCTGTTTGCCTCAGTTCCTCATCTGTAAAATAAACTGGAGGAAAAAAATGGCAAACAAGCTTTGATTAAAAAAATCCCAAATGGGTTTACAAAGAGTTGGACATGACTGGAAAATGACTGAACAACAACGGGGTAAGGATAGAGCGCCAAGGATTGAGCAGAAGTAGGTTTGTGACTAGTTAATTGATTTGTTAAGAGTTGTGAGTGCTAACAAGGCCAGGGACTTAGTTTTATTTTGGATATCATTCTGACATATTTTGCAAATTTATAAAGTCATGGCTGAATAAGAGAGTCTGACTGAATCGCTGCCATACCATCTCCACTACTATAAAGAAATATAAAGAAGCAAAACAATTCCTTTAAGTGCCCAGTAATCTTTGCAGTTTCACATAGCAAATAAGAATACTCAAGGAGAAGTAAAAAATGCTAAAATACAATTCATCTGTTACCTATTAGCTATGGGACCTTGACCAAGTTACTAAACTGCTCTCTCTGTTTTCTTATCTCATGTGTAAAATGGGAATAATAATAGAACCCACCTAAAAGAACTGTTGTGAATATCAAATGAGATAATATTTGTGCCTGACACATAATAGGTGCTACATAAATGCTAACTATTATTATTGTCATTAAATGTGATCACATTATGTGTAGCTTTTTGCAAACTTGAAAGCATTGTTATCTATTATTAACAACAATAAAATTAATCTTCATAAAAAATGACAGTTTATATTTGTGCATTTCTAAGTCTTTACTATTTATTCAGATTTTACAAAAAATAAGACATAAATTGATGTGTTTTTTTTTAATTTTTATACTTTTTTTGTATTTAATGAATGCAATGTTTTGAAGATAGAATTCTCCCCATTCATTATTCAGAGATTTAAATGTCACAAGGAGAATCAACAGCCAAGTCAGTACATTGCTGCTTTTATTGTGGAGCTGTGCCATTTATCTCAATAGTCCAACTTAGAGTGTGTCTTAGTTGACATGCACTGGGCTCATCTTTTATGCTGAATTAATGATGCACTCTGGTGATCCTCTAGTCTTGATCAAACTTGATATTTCTAATGATATTCCTCACATATTCATAGAGTTCCTACTTGAAAAGAAAAGCAGTATAGTCAAGTGGATAGGGGACCAATCTTAGAGGGAACAAGACACAGATTCAAGTCCTGCCTTTGATATATTACTAGTTGTGTGACTACATATAAGACATTTGATTTTTCATTGATCTAATCAATTCTCTAAGACTATAAGGGGAGTCAGAATTACACCGGAAATAAGCAATGGATTTGGAGTCAGAGGACCTTTGTTGAATGTTAGCACTGGATCTTATTTCTGTGGCCTTGAATAAGTCAACTGAAATTCTCCATGCCTTGGCTTGTTCATCCATGAAATGAGGAGGTTGGGCTAAATGACTCATGAGATCCCTTCCAATTCTACAGCAATGGTCCTATGATCCTAAATTGCAGAGAAATTGCTGATGTACATTGATAGTGGGAGTTTACATACACAAAGACAATTTCCCTATACCAGAGATTGACCATGTGCAACATGGCAACTGTTAAGGATAAAACCATTTTTAAAATGACCCAATACCTGACAACGTGGAGGTTATAATCTAACAAATACAATGCAGACATCTGCCTAGGCAGCTATGATAGAATAAGATGAAAAAGAAGATGGTAAAAATAAAATACTATAAGAAAATTTACTCAAATAGGACCTTTCCTTAAAATCCAAATGCTTACTAGCACAAACCCTACAAATTCAAAAACTCTCTTCTCTTAAAACTTAGTTCTGTTACTGATAGATCTTGGTTTGCACTGTTTGATAGAATTATTCAGGCTCAGTAGGACACGTACCCTAAGAATGAGATATTTATTACACTGTGTGAGGAACATAATTTTTTAAAGTGTCATAAAAACCAACTAACTGCCTTTTAAATGTACTGCCAGATTTTATATTCTGTGCAGCCAAATTTTCTCAAGACAGCTGGCCCATTGGAGCACTTGCAGAGCACTGAACTCTTGGGTGGTAAAGTCCTTGATTGCTGCTGCAACTAATATAGTAGTTGCAAAGAGGTCTTTACCAAGTGGTGTCTTATTTTACACCTGCAAGAAGGTAAGAGGAGTGCTCTGTGCAGAGTTTACCTTTTTACCTATCAAGACCAGAGTGAGGCTGAATCTAGGACATACTACTGCTGGTTAATATTCCAGTCTATCAACAAGTTCATTATGTGCCTTCTTTGCTGGACCCCTACCAGGTACTAGGTATCTTGCTAAATGCTTAAAGACACAAAGACAAAAATTAGAGTCTTCAAGGAGCTTACATTTTATTGGGCTAAACTATATGTATACCTGAGACAGGTACAAAATACTGAGGATCAGGCAATATCACTGAGGGCTGGGAGTGGGAAGGGAGAGACAGGAAAGAAATCCCCTCATTTAGAAGGGATTTGGGCTGAGTTGTGAAAGAAATAGGGGATTTTAAGAAAAGGAAGTGAGGTGGCCAGTGCAAAATGGCACACGATGGTAGGAAATGGAATGCTTGCGTCCTCAGAATTGTAAGAAGGCCAGATTGGCTGAACAATATTGTGCATGAAGGGAAATGATGAATAATAAGGCTGAAAAGGTAAAGAGGAAACAAATTGCTTTGTGAATGTCTGTGCTTACATGCCTACCTGCCAACGTGACTGAGAGGTTGTTTCTTGACCAGAAGTTCTAGCCACAGCTCTACCTGGTCCTTTGCTTGTGGCTGCCACCCCTATTTGTAGTATCCTCTGCGATTCTGCCTCTTGAAGCTAAGGTGAGTCCCGAGCCTTTGTTTCAAGAAGAGCTCACCTGTGGCTCCTTGAGATCTGCCTGTGGTCTATGGATGGAGCTGATTTGAAGTCGTGACTCAGGTTTCTCTGAAAGTGTAACCCTGCTCAATCTGCTGAGAATACCTCTTCATTTGGGCTCTGCAGTGAAGCAGAGGGGGATTCTGCTGGTCTCCGGTCTCTACACATCATTAGGACAATGACTGTAATACCCATGAGCTCCTTGGAGCCCAGGCCCTATCCACATAAGTCCTGCTGTCCTTTTGCTTTCCAGACAACCTCGTGTGGCAACCTTGCAAGCTGGTGCCTTTCTTTCTCTTCTCCCGTACAATTTCTCTCTCTGAATACAGGCTGATAAAAAGAAATTCCATCCAATGAAATTTTTTCTCTTTTTTCTTTAATGACCAAATCACACCTGCTGGTGCTCCAAAAAGCTAGCTGTTTGGGAAGGCTTTTGAAAAGTCGGAACTTGGTTATAATGAAATCCATCCGTCCCTGCCCCCTTACCACCGCTTTCCATTTTGCAAGGACTTCAGCATTTTCTTATTCTGGGGTGCCCCTTACTAGCACCCCTAACCTTTCCAACCTCGCAGAAATCTCCAAGAGACCTATGCACATGGCGAACATTGGATTCAAGGCCTGGTTTTGAGGGTTCTCCTGGATTAAAACCGTTTCTCTGAGCATTAGTATACCTTTAAAAAAAAAAATAATGGCGTGTAGTTTTTAAGGTTGAAAAGCAACTAGAGCCGAACGCTTCGAAACTCTGCAAATCCGTGCCAGAGACCGCCACCTTGTGACCTCTACAGGAATTGCGACTCTAACTTTGATTTATTTTTGTTTTTCCATGGAATTTGCTGCTTAACCACGAATGACAACAAAGAATTTATAATGTTGACAGAGTGGATAAAGTTAGCGGGTTTCTCCCACATCCTTCACCCTCCTATACTTCCATTCCTGAAAGGTCACTAACTAGGACTTATAGGCAGTTTGTAAGGAGTTTGGGAAATGAGGGCATTGGCAAATCCATTTTGGGGGAGATCAGACTGGTGATTTTATAGGATCAGAAATTTATAGCTGGAAGGGACCTTAGCGGCCATCTAACTCTTTCTTTTTTACAAAGAACAAACTGGAGCCCAAAGAGATGAAGTGTATTAAAGAGATTTCAGAGTATCCTGCTGATAACAGTTGCTCACTCAGTATATAATCCTGGCTTTTGAGGTACTCAACATCATATGATCTTAATATTGAAGGTTAGAAGGGACTTTAGAGGTTATCTGGTCTGACCCCTTAATTGAGAGGAATGAAGCCCAAAGAGATTAAATTATTTAGTCAAAGCTGCACAGGTATTAAATAGCAGAAGTTGCATTCAAACATGTCTTTTGACTAAAAACAGTATTTTTTCACTGAGTTCAGCTGAATTTATTCAGTCTTTTCCTTCATACCTCAAGTTAGTTAGGGTGGGCTTCTCCTTTCTTTCATCCTTCTATTTTCAAAGGACAAGGGGGACATTCTCTTTGCCAAGGGCAGGGTTCTCTATGATCTTATTCCTTCAGTCATCCCTTCTTTCATTTTTTTCTCCTTCTACTAAATCCTTGATCTACAAAAATGCTTCCTTTTTTTTCCTTAAAAAGCCTTCCCTCAATCATGCCATCATTTCAAATTATAACTTCTATGACATCCAAACCATGGTTAATATGGAATTGGGTGTTCCGGACTAGCACCTTTAGCATGAGGGACTTTTCAAGGCTCCTCATCCACCATTGGTGTCCTTTTGTCACTCAACTGTCATTTATGGGTCCAAGAAACTGTAGTATATGAAGCAACCATACCCAGGTAAAACTACAGCATAGACAGGGTAAACCAGGTTGAGGGTAAACAAAAGGCCTTAAACCCATTAGTGGAGAGTTAGAGATGTCTTCCCCAAGCTTGTGAAGACTTCCCCTGGTGAAATGGGCAAATGACAACGATTTGTTCCAATGGCCTTGAAGGTGGCTGAAGCAGGCATTGTGAAATTCTTAGAGCTTATTTAATCAGAAATTGAAGATGCCAAGGTCATTCACTACATCCCAGGCTATTGCCAGTTGTTTTGATTTTTGTTTGCCTCTGGAAGAAAGAATAAGGCTGACAACTTTGTGTAGCTCTGCCTCACTGAAATCCAATTCACAAACAAATTAAGATATCACTCCTTGATGTTAGTGTTCCTTTTCAAACCAAAGGATAAACAACAATATGGAAATATGTTTTGTATGACTTGATCTTTCTAATAGACATGATATTGCTTGCTTTTTCAATGGATGGGGAGGAATGAGAAGGAAGGAGAGAATTTGGAACTTGAAAAATGAATGCGCAAAAAAATTTTTTTTAGTAACTAAACTTTTAGAAAAGGTATATTACACTTCCGACCTTCACTTCTTCACCACTCACTGATTTTCCAACCCCTTTCATCTTAGATTTCAGACTCACATTCTTTGAAATCTTAGTTATACTCATTATCACCAAATCCAATAACCTTTTTTGCAGCTCTTTTCCTCCATTGCTTCTCAGTCTTCAGTATTTATCATTGTTGACTAAACTCTCCTTTGTAATCTCTTCTTCCTTTATTGCCATGACATCGTACTATTCCTGGTTCTCCCTCTACCACTCAAATATGTTCTTTTTGCTTTTGTTTCTCCTCTTCCTCCTACCATCTCAGAGGCTCTGTCTTCTACTCTCCCATTTGATGACATTATCAGTTACCATGACTTCAACTGCCACTTTGATTCTAACAGCTATTACATCTACATGTTCAGCCTTCACTCCTTCCCTGAAATCCAATACTGTATTTTTATTTGCCTCTTGCACATCTCTAACTGAATGTCCTGTCAACGGTTCAAATTCAATTTGGCCAAAACTAAACTGATCATCTCATTACATATCCCCAGAGCCAGAACACAGTATTCCAGATGTCATAGCAAAGGACTATACATTGCTTATCTCTGAATCTTCAGTCTTAAATTAGAGGCAATTAGAAGGCTCAGTGGGTAGAGCTCTAGGCCTAGAGGCAAGAAGACCTCAGTTCAACTCTTGCCTCAGTTACTAGTTGCACGGGCAAGTCACTTAATCTCTATTTGTCTTAATCCACTGGAGAAGGAAATGGCAAACTACTTTAGTATTTTTGAAAAGAAAACCCCATGGATACTATGGTCCATGGGTTCATAAAGAGTCATAATCACTGAACATCAACAATTTTCAATTACGATATGTCAAGCATACTTTGACTTTTTAACTCTCACTGAGCCTACAGCTCAATAAAAATCCAAGAAGATGTATGTGTGTGTGTGTGTGTGTGTGTGTGTGTGATCTTGTAAATGTGTTTCCCTATGTGTTTTCCACCTTAACTTGCTCATTTGATTTATTTTATCCCAAATGCAAATCTTCATATTAGCTCTGTTGAATTTCATCCAATTAAATTGAATCCATCATTTTCCCTACAGAGTCCTTTTTGAATTCCAATTCCATAATTTATTGTATTAACTATTCTTTTCTACTTCTATCTCATCAGCAAATTTGAGAAGCTTGCCATAAATGCCATTATACAAATCTTTGATTGAAATATTGAACCCAGAGAAAAGCAGAACCTTGTGGCATTCCATTAGAAATCTACTTAGACTGATATTAATTTATTAAGTATATCTTTTTGGATTCAGATGTTCAATTGTCCATCCTATACAACTGCTTCTTGTCCCCAAGTATATCATAAATAGATGAAAAGTTTGTCAAATGCTTTGCTAGAATCCTAGTGTGATTTGTCATTGTGGAAGAATATTAGACTTAAAGTTAAGAATTCTGAGTTTGCATATAAGCTAGGGTATGTACTAGCTATGTTAATATACCAGAGTCTATAGGTGATACAGTAAAAAGAGCCTGAAGTCAAGAAAATCTAGTTCAAATCTGGCCTCAGATACTCAGTGTAACCATGAGCAAGTCTTATAGCTTCTGTCTGCCTCAGTTTCCCCATCTGTAAAACACCAATTTGGACTATTGAGTGATTGTAAGGATCAAATAAAATACTTTTAAAGTGCTTTGAAATCTTAAAACACCGCATAAATGTTAATTATTATTATTTAAATTCTCTGAACTTCAATTTAATTCTGTCTAAGATGGGAATAATAGTACATCATCTACTTTACAGAATTGTTGTAAGCTTAATGGGTAGACTAACTAATAAGGACTTTTAGAGCTTGCTCAGATTCAGAGCATGCTGAAATTCCTAAGATTCCATAGTGCATGTATAATTGTATTTCCTGACTTATTCCAATCCACTATAGAATTTTGAGGAGCTTATTTCCATCCACAAATGATTGAGAGGTTGATGTGATATAATGATAGAAAATCTTCTGACTGAATTGGAAGAAACAATATTTCTGGAAGTGCTGAGTTAGAATTGATCTTGCATATGGAAGTGATCTCTTTTTAAGGCAAGAGAAGTGAAGAAATTTGTTCACCACCCAAACACCATGAACAAATGGTAACTTTTCTTCTGTTGTATTTGCTCTTACCTGATCTTATGCAACTGAGACATGAAATGAATTGACAGAAGACATGCTTACAGCTGAAAGTAAAAAGGGAAGTACCTAACATTCAGAAATTTGTTTCAGGGATCATATATGATCCAGATGACAGAGAGAAGTGCCAGCTATGTATTCTAGAAAGACAAAAGTCCTCAGAGCTAGTCAAGAAGCCATTCTGTCCTTCATTAGGATTCTACAAAAGGGAAAAAAATATTTCCAAAGCCAGGAGTCTTGATTTATTCCTTGCTTTTTGTGGTTTCTATACATGCACCTTTATACTTTAAGCTTGAGACTACTTTCCCCAGAGACATTGTGAGTTCAAGGGGAATGTGTCTGGATATGGGAGAAATGATTTTCTACTTAATTTTTGCTATTCTTGGTTCTCAGTAAATCTCTTCTAAAAAAATGATAAATTTCCAGTATTCAATTGATCATTAGAAGCACATTAAAGCAGGATTCAGGAGCTACAATGCTAGAAACCCAAATTTGATGGTTATCCCTACAACTTCAGGAAAAGAAATGATCAGTCACCCTCTTGTTACTTGGCCCAGCAATGGAAGTAAGAATGGAAGAGGAAAGCAATTTTTCAACTGTAAAATGCTGTTTAAATATAACATGTTATATTTATGATTTTGACATTCCCCTCCTTGATCTATCAATCCAACTTTGTAAAAAAAGGGAAATATGGTTGTTATTGTTCTCAACTTATTTTGCTGAACTCTTTAGTTCATGACAATTATCATGTAAATATGTCATCATAAATCAGCCACAAAAATATTGAATTTGGAGCCTTTTTAGGTGCACAAAATAGCTCCTCAATAATTAATTAGAATCTTGCTAAAGTCAAGCTCTCCATGTTATAGTTTTAAAAATTTGCCTTCTTTCCTGTTTGAAAATCAATTTGATATTTGTACATTTCAAGATCTTTAGCACCTATACTCTCAAAGCAATTTTCCAAAGATTACTGACAACAGCTCAGCAGTTATATCCACAAATTCTTTCAGTAGTCTGGAATGTAGTTCATTCAGGTCTGGTGTTTTGAATATATTGTGAGCAGCACAATATTTGCCTAACAATATCTCACTTTTCTTGAGTTTCAGTTCCCTATTAACTAATCTTGTTTATGATTCCTAGATCGAAGCTCATCCCCCTTAGGAAAAAAAAAAAAAAAAAAAGCAAAATAGGAATTGAGTAGCTGTTGTATTTTTTTTTCCAGTCATTTTTAATTATTATTCACTTACTCTGGCTGTGGTCCTATTCATCCCTTTATCTTCCTCTACTCTGCAACACAGATGGACTCTCTGTTTTCGCTGTCCTTAGCATTCTCTGACAGCTTCAGTTCATTCTAAGTTTTAACATTCCTTATACTATTTATAAAGAAATATGCCACTCTTTTGTATTCATCCTCAGTCACCTGCCCATACTTTCATCTTCTCTATGTGACTTTTAAAAACCTGACTTGTACAATGAATTCCCTGTGTGGCCATGTTGTTCACTTTGAATGATTTCTCCTTCATCTTCCTCATCAAAATCATATATATTTGTGTCATCAGAATTTTATACTTGAGAGCATCCAATCCCTCTTGGCCCAATTTTCCCCATAGAATTTTAGGTCATGCAATCCTATCTTTAATTTCTCTGAATTTTTTGAAATCACCTCTCTCCAAATCTACAGTGATAATCATCAATCATGGCATTCATGGCTTTACCTTCTATATCTAGAAGCATGGTACAATAGGAAGATCACTGACTCTGGGTTCTTAAGGACATGGGTTCAAATCTCACCTCTGTTACTTGCTACCTAGATGTCCTTAAATAGTCGCTTAACCTCCCTTGCATACAATTTCCTCATCTGTAAAATGAAGGCCTTGGACCAACTAGTCTTCTATATCTATGATTCTTTGATTTGTCATTTATCCCAAAATGGCATTTCCTCTCAATGCTTCTTTCATTTATTCTCTGGGAACCAGCTTTCTTATTTATTGGTCAGAGTAAGATCTAAAGTAGTAGTTAAATACTTTCCTTCCTCCAATCTTTGGAAGGCTAAAATAGTCAAAAAGGCACATCAAAAAAGTTTAATTAGATCATTAATCACTGGGAAAGAAAGGAAATTTCTGGGCCCACCTAAATGTGGTGATTGTTTTCAGGTGCCATTGGAAATGTGTATGTGTATGTGTTTATATACACACAGAATCTTGGTGTAGTCTTAAGTTTTAAACTTTTATGATAAGTTGTATCTATAAATTAATATGTGTGTAATATTATAAGTGAATGAATAAAGCATTTATTAAATGCTTATTATATATAAAGCACTATGGATACAAGTAGATAAGTTGGACAGTTATATTCCCTAATTAATTATATAGTATGTATTTATTAATTATTTTGTAAATTACCATGATATATAAGAAGGGAAAAAGAGGATTACGTCATGAATATTTCCTCCCTTTATCCTTCCTTTGGTGTTATTTTCATAGCATGCACATACATTGACTAAATAGTCCCACTAAAAGTGAGAATCCATTATCTAAGGAAAGGGAAGTTTGAATCAAAAAGCTAAAAATAATTTTAACTATTTTAATGATTTCATTAGGGGAGCATATTAGAAGTTGGGAAAATGGAGTCAACAAGTAAAAGGAAAATGCCTGAAGTTCTCTCAAATTTGAACCAGCATCCAAATTATCTGTACATTTCTATATCTTTCCCATAATGATAACTTTTCCATTAGAGGTACTATAGCCAGTCTTCATGAGTAAATACTTCAAACTATATTTAACAATGTTGACCTTGCACATAGTTAAGCCCTTAGGCTAAATGCAGACTTGCCAATATTTCTAGTTTAGCCAAGAAATTTCTTCTGAAACCTGGAAGAGCTTTTCTGACTCCAGGGTTGTTACTTTTCCCCTTATTGGTGAATAACAGTATACTGAGTCATTGTGCCACCTTGAAACTATGAAAACCTGCTTAGCCACTTTGCTAATTCCCTTTATCTATCTTATTTCAATCTGCTGCTGTCTTGCCCCAGTATTACCCTTGTGCTTAGATCCACAGCAGGCATTAAGATCACAGTAGATCTATTTCACACTCATTGAATTCTACTTCACATCCATCAGACTGGCAAAGATAAAAAGGGAAAATGAAAATTATTAGAAGGGCTACAAGGAAAATAGGCACACTAATGCACTATTGGCTTAGCTGTGAATTGGTCTAGCCATTCTGGAAAGCAATTTGGAACTATACTCTCAAAGTAAGTCTTTGACTTAGGTTTCATACCAAAGAAATGAAAGAAAAAGTACCCTTAGAGCCAAAAATATTTATAGTAGCTCTTTTTTTTTAAGTGGCTAAGAATTGGAAACTAAGGTTGTCTTCATTATTTAAAGAATGGCTGAACAAATTATGGTATATGATTGTAATGAAATGTATTGCTCTATATGAAATAATGAAAATGTTTAGTTCAGAGAAACTTGGGAAGACATAGGAACTAATGTAAATCGAAGTGAGAAGAAGCAGGAGAACAATTAATATAATGATTTTGATATTGTGAGAAAAGACTTAAGAAGTCTGAGAAGGAAATGTTCAACAGGGTTTCAGAGAACAGAAATGAAGCACACCTCTCATCTCCTGAAAAAGATGGACTCAAGGCTCAGAATGAGACATACTTTCAAATATGATCAACATGGAAATTTGTTTTGCTTGATTCTGCTTTGTATATTTGTTCTTTTGTTTTTATTTTTTATCTAGGGAGAGAGAAAAGACATGAAGGAGAGGAAAGATAGTGAGTGATAAGATTGCTCCCATTTCTCACCACAACCCCTCCAAACAAAGAAAAACAAAAGAAATAAGAGTATTTTTCTTTCAAAAAAAATTCACAGAAGAGAACAAAAGAAAGGCTAAAAGGAAACAGACACGCAGGACAGGTTTCATAGTTAATGTGTTGAATTTATTATGTACTTGAAAGGAAAAGCAATCTGTACACAATAGAGTATCACAATCTCATATAGAATCCTCTTTTTTCTATTCTATTTTGTATCTGGAAAAGCTCATCTTATTTTATGTTAGTTAAATTTAGAATTACATTTTTTCCTAAAAGAATGGAGACCTCTAGACAAAACTATCAGTTGAAGCCAAGCTGAGAACATTCTCCTCACTTGCCTTCTGTGGAGGGCTTACCCACTGATATTCTGCCTATACTCATTTCCTAATGTTTAGCAAACTCACAGTCCCTCTTTGTTACCCCATCCCTCTGATACCAAATGTCAGACTACCAAAGAACAAGTCTCTCTATCCCCTGCTATCTGCTCTCTTAGTCCCAATTACCCTAACCCCCTCCCTTCCAAAATGGCATTCCATTTCTGCCTACTTTTTCTGCTGTGCCCTCTGAAAAGCCGACTCTATAACAACTTTCCTTTCATTTTAGACCTCTTCCTTCCATCCTCTGGTTCTTACTGAGAACTGACTCCCCTAAATGTCATTACATTCATCTCTGACATTCCTTTCCAGTATTAGTTGCACTTTCTCTCATAACCCTTCTCTACCACCATAGACTCAGTGGTCCCAGAAGCAAAAACAAAATATTCCCCACTATGACACTTTCTTCAAACAACATCATTTCCTAATCCCTTTATCCAAATCCAGATTTTCATAATTGTTATAGATTAACCACTCCTTCTCTGTCTATCTGTGTCTGTTTCTGTCTGTCTCTTCCTCTGTCTCTGTCTACCTCTTTTTCTTTTACTCCCTCCCTCCTTCCTTTATTAAGCTCAATGCTTGAGTTGCAATTTTCATTTCTATCTCAAATTCTGTCTTTTATACTAGGGAACTTCAACATACAACTTGATGATTTCTCCAAATACTAAAATTCTACTTCTTCAATCTTCTCAATTCCCTTGACCTACTTCTCCAATCCATATTAGCCGCTCACAGGAATGGTTACACCTTTGATCTTGCCATTACATATAAGTGTTCTAATTCCCTAAAAATTTTGAAACTGGATCATAATCTCCTATCATTCTACCACCCCCTGTATTTTACTACTCCTAAACCTATTCTTTTTCCTTGTTGTGATCTGAAAGCCCTCCTACCCTGCTCATTACTTTGCCTCATCGGTACTCTTGTTTCTTAACACCACACTATTCTCTGCTCTCAAATCTCTTACTTCTTTGGTCTGTCAATGGCCACACCTGGTCAAGCTTGGATGACTCATCCCCATTATCCATTATCTTATATACTAAAAGTTAGATAACAATGCTAACTAGGTCCTTCACAAATTTGTTTACAAATAATCACAACTGGGCCAACACTGTAGATGATCTTTTTATTCATTCCCAAGTGAGTCTCTATCCCACTCTCTAAATGATCTCTTCTCCTCTCTAGCTTCCCAAAACATTTCCTGTCCAAATCCTCTCATCTGAAGTCTTTGGCTCATACTGTCAAGTAAATATTCTTTCTCTTTTCCTCCTTATACATGCCTTTGACACCGCCTACAGCTAATGCCTCTTCTGCTCTAAATTTTGTGAGAAGGTGATCTTTCTCTTCAATAAGGTCAACTCCCCTATATATACATTGATCACAATTTTTCTTGTAGATTGTTTTCCATATCACTCCCTCTCTCTAATCTTAAATCTCTCCACTTAACTTGTTCTTTTTCTCCAGTTTACATGCTTATCCCCCTGCCCCAGACCTCACAATCATGGTTAGTCATCATTTTGTATATCTTTTCTTTTGTTCAGAAAAAAGCTATTTATACCCAATGTCTTCACTGCTTTTTTCATTCTCTTCTATCTCCTCTGAAATCTAGTTTCTCACATCATCACTCAACTGAAACATTTTTTTCCCTAAGTTACATGTAAAAACACCTTTTTTTGATTACACATGTACATTTTTCCCCTATCATATTTCTCTAGGAATCACACTGGGAGAGAAAAACAGAACAAAAGGGAAAGACCACAAGAAAAAAAAAACAGAAAAAAAAAGAAAAAAGAGTGAACATACCATGCATTGACATTCAGCCTCCATAGATCTCTCTATTACTATCTCCATTATTGGAATTACCTTGGATCACTGAACTCTGAGAAGAACCAAATCTTTCATAGTAAGAACAAAGTTTTGGTTTTTTTTTTTTTTTTTTTTTTTGCTGAGGCAATTTGGGTTAAGTGACTTGCCCAGGATCACACAGTTAGGAAGTGTTAAGTGGCTGAGGCCAGATTTGAACTCAGGTCCTCCTGACTTCAGGGCTGGTGCTCTGTCTACTGCGCCACCTCGCTGCTCCCACAAGAACATAGTTCTTGCTGTTATTATGAACACTGTATTCTTGGTTCTGCTTGTTTTGTTCAGCATCAGTTCATGTAAATCTTTCCAGGTCTTTCTAAAGTCAGCTTATTCATCATTTTTTATACAACAACAATGTTCCATTACTTTCAGGTACCATAACTTATTCAGCCATTCCCCAGTTGATGGGCATTTACTCATTCCAATTCTTTGCCACCACAAAAAGAGCTGTCACAAACATTTTTGCACATGTGAGTCCTTTTCCCTTTTTATGATTTCTTTGGGATACAGACCTAATAGTAGCACTGTTGGCTCAAAGGGTATACACAGTCTTATAGCCCTTTGGCCATAGTTCCAAATTGCTTTCCAAAATGGTTGGATCATTTCACAACTCCACCAACAATTAGTGTTCCAGTTTTCCTACATCCCCTTTAACATTTATCTTTTCCTGTCATCTTAGCCAATTTGAAAGGTATGAGGTGCTATCTCAGAAGTGTTTTAATTTTCATTTCTCTAATCAATAGTGATTTGAAGCATTTTTTCATATGACTATAGATGGCTTTAATTTCTTTATGTGAAAATTGTCTGTTCATATCCTTTGATTGTGAAATGATTTATTCCTACAAATTTGACACAGTTTTTTTACATATTTTAGAAATGAGGACTTTATCAGAAACACTGACTGTAATTTTTTTTTACCAGATTTCTGCTTCCCTTCTAATCTTGGTTGCATTGGTTTGTTTTGCAAAATCTTTTTAACTTAGCATAATCAAAGTTGTCCATTTTGTACTTCATAATATTCTCTAGTTCTTCTTTGGCCATAAGTTCCTCCCTTCTCCAAAGATCTATAGGTAAACTAATTTGCTTATAGGATCATTCTTTATTCCTAAGTCATGTACCCATTTTGACCTTATTTTGATATGGAGTGTGAGATGTAAGTCTATGCCAAGTTTCTGACATTTTCCAATTTTCCCATCAATTTTTGTGAAATAGTGAATTCTTATCCCAGAAGCTGGAGTTTTGGGGTTTATCAAACACTAGATTACTATAGCCATTGATTATTGTGCCATATGTATCCAAACTATTCCATTGATCCAACACTCTATTTCTTAGTATTATATAGTTTTAATGACTGCTACTTTATAAGAGTTTTAAGTCTAGTACTGCTAGACTACTGTCCTTAGTATTTTTTTAAATTAATTTTCTTGACATTCTTTACCTTTTATTCTTCCAGATGAGTTTTATTATCATTTTTTTCTAGCTCTATAAATTTTTTTGGCAGTTTGATTGATATAGCACTGAATAAGTAGACTAATTTAGGTAGAATTTTCATTTTTATTTTATTAGCTTATTAACAATTGATTTTTTTTCAATTCTTTAGATTTGATTTTATTTGTGTGAAAAATGTTTTGTAATTGTGATCATATAATTCCTGGGTTTGTCTTGGCAGGTAGACACCAAATATTTTATTTTGTCTACGGTTATTTTAAGTGAAATTTCTCTTTCTATATCTTGCTGATGAGCTTCATTAGTACCATGTAGAAATGATTATGATTTAACTTTATCTTATATTCTGCAATTTTGCTAAAGCTGTTGTTTCAAGTAGATTTTTGAAAGATTCTCTAGGATTCTCTAAGTATACCATCATATCATCTGCCAAGAATGATAGTTTTATCTCTTTGTTGCCTGCTTTAATTCTTTTGATTTCTTTTTCTTTTCTTATTGGTAAAGTCAACATTTCTAGTATAATATTGAATAATAGTGGTGATAATTAGCATCCTTGTTTCACTCCTGATCTTATTAGGAATGTGTCTAGCTTCTCCCCATTACAAACAATGCTTGCTGATGTTTTAGATAGATGCTGCTTATCATTTTAATAAAAACTTCATTTGTTTCTATGCTCTCTAGTGTTAGGTGTTGTATTTTGTCAAAAACTTTTCCTGCATCTATTGAGATTATCATATGATCTCTGTTAGTTTTGTTATTGATATAGTCAATTATGCTAACTTATCATGAACTAACCCTGCATCCCTGGTATAAATCTAACTTGTGTGAATTAGCTTGCTGATAAACTGTTGTAATCTTTTTGTTAATATTTTATTTAAAATTTTTGCATCAATATTCATTGGGGAAATTGGCCTGTAATTTTCCTTCCCTATTTTCATTCTTCCTGATTTAGCCATCAGTACCATATTTGTGTCATAAAAGGAATTTGATAGGACTCATTCTTTGCCTATTTTCCCAAATAGTTTACATAGTATTGAAATTAATTGTTATTTACATATTTGGCAGAATTCACTTGTGAATCTATCTGGCCCAGGAGATTTTTTTTCTTAGGGAGTTCATCTATAGCTTGTTGAAATTCTTTTTCTAAAATGAGGTTATTAAAGTAATTTATTTCATCTTTTGTTAATCTGGACAATTTATATTTTTGTAAATATTCATCCTTTTCAATTAGATTGTCAGGTTTTCAATTGAAACTTCTCTTTCCAAAGTTAGTTATGATTGCTTAATGGCCATCTCTAATGGTTTCAGTTCTCATTCTTCCTTACTTCTCGGAAGCATCTGATACTTTTAAATACTTTCTCCTCTTGAATAATTTCTCTTCTCTGTATTTTTGTAATAGTGCTCCTCTGTTTTTTTTTTTCCTATTCTCAGTCTCTTTTCCTCACTCATTTCCCACATTATAGCCACTACTGTGGGATGGCACAGTAGACTTCAGGCCCTGGCCTGAAGTTAGGAAGATTTTAGTTCAAATATAGCTTCAGGCACTTACTAGCTGTGTGACCTTAGGCAAGTCACTTAACCACTATTTGACTCAGTTCCTCATCAGTATTGGAGAAGGAAATGGCAAACCTCTCCTGTATCTTTGTCTAGAAAACTCAAAATAGGTCACAAAGAACCAGTTGTAATTGAAATGACTAAATAACAATAACAACTGTGCATATACCCCAAGTCTCTATCGTGAACCTTCTTTTTACTCTTTCCATTGGCAGACTTATCATCTCCAGTGGGTTCAACACTAGATCAATGGTTCTCAAGTATGTTTCTCTCCTGAGTTCCAGGAGAACTGGATTGCTAATTGGACATTTCAAATTGGTTTCTCATAAGCACATCAAACTCAATATGTCCAAAATAGAATTTGTTTCCTTTCCCCCACATCCAGCCCCCTATTCTGAACTTTCCTATTATTGTTGAAAACATCAATATCCTTTGAGTTACCCAGAGTTACAAACTGTGTTAATCCAATTCCTTATTCTTACTTATCCCAAACGTTGCCAAATCTTGTAGTTTCTATCTCCACTTTGTTCATTGTATCCCTTCCTCATTGCTCAAATAGCTTTCATCCTAAATAGTCTTTATTATTTTTTACTTTAACTGTTATAATTAGATCCTATTTATTTTCTCTATCTCAAGTCTCTCCCTACTCCAATTTATCATCCTCAAAGTCACTGAAGTGATTTTCCTAAGGTGGAGTTCTGACTATGTCAGTCCCTGCTCAATAAGCCCCATGACTTCTGCTTGATTCCTTTGAGGATCAAATATAAATTTTTTTGGTTTGGCATTTAAAGCTCCAAGTCAAATCAACAAGCATTTATTTAGCAACTGGCAAGCACTATACCAAATATGAGGGATACAATTAAAGACTCCCAAGTTTCAGATCTCAAGGAGCTCAGAGTCTGATGGGAAGAAGACAATATGCAGATATCTATGTCCAAGAAAGATACACACACACACACACACACACACACATATATATATATATATGTATGTATGAGATAATCAGAAAGAGAAGGCACTGCCATTAAAAGACAGTGAGAAAAGTAGGATTCTACCTGAACTTCAGGGAAGCAAGGAGGAAGAGATAAGGAGGAAAAGAATTTCAGGTAAGAGTATTAGCCAGTAAAAATGCCCAGAGTTGAGAGATGGAGGTCTTGTCTAAGAAATAGCAAGGAAAACTATCAGTAGATTGAAAAATACATGGATGGAAGTCGGGTCTAAGAAGAATGTTAGGAAGGGATCAGGATATGAAGGGCTTTAATAACTAAACAGAAGATTTTATATTTTATTTTAAAAGTAATAGGAAGCCATTGGAGTTTATTGAATGGGGTCTGACCTGTTCTCTAGGGAGATCATTTTGACAGTTTAGTGAAGGTACTAGCAAGTCAATGAAAGGGAAGTACATCCCAGCTATGAGGGACAGCCAGTTCAAAAGCACAGGATTGTGAGATGGAGTGCTATGTATGAGGAATATTAAGAAGGTCAGTTTGACTGGACCATAGAGTGTGTGTGAAAAGGAATAATGTATAAAGAGATTGAAGAAGTAGGTTGGGGCCAAGTTATTAAAGGCTTTAAATGTTTTTAGTTGATAATAAGGAATTGCTCAATTGCATTGAGTAGAGGATTGACATGGGTAAATCTCTGCTTTAGGAAAATTCCTTCAGCTACTTTGCAGCTGATGGATTTGAATTGGAGAAACCTGAGGCAGGGAGATCAATTGGAATACTACTATTGTAATAGTCTACGTGAGAGATCATAAGGACCTGCCTTAAGGTGGTAGCTGAATAAATAGAGAAAAGATGTATAGATATTGTGAAGTTACAAATGACAAGATGTGTCAACTGTTTTTAAAGCTTTTTGTTTTCAGAACATCTGCATAGATAATTTCCAATATTTACCCTTGAAAACCTTGTATTCCAAAATTTTTTCTCCCTCCCTTTCCTCACCCCCTTCCCTAGACAGCAAGTAATCCAATATATGTTAAACATGTGTGATTCTTCTATTCATATTTCCATAATTATCATGCTGCACAAGAAAAAATCCATACTCAGTCCCTGCAGTCTTCTCTTTGGGTGCTAATGACTCTCTTCATCACAAGACCATTGGAATTGGCCTGAATCATCTCAAAATTGAAAAAAACCATGTCCATCAGAATTGATCATCTTATAATCCTACTGTTGCTATGTACAATGTCCTCCTGATTCTGTTCACTTCACTTAGCATCAGTTCATGTAGGCCTTTCTGAAATCATCCTGCTGATTATTTCTTATGGAACAATAATATTCCATAACAGTCATAAACCATAACTCATTCAGCCATTCTCCAACTGATGAGCGTCCCCTCAGTTTCCAGTTCCTTGCCACTACAAAAAGGGCTGCCACAAATATTTTTGCACATGTAGGTCCTTTTCTCTTTTTTATGATCTCTTTGGAATACAGGCTCAGTAAAGACACTGCTGGACGAAAGGGTATGCACACTTTGGTTTATGAACCTTAGTGATTGGAAGAATACTACTGCCATCATCAGAAACAGGGTATTTTACAGTAATTCACCTCATCAGTAATGAAAATTGAAATGAGTAGAACCAAGAGAATAGTGTATATAGTAACAGCAATATTGTTTTTAAGAACAACTTGGAGCAATTAAGTCTTTTTGATTATTATAAATACCCAACTCAATTACAAAGGACCTGTGAAGGAAGACTCTCTCTTTCTCTCTCTCTTTCTCCCCCCCCCATCTCTCTCTCCCTCTGTCTCTCTCTTTCTCTCTTTCATATATATATATATATATATATATATATATATGTGTATATATATATATATATATATACACACACACACACATAAAAATCATTCTGATCTATATCTGGCCATTGGACCCAAATGGATCTGGAGGGAAAAATGAGGTAGGTGACCTTGCACAGCCCTCCCTCACTTAAATCCAATTCATTTGCTTGTCATGGCATCACCTCCCTGATGTCATAATTCTCTTCAAGAATGAAAGATCAACAACAACATATTTGTACTTAATAGTAGCCATCTATAGGATGGGGGGAGGGAAGAAAAAAAAAGGAAAAAAGAAAGCTACCCAATAACTTCATTATATCTTTTTTTTTTTTTTTTTTTTTTTTTGCTTTTTACTGAGACAATTGGGGTTAAGTGACTTGCCCAGGGTCACACAGCTAGGAAGTGTCTGAGACCAGATTTGAACTCAGGTCCTCCTGACTTCAGGGCTGGTGCTCTAACCACTGCGCCACCTAGCTGCCCTAACTTCATTATATCTTTAAAAGGAATAGCAAGTTGTACATAATAGATTTGCAGTTTCATGAGCAATCATCTTTTTTTTATTCTATTTTGCTATGGAAATTCTTGTTTTATTTCTTAAGTTCAGAATAAAATAAAGATTAAAAAAAAAAAGAAACAGGGAAGTTCATAACGGGTGGATTTGGGCAGAAACACAATGTTATGGGCTCGTTGAGTTGGAGAGGCCTAAAAGACACCCAGTCTGCCAAGCATAAGATTCATTCAGGTCCCCAGAGGTAATCCAGACCTAAAGCTCAAAAGAAAAACTGGCATTGGATATTTAGATTTAGTAGTCATCTGTATAGAGATAATAATTACACCCTTCGGAGTTGATGCAGTCACCATGTGAGAGAATATATACAGAGAAGAGGACAAAGCTAAGGACAAATCTTGGAGTACATTAGACAGTGAAGATTTCTGAGACTGAGAATACACTGAACTAGTATTAATAATCATTTTCATTTTAATAGCTCCATATAGCTTTCAGAGCACTTTCGCAGACAGTACATATCTTATTTGCTTTCCAGCACCATTCTGTAAAGTAGCTAGGGGCAGCATTATTGTATCCTCTTTATACAAGAAGAAATCAAGGCTGAAAGACTCTGCCTAAGGTCACAGAGCTAGTTGGAGTCTTTCCACTACACAAAAGCAAGCCATGTTAGAAGAAAATACAAGAATGTAAGTTGCTCAAGAGCAGAGGTCTTTCTGTATTCTCCACAACAGGTACTCAATGAATGCCTCTTGAAGGGAATTTAATAGATCAAGTCTAGGGCTTGCATGTTCATCCAAGCTTTTTTTCATGTCTCTATGGTAACTGCAGCAAAGTAGACCTTGCAAATGACCTGGTTTTTGGCAGCTATGAGCAAAAAAAAAATTGTCATTAGACTAGTAAATTGGAACTTATTGGTCTTGAAGGAAGAAGACAAGGAATAGAGAGGATGTATTTTCATTCCTTTCACATTCTGTATCTGAGGCAGGGAGGGAGAGATGGAAAAGAGGAAGGAAGGAAGGAAGGAAGGAGAGAGAGAGGGAGGAAGGGAAGGAAAGAAGAATTGAGCACTGTGCTCAATTCTTTACAAATATCTCATTTGATTCTCACAATATCCCTGGAGGTAGGGGATATTATTATTCTCTTTTTTACAGCTGAAGAACCTTAGGCAGACTGAAGTTAAATGATTTGTACAGCTTCACAGAGGATCACACACTAGTGAGTATCTGAAACCAGATTTGAATTCAGGTCCTCCTGACTTCAGACCCAGTCCTCTATCCATTGAGGCACTAGCTAATAGAAATGGCTAATAGAACAAACTGCTTTTTCCTCCCAGAGATCTTTGCCAACACAATATAACACTTTGTTTTCATCCTCATCTAACAATTAAGATTCAGCCAAATAAAGGACAATAGATTTACTCCAAGTAGTGCAGAGTACCACCTGATGAATAAGTGAAGGAGAGACTGTTCCCTTCACCCAGATACCTACTTCAGAATAGGCACAGAGACACTGTTTCTTTCGTGTAACCTCTTAAATTTCACTCAATTGGCTTCTGAGCCAGAATTTCCATGCATCTGCCCAAGGGGCAATTCTTTTCATGGACTTCTTCATGAAGGCATAGAGATATAAGGATGACTCTCTGCACTCCAGAGATGCCCTGTCCCACTTGCAATGGATTGCACTGAGCTCGTAATCTCTTAAGCAAGCATGTATCTAAGATCAGATCCATCATGTGCATACATGTGTATGTATGTGTACCTATGCATAAATACATGTATGTACATGTGTATATTTATACTTAGTCTGCTGTGTCATTATCTCTGCTTATTATCTATTGCCTACAAGCATGTTCATGTCTCCTCCCTCCTCAAAAAACTCTCTTGATCCTTCAGGTCCAGTTAAAGTCCTAAACCTCTTCTGTTCTTTATGTGTAAACTCCTTAAAAAGGCCATCTGCCACGATGCTTCTCCTTTCTCTCTTTCACTCACTTCTTAATCCCTTAGAATCCAGTTTCTGACCTTATCATTCTGCTGAAATTGCCTAAATTTACCAGTGATCTCTTAATTGACAAATACAATGGCTTTTTCTCAGTCATTTTCCTTGATCTCTCTGTGACTTGTGACACTGTTGATCACCCTCTCATCCTTGATAATCTTTTCTCTCTAGGTTTTTGGGACACCACTCTCTCCTGGTTCTCCTACTTATGTGACCCTTTCTCTGTCTCCTTTTCTGGATTCTCATCCTGATTTCCCTTTGTTCATCAGGATTATCTTGAGCCTTCTTTTTTTCTCCCTATATACTATTTCACTTGGTGATCTCATCAGCTTCTATGGATCTATGGATTTAATTACCATCTCTATGCTAACCATTCTCATATTTACCTATCTAGCTCCCATCTGAAATCCCTAATGGCCTTTTAAAATCACAAACTGGATGTTCAGTAGACTTCTTAAATTCAGTATTTCCAAAACTAAACTCATTAAAAATGAGTTTCTGTCTCTAAAATTGTCCTCTCCCCTACCTTTCCTATTACTATAGAGGGCAACACCATCCTTCCAGTCCCTCAGGCTCACAACCTATTTGTCATCTTGGACTTCTCATTATTTCTCAACCCCACCTCACCCCATCCAATATATTTCCAAGGTATTTTTGGTGAATATATATATATATGTATATATATATATACACATACACATACACATATGTCAATTTCATCTTTTGAATATCTCTCTAATATGCTTCCTTCTCTGCCCAGACACTGCTACCACTCTGGTGCAAGTCTCATCACCTTCTACCTGGACCACCAGCAATAGTCTGAGAAAAACAATTGTTTCTCCCTCATATTAATGAT
This sequence comes from Myrmecobius fasciatus, assembly GCA_023553655.1. Classification (NCBI taxonomy): domain Eukaryota; kingdom Metazoa; phylum Chordata; class Mammalia; order Dasyuromorphia; family Myrmecobiidae; genus Myrmecobius; species Myrmecobius fasciatus. The sequence goes on from JAJPUD010004018.1 coordinate 26,494, forward strand.
CAATTATTGAATTAGGCCAGGATTTTTTCAGAAGTCTGTGGATTGTTCCATTTCTGAAGGATATTATTGGTAATGAAATTGAATTAACTTTCTCCTCAATCTTGTTCAGATCCCACCCAATCCTACAAGGAATTTAATCTAGGTGGAGAGGCCCCTTGTGCTTTATACAGATAAGATTAATCTAGACTGGGCAATTTAGAAGTAAATGATAATCAAAACTAGATTAACCTCTCATTGTAATATTCATTCTCTCTCACTGTTTGTTAACCAATTGGAGTTGATTGCCTTTCTCAGGAACACCCACTCTTCTGAAGACATATAACTTGTGAGCTCACCATCATGACTGGTCTTTGACATTCAAGAATTTCCACTAGTCCTTTTATTAATAAAGTGCTAGCATTATTAATAAAATGATTAATTATCCAGGAATTATTCTCAGACTTATTAAATGTCACAAGTCAGCTGGTGGGTCTGCCTGACTCACATCTCTCTCCATTACAATCCATCCTCCAATCAGCTCCCAAGATTATTTTCCTAAGGCACAAGTCTGACGATATCACTGCCTCCCTTTCCCCTTCAGTGAGCTCCAATAATTACCTGTTGTCTCCAGGATCAAATACAATATCCTCTAATATTCAAAGCCTTTCATAACCTAACCCCTTCTTACTTTTCCAGTCTTTTTTATACCTTACTCCCTAAAACATACACTTTAATCTAGTGACACTGGCCTCTTTCCTGTTCCATGAACATTATTTCATCTCTTGGCTCCAGGCATTTTCTCTGGTTGTATTCTCTACCTGAAATGTTCTCACTCATCTCTGCCTACTCACTTTCTTGGCTTCCTTTAAGTCCCAGCTAAAATCTTTTGCAAGAAATTTTGCCCCCAGTCCGTCTTAATTCTAGTGTCTTCCCTCAGTTCATTATTTCCTATTCGTCCTATGTGTAACAAGTTTGTACATATGTGTTTACTTGTTGTCTCTCCTATTATATCGTGAGCCCCTTGAGGTCAGGGATTGTCTTTTGCCTCTTTGTATCCCCCCACTTAGAACAGTGCCTAGCTCATAGTAAATGCTTAATTTTATTGGCTCACTAATTATTTGCATATTTATACATATATGTGTATGCATATACATACACATATATAGTAGTACATATATATGTGTGTATGTATATCTATTACCTTAAACATTTTACAGTTTGATATATACACATATGTACATATATGCATTTTTTACATTTACAAACTGAACTTTGCAAATGCAAAATGTGTAGCTATTATTAGGCAACTCTCCTTTAAATCTACAAAAGTTTATTTGACTGTTGCAGGTATAGAAATATATATAAATTCAACAAATATTTGATAAACATATCATATATTATCCCAAATATATTTTACATATGTAATAAATACATGCATATATGTACATATATATACACACACACATATATATGTATATACAAGATAAGGGCTTTCTCCTATATTTGTTCTTCTCAGTACCTGCATTTAATTTAATTTCATGAGAAGCATTGCATCATACCTTATATTATATCTTGTTGCAGGTGACTGTTAGAAATAAGCTGTAAACTTCCTATGGAATGAAACAAGAAGTGGTGGTTTGAGGATTTGGAGAAGAGAGAGGTACAAAGGAATATAGACATGAAAGCCCTTATCCTCAAATCTACTGGATTGAGAATCACTTTATTTTAGTCTCTGCTCTTTACAAAGTCTGAAACTGAGAATATTAAGTGCATCCCAACAGGATTATTATTGTCTCTGCTTAATGGCAGAGTTTCTATATTAACATGTGTAATTCTCTGGGAGTGAGAAGAGGTTTGAAAACTTTGTAAAAATGTTTTATTTAAAACTTAGCACAGTGTCAGGTATAAGGAAGTATTTATTAATTCTTCTTTGCTGACAATGTTACAATCTGACTTTTTTCTATCACCTTATGAGGCAAAAGAGTAATGAAGAAATGAATTTTCCTGCCTCCTCTCTTCTTAACAATAATTAATAATAAACATTATTTTAGTAATAAACATTAGATCAGAATGATGGTGTCTAAATAATACGGAGACCAAATTGTATTCGCATAGTTCTTATGAATTTCATCTGTTTTCACAATGATTTAATAAATGAAGCTCTTAGACTTTGTTAAGAAATATGTTTGGTTAAAATAGACCAACAAAAAAAATAGATAAATGAATAGATTAATTGAGGGTAGATAGAGGATAGAATGTGCTATAACATATCAGTATTTGAAAGAACTTATTAAATAAGAAACCATTTGGCATTGAAATTTTTTCTCTGACTTAAAAAATCTTTTTTTCCCAAAAATGGAAACCTCGCTACTTTAAGGAGTTATGAACTGATCTGTTCACAGGGATCAGCCGAACCATTAAGAATTAAAGAAGAATTTCTTCACACTAATGACTTAAATCAGTTATCAGCAACCTGTAATGGGTAAAAACTAAAGTTAGCTTGCAGATTCATTCTTAACTTAGATTGTAAACCCCCTAGTATAAACTTTCCCAGTTCCCTTGAATTTGGAGTTTGGGCTGTCCAAGTATAATGCCAATAATTATGGCCCTGAAGTTTTGTTCTCAGTAAAGCCTTTCTTATGTGCAGCCTCAGACAGATCTTCTATGATGATCAGCAAGATATAGTCAAAAGGTGAATTAGGTTATTCTATTATTTCCAAGATGTTTGTAGGTCACCTTTGCTGTTTAAAAAAAGAACACAGAGACTATTTTAAAGCAAAGTTAGAGAGCACTCTATAAAAGTTTTATAACTCACTTAAAACCATAGAGGACCCACATCTTCCAAGATAAAGATTTAAGCTCTAGGAACCAGGGAGTTGGGAATTGCTGTGTCAACTCCTATTGTGCTCTATATTTCATTAATGCCTTTATGTTTTTTTAAATACCTTAAGAATAAAGTTTATTTAAGATGTCAGGTTTCCCAAGCAGCATATTAAATGCTTAAAATACATTGGGACTTCTACCATTACTGTTATTTATTATGGTAGATTAGTTATGGACTCACTGCTGTAATATCATGGCTTATTAACATACTGAATACTAAAAAGCTGAATAGATTGCCCATAATGAATAGCTACAAAGTATATCCACTCATTCATCTAAAGCCCTGCATTTAGTTCTGGCTGAGCAAAATGAAGATTCTTCTGCATGTGTCCTGAAGGCAGTGACAACTTGGCTTCTATTGGCAGAATGGGAAAGAAATAGATTACAATACCCATTTATTGAAATTCTCTCGTGTCTATTTCTTAATTTTAAAAGGAAAAATTCTTTGGAAGATGAGATAAATTTGGATAATTAAAAACCTAGTCTTACTTGGACTAAAATAACCTAAACTGGGTATGATAATGGATAAGAAAGGCAGGTATCTTTGGAGCAGTCTTATTTACTGGGGGTGATTTGTTTGCCCAACTGAATCATTATCATTTACATAAGTCTTTAAGAACAACCTTTTCTAAAAGGTTTTCAATGCGCACTACAGACTTTGAAATACTCCTTAGGTGAAGATCTATGACTTGGAAATGTCTTCTTCCCAAACTTAAAGCAAGGGACATTTTTTTGGATAATTTTTTATCATGTCAGTAGAATGTAAGCTCCTCAAGGGCAGATGCCAAAGAATCAATCAGCACTTATTAAGCATTTACTGCATAACATGTGCTAGAGATAGAAAAAAACAAAAATAAAACAATACCTTCTTTCAAGGAGTTTATATTCTTTTTTGGGGGATACTATTTATATAGACAAACATTTAGAATACATTTATATAGAATCATTAAATAAAAAACAGTTAAATTCAATGGAGGACACTACAGGAAATGCTTCATAAATATAATATTTTAATTAATAATATAAGGGATTGTTCAAAGCAGAGGTAAGTACATTTCAGGCTTAAGAGATGGCCCAATTAAAAAAAAATGGGTATTGGGGTGTCACATGTGAGAAACAGAAAAAAGCCCAGGTTCTCTCAACATAGGAAGTAATTACACTAAAATTGACAAGATAGTTTGGGATCAAGTTATCCTAGAGGCAAAGAAAAACTACTGGATATGGTCAGAACTGCACTTAAAGAAAGTTGTACAGAGGGTAAATTAGCATTTTTGCTATTGTTTTTCAGTTATGTCCAACTCTATATGATCCCATATAGAGTTTTCTTGGAAAAAATGCTATAGCTCTTAGTATCCAGCTCATTTTACAGATGAGGTAACTAAGGCAAACAGATGAGTCTTCTTGACTCCAGGCCTGCTGTTCTATCTATTGAACCATCTGGCTGTCCATAAGACAAGTCAAGGAAGCTAATTAGAAAAGACATATCAGTATCCATGGTTAAGAGATTATTGGCTACGGCAACTGCAACATTTAGCTTATTTTTTATTTGAAGAGTGGATGGGCTAGACTGGGATTTTATCTGTGTAGGGAACTCTTCTTTAGGGAATTCCCTCTGCCAAAGCAGATCAACAACTGTTCTGCAACCCATAATCTTGAAAATCACCTGGAGCACTGGGAAATTAAGTGACTTGCTTAGAGTCACACAGCTAGTATGGGTCAGAGGGAGGATTTTAACCCAAGACCAGCTTTCTGTCCAGTGTTCCATACTGCTTATTACTCAAATACACAAATGAATATTTGATCTCAACCATATGGGAGCTCCACCAGCAATTCAGAACCCAATCCATCCACATCTGCCTCTCCTGGGTCAGCTAGGCAGCACAGTGTAGAGAGTACCAGACCTGAAGTCAGGAAGACCTGAATTCGAGTGTGGCTTCTGACACATTCTAGCTCTTTGATGCTGGGCAAATCACTTAAACTCTATTTGTCTCAGTTTACTCAACTCTAAAATGAAGATAATAATTAGGATTGTTGAGAAGATCAAATAAAATAACATTTGAAAAGCAAAGCACAGTGCCTGAAGTAGGCACTATATAAATTATTGGATATTTACTAGGATCTCGTAGGATTCTGATCCATAGTCTCCTGAAAGTTCACCAGAGTAAGACCACCTAATGGAAGTATTTGACTATTTTTTTTTTGGTTTCTAGAAGTATTCTAGAGAAGTATTCTTCCTCTCTATATGTGATCCCTTGCTTTTGCCAAATAATGAGCCTATTTTCTCTTCTCTTTCATATAATTCCTTAATGACATCTTTACTCTTCTTCTGTGGGCTTCCTCATTGATTATATGCTTCAACATTCTCATATCCCACGCACCTATTGACTTTCAGTTTTCTTTGTGTAAATAGTTTTTTTGTGCACTCATTTCCATGTAACAACACTAATAAAATATTTTTATTGAAAATGTAGACCTTTACTTTTATCAGAAGTCTACAATTAACAAAACATCTTAGCAACTTGCTACAAACACCCAACCCATCCTCCTTTTTTAACTCTAGCCCTAGTTCATCATCCATCTCCACTGTCTATCCAAGATATATGTACTATTAGCAACCCATCCTGCTTTTTATGCCCCTCAGAGTTATTTGTCTAATTATTTCCATGTTCAAGCCCTGATTAAAATGAATTATTTGAGACAGCACAGGGCATAGGTACACTAGCAAGAGAAAGGGGCTGGGAGAGGACTCTAAAAAAGTAAAGGCAGACAACATGGCACAAAGAAAAGAGAAGACTAGGAATTAGGAAATGACTTCTGGTCTCTAGACTTGGCCTTTCTAACTAAGCTTATATCCCTGAGCAAATCACCTCTCCTTTTTCATGTCTTGTCTTATAAAAAGAAGAGTTTAGATTAGCTGATCACATATATACTATATGTGTATACATACATATATATGTCATATATATATACTATATGTGTCATATACACACATATATAGCATCCTCTTAAGCCTCCCCCTTCTTTAAAGTATGAATTACTGGACCAAAATGGCAGGTAAGATTCCTCCAAATTTTGGTTAGCTAGACACTGGCAAATACTGTAACTCCACAATATTTCAAAAAAGTTACTTTTGAAATATATACATTAATCTCAAAATGAGTGACCCCAGTGGAATTTCTAGAGTTTTGATCTTTCATTAAAAATTAGAAGTTTAGGGATGGGTCGATTTTTGTTGTTTTTTGATTTTGGTGGATCAGTTTATTCTGTGGTGTACTTTTTAGAAAATAGAGAAGGTTTGTATTAATCATTTGCAAATTGCATAAGAAGCATGGCCTGTGTATTCAACACTTAAAAAAGAGTTTTATGCTGTGTTGGATCAGGAGCCACCAATTTGCTAACCACGGTCCTAATGAAATATAGTCCTGCTGCTAAAGAGAGTCGTTTATTATCAAGAGCACATTTCTTTTCTACCATAAAGCTGCATAGATTAACTGTGCTTTTAATAAGAGAAGGAGTGTTATTGAAAAATGTTAAAGAAGGTGGGTGGCTTTTAACTTGGATTCTTGGAAGGCCATAACCAGAATTTACTGCCCTCCCATTTAATAAGGTATCAAGCCTCTTGCTAAAGAGTCTGTCGTTACCACAGTAACTACTGATACCTCCTTCTGGTTGATCTGAGAAAGCAACCATCCACTCACTGGGCTTTCTTGCTTAACTTGTTTATTTATTTCACCCACATTTCCCAGTTCTATAGCCCCCTCCTCACTAAGCCTATAGACTCAGATCCTCCCTCATCCTCACATCCCTAATAAATAGTGTTTTCTGAGATCAGGCCAGTTCAGCCCTCGGCTTCAATAGACATGGAATGCAACTTATCAAGCAAAAGTAAATGCTGCGGCCAAGTGCACAACACATTCTCCTAAATGGAAACACTGTGTTAGAGGTAGAACATTACTTAGCAGTGGGTGGGTAGTTATTGTTAAGCGGCTCATTTCTTTGCTGCTTGCCAGCCAGTCCAGGGACACTGCAGCAGCCCTCCTGTTGTAGGCTGGAGGGAGGAGAATGCAGCAGTTGTGACTATTAAGAGCAGTCAGTGGCTACATAATGTGATCCCGAGGGGAGCTCCTGTCTGTGATTTTCCTACATAAACAATATAATATAACCCCGGGCTTGGCTTTCACACAAACGATATATAAAAGCTTCCTACATATGGATACAGCATAATGTACTTCATTTTCAAAGCTATTGCTGTTACTGCTACTTCAAGATGTTTTCCCCATTAACACAAGGGGTAACCAGAAGACTAAAGAGCAAAATCCCTCCTTCTCCATCTGTATTTGCAGCAGGGGTGAAGGCTGGGAATGACAAGGATCCTATTTGACAGGATCCCTGACCTGCCGGAGCTTGTATTCTAAACAATGGTGCAGGGGGAAAGAAGTCACAAAAGGGGAAGGGTGATAGTTGAGTTGGGGGGAAGATAAGGCAAGGTCAGGGACTTAGCTTCTATTGTCTGGGAGCCGAGGAGCCGACACAATCTGCTGTGATGCATTTTGTCACTACAGTTCAATTATACAGGGCCTCCCACTACTCACACCTCCGCCTGGTTGCTTCACACAATCCTGATGTCTTTGCTTAAGAGCAACCCCCAAATCTTTGATAAGGACGGGCATGGCAGCTCTGGTGACTGCCAGATGGCAAACTGCACCCACTAAACTTGTGCTCCTGTCTGGGAGTGGGATAGTTTTTCTTCTGCCCACCCAGTTTGCAATTATTCCCATCCTTCAGTTGGGTCTCCTACTCCAGACCATTGTGAGTATGAGTCCAGCCTAGTGAAGCTGATGTTAAGACAAAATGGTCTTGTGTGTGTGTGTGTGTGTGTGTGTGAATCCAGAGAGCCTTTAGAAAGCATGTCTCTCTCAAACAAATCCATTTTCTCTCTCTTAAATTACCCTTTGACCTTTCTGTGTAAATCTGAAGTCTGAATTACCCCAGAGAGAGAAAAATCTCTCTCTGATTCAGTTTTCTGTACATTCCTCTCCTTCTTTTCTATAATGTATATGAAAATACTGATTTTATATGGGATTTGCTAAATTTAGGATTTAAGAAAGAAAATCCCTTCTTCAGAAGTATTCAACATACCAGTTGCCAAGTGACTACTGTTTTCTTTCTTTTTTACTACTTACCTTGCCCTTTAATTTATTGGTTTGCTACTGCTTTTTCCAATATTCTAAAAACTCTCAGTTTCAGGGACCAAAGATGGAGGAGAAGTTTAAAACAGGGGCCTTCTCTCTGCTGAAGGTCCATGTTGTCCTCCCCCCAAGCCTAAAGTTACATAGGTTCTGATATCCCAAAGCAGCCAAACAGAGACGGATTGTGACATAGAATTTTTTTTTCTTTCATAATCCCTTTCTTGCTCTTTGGCAACCTTCTTCTCCCAGGATCTGTAGTGGCCCCACCACTACCCTGGGCATGTAGCCTAATGGAAAAGAATGGTTGAGAATGAGAATTTTGGCCACTTAAAAGACCCAGCCCAGAAATAGTTTTGATCAAGCACCCTCAAATCACTATATAAGTAACCCTAGAGCTAAGAACACATAATTAAAGACATTTCTCTGGTTAAGAATAAAATATAGGGCATACAGAGAGAAAAAAGGAAGTAAAGAGCAACATGACTTCTTCCTCTAACAATAAGTAACCTCCTACTTCTAGTTGAAAATTCTGCAATTTAGCATAGAAGAAAATAAAAGAGAAATACTTCAATAATCAAAAGAATGAAATTAAATATAAAAAGAAAGAGAAGGAACAACTAACTTTGCCCCCGAAGCAGAATGTCATTAAGGCCAAAGGACATAGGAAGAGAAAGTCAATCGTTCAGCAAGTATTTTTAAGCACCTACTATATTTCAATCATTCCAAATATCATTGGAAGAACAAATACTGAAGCTGAAACTTAAATACTTAGGTCACATAATGAGAAGATAGGACTCATTGGAAAACACTCTGATGGTAGAACAGATTAAAGATTAAAAAAAAAAGAGAGAGAGAAAATGAAAAGATGAAATGGATAATATCATGGAAGCAATGAACATAAGACAGCCTGGGAGATAATGGAGGACAGAAGGGCTTATTGTGCTATAGTTCATAAGATCATGATTAATCAGATACGACTGAACAATAATAGTATGTCAATTGCTGTGCTAAGGGCTTGGTATGCAAAGAAAGCAAAAGATTATTTCTTTTAGGAAACTAGGGAAATAAATTCATAGCAAGCTCCTCAGATAAAAATCTCCTTTCTTAAATATATGGGGAACTGAGCCAAATTTATAAAACTAAGGACCATTCCCTAATTGACAAATGTTCAATGGATATAAACAGGGCAGTTTTCTGAAGAAGAAATCAATGCTATCAATAATATGAAGAAAATTTTCTAAATCACTAATAACTAGAAAAATGAAAATTTAAGCTGATGTACTATCTCATACCTGTCATATTAGCTAATAGGGAAGAAGAAGAAAACGACAGATGTTGGAGAGAAAATAAAAAATAGATGCACTAATGCATTGTTGGTGGAGTTGTGACCAGGTCCAACAATTCTGGAAAATAATTTGTAACTATGCCCCCAAAGCTATAAAACTGTACATACTCCTTTATCCAGCAATACCACTGAAAACCAAAAAAAGGGGAAAAGACCTATTTGTACAAAAATACTTATAGCGGTAATTGGAATATTGCAGCAATAATTAACTATGAGAGACTTAACTACTTTGATCAACATAATGATTGAAGACAATTCCAGAAAGACTCATGATAAAAATTCTAAATTCAGAGAGAGAGAGAGAGAGCGAGAGAGAGAGAGAGAGAGAGAGAGAGATGAACTTTGAGTGCAGAATGAAACATATTATTTTTCTCTTTATTTTTCTTGCCTTTTTTGGAAACATGTAAATACAGAAATGTGTTTTGCATGACTTCACATGTATAATGAGTATCATATTGCTTGCCTTCTCAATGAGTGGGGGGGGGGTTGAATGAAGAAAAATAACCTGGAACTTAAAGTTTTGTAAATGAAAGTTTAAAAAAAAAGGAATTCAAAGTATAATGGAAGAAATAATGTGGAAAATAACTATGAACATACAAGCTATATAAAGAATAAATTGGAGATAATCAATAAGGAAGGCACAGCATCAAGGGTGAATGGGAAAGGCAGAAAGGAACCCAAAAGGCAAACTTTTAGCTGGATTGTAAGAAAATCAGGGAAGCCAAGACACAAAATATAGGGAATAGTCAAATAGTCTTAATGCAGTCCCTTCCTAACCTCCATCCATCTTCCATCATTCATTTGGTTGATTTTTGTCTCCTGAACATATTTAGGTAAATAAGGTCCCTAGGGAAACAATTAAGTAAGCAAAACATTCTTACTAGTTTTTGTTCATTAGATAGTTCCTTTCTCCCAGAAGGAAGTGTAGCCTTTTGTGTGATGAACCTGGATTAAATCCAGAGGGTTCCTTGTATTCTTAGGTGGAAATGCAAAATCTGTGACCTTCAAACTGTTATAGCCTTTGAATGGCAGCTGATGCACCAGAGATCATACGAGAGAAACTCAGCAGGATTGATGATTCCTGGTGAATTTTGCTTGTTGTGAATACTTGAAATAGAAATTATTTATAGGAACTTGTTTAAAAATGTTGTAATATATGCTTTGATATGTTTGAATTACAGATATTGCATGCTTATCAAATTTGGAGATGACACAAAAATGAGAAAGGGATTGGATAATGAAGAAATTTCAAAAAGATTTCAACAGATTAAAAGGTCTGGCTGAATCTAAAATGAATTTTAATAGTGATCTATGTAAAGTTTTAATCTTGTGTGTAGAGCAATAATAACTCATCCGATGCTTACTATATACCAGATACTATAATCAGCACCAGGGATACAATGCATTGCATCCCTGCCCTCAAGGACCTTATGTTCTAAAGGGGGAAGACAATACATAAAAAAAAAAAAGCTGAAAAGAAGGAGTAGAGAGGGTTACTAGAGGGTACCCTATTCAGGAGCTTGATGAAAGTGATAGAAATGAAACCCATCAGAGCAGCTAGTGGCAAATGAAAAAATGGCTGAGGGGGCAGCTAGGTGGAGCAGTGAATAGAGCACCAGCCCTGAAGTCAGGAGTACCTGAGTTCAAATCTGGTCTCAGACACTTAACATTCCCTAGCTGGGTGACCCTGGGCAAGTCACTTAACCTCAATTGCTCAGCAAAAAGCAAAAAGAAAAGATGGCTGAGCCTTCCATAAAGAGAAACTGTGGCAAAGATTTTTTGTTCTAGCCTCCAAGACTCTAATCAAAGAAGCAGAAGTCACTGAAGGTACTGATGAAGTGTTAGAAGAAATTTCTGGGATGATGAGTTTCCTTGTGATGAGTTTATCCTATCCTGGGCATAATGAAGTTGATGATGGAGTCAAAATCAAGCAGAGTTGCTGTTTATATTTGGCTTAAAAAAACATCATAAAGTATAAGAAGTTTATCTAGACAGTTTGTGTGAAAAAGGACTGTGGGTTTCAGAGGTTTCTAAGAATAATTGTATGATACTGTAGCCAAAAAAACTATTATTTATTAGAATGTACACTACAATGGCTAGAAACTGGAAATTGAATAGATGCCCTTCAATTGGAGAATGGCTGAATAAATTATGGTATATGAATATTATGGAATATTATTGTTCTGTAAGAAATGACCAGCAAGATGATTTCAGAGAGACCTGGAGAGACTTACATGAACTGATGCTGAGTGAAATGAGCAGAACCAGGAGATCATTATACACGGCAACAACAGTACTATATGACGATTAATTCTGATGGACATGGCTCTCTTCAACAATGATATGTTTCAAACCATCTCCAATTGTTCACTGAAGAAAGCCATATACACCCAGAGAGAGGGATGCGAAATGTGGACCACAACATAACATTCTCATACTCCTTGATTGATGTTTGCTTACATTGTGTTTCCTTTATCTGATATATCATTTGTGTAGATAAGATTTTTCTTGCACATCAAAGATAAGTTTGGAAATATGTATACATATATTCGATTTGCCAATATTTTAACATAATTAACATGTAGTGGATATCCTGCCATCTAGGGGAGGGGTGGGGAAGTTGGGGGGAAAAATTTCTAATGGAAAGCTATGTAAGTGTTATTGTTGAAGAATTACCCACACATATGTTATGCAAATAAAATAAAATTAAATTAAAAAAAAAGAATGTACACTACAATATTAGAATGTATAAAGAGAGAAATACAACGTTTTATTCTGGAAGCCTTTTTTTTCTTTTGCTGAGACAATTGGAGTTAAGTGACTTGCCCAGGGTCACACACCTAGGACATGTTAAGTGTCTGAGACCTGATTTGAACTCAGGTCCTCCTGACTTCAGGACTGGTGCTCTATCCACGGCACCACCTAGCTGCCCCTGGAAGCCAAATGTTAAAAAAAATTAAGAAAATGACAAATTTTTGAGGGGCTCTCAAGGCTATATAATCACTAACTGCCTATTGAACATGTCAAATTTGATGTCCCATAGGCACCTCAAACTCAACATGTTCAAAACAGAACTCATTACCTTTTCTCCAAAACCTTTTATGAACTTCCATGTTTTTGTTATATTCACCCAATTTGCAAACTGTATTCTTGACTCTTATTCTCTTTCACCATATAAATCCAATTAGTTGCCAAATTTTGCCATTTCTATCTTTACAGAATATCTGACGTCCTTCCTCTTCTCTCTGCCCTCATAGTCACCATCTCATTTTAAGCCCCTGTTATTTCTTTCTTGTGCAATTACAGTAGCCTCCTAGTTACTTCCTTGCGTCAAGTATCTCCCTTCCTCAGTCCACACAGTTCCCAAAATTGTTTCCCTAAAGCCAGTATCTGCATACCACTTCTCTAATCAATAAATTCTACTGTCTCCCCATAGATTCTAGACTCAAATACTTTTTCATTTTTATCTCATCTTTTCATGTTTCTATTTTTGCATATTTTATAATACAAAATTAGCATGTCAGGATACATAAAATTTATTTTATAAGTAAATATTCATAATTTGGAGGAAAATATTTAAAATATTTTACTGACAGAGATGTGTAATTCAAAAATTTTGGAGATTTCTGTTCCAAAATAGGATTTTTTAACTCGAGATCCCCAGAACTCCAGAGGTTTGTGGATGAATTTCAAGGAATTTGTGAACTTGGAAAATTTATATCTTTATTTTTACTAGCCTCTAAATGAAATTTAGCATTTCTTTTAGTTATTTAAAAGCATTCTGAAAAGGTGTCCATTCATCAGACTGCCAAAAGAATACATGACACAGAGAACTGGTTTAGACCATCTGCTTTAAACTAAGGATTGTGTTTCTGATTTTATCTGGCTTCTTCTCCAATGTCTTTTATTGATTCAGATTCTTAACTTACCAGTTTAAATGTTGTAAGAACTTCTGCTTACTTATTCCATACTTTTTACCCTCTCTCTCTTTATGATGTATGCTATAAACACAGAAAGATATAAATAATACAGATACCTTCCTTCAAATCTATCTTACTTATATTCTATTAAACTCATGACAATAGAGAGCCATGCCATAGAAAGGAAGAATGCCAATGGAATATAAGACATTGAAGGAGATAAGCCTTCTTGTTTATTGCTGGTTCTGGGGAATAGTATAAGGCATGAAAAACATGGAGAAAGAGGAGTAAGGGTTTATAATATCTCATTTATAATACCCCTGTGAAATGTTTAAGCAAGTCAGATTTAATTAACTGAAACTTTTTCCCAAAATATACCATTGCTTTCATCCTTTAAATTCAGATGTTCACCAGAAGCTCCTGGATTTCCTGGAGGTCATAGAAAGAATCAGAGATATTCTAATAATAATTTTCAGAGACTGTTGCTTCTACTAATTGGCACTTAAAGGATAGTTGATACACTTGATTCCAGAGAAAACAGATGATTAAACATACTTCCCTCCTCTTGGTAGCCAGGTTGGTGTTTACAGGTGTGAAGAGCTAAATATGTCGTCAAATGTGTTTGCCACACTGACTGCTTTTAGTTGTTGGTTGTTGTTACAAGGGGATGATTTCAGCAGGGTTGGTAGTGGAGGGAATAACTGCAGTGTGAAAAATAAAAGACATCAAAAAATCTAAAATAAAATAAAATATTTGGCATTACATTAAGACTTCAAGTCCTGTGGGCAAATCTAGCTGAAGGTGGAAGTAATCAAGGATGTACACTGAGAAAACTATCTTACTGTGCTAAAAGTAGACTGGGAAAGGTTAGAAATATAACTTGAACTACAGGCATAAGCTGACTCAGCTTTTGTTTATTCTGTGCCTTCTAACTGCTGCCTGAAGTCTTGAGGAATTTGCTCATACTCTTCCTTTCCTCTATCCTCAGCATTTTTAATTTGGCAGGCAGTTTCTAGTCTGACCCAATACCCTTACTTTGTATGCCATACAACCCTCAGTAAGTACCTGCTATATATGAGATATTAAGGCCACAGAGGCAAAAATGAATCCCTCTCCTCAAGGAGTCTTATTTTGTTGAGAGTGGGGGAAGGTGAGGGAAGGGCATGATGATAACATGCTTTCACAGATAAATAAAATATAAGAGAAGAAATAAAATTTTTAGAAGAGAAATAAGACAAAATTCTCTAGTAATATTTGAGTGGCTGCATGAAAACATGCAGTATTGTATAGCTTATACCCCTCAAAAATGAGTCCCATGAAAGCTAACCCAGATTCACACTTTATGTCATCTATTCAAAAGAATTATTTGTGAAACCCTCTAAATATACTTCTTTTATCCAATCTACTAAATATTCCTACAGTTCCAAGCAAAGGGCATTTAAGCATAACATGTAACCTTGGGGGGGGAACATCCATGTGTAAATAATGCACAGGGATGTGATAGTACCCACAAGCATCATTTGGGGACTGTTTCCTGTTAAAGAGTGACACAACGGTAACCTTGATGAGCAGGGTGCCAGGAGAAGCAGAATTAGAGACCAAAGCTTTTACTATAGACTTTAGTTCCCCTCTTCCACAAGGAATGCTTTTCTTCCTGTCTCTGGCCTCAGTCATTTACTAGTTGTGTGACCCTAGCAAGTAACCTAATCTCTGTTTTGCTTCAGTTTCCTCAACTGTAAAATGGATTTAATAAATGGGGATAAAAATGGGAAAAATAAAAGTACCTATATCACAGAGTTATTGTGAGCATCAAATGAGATTATATTTGTCAAATGTTAAGTACAATACAGGACATATAATAGTCATTATATAAATGCTTATTCTGTTTTCTTTCTTCTTACATCAAAAGATTTGGTGAGTTGAGTAATCATGAATTGGACAAATCCTACTTCCTTTCAAAGTGTGGCTTTTGCCTTAAGGGCTTCTATTAGGTTTAGTAGAACACATGTATCTATGGTGTTATTCTCTCTGTTTATAGGCTCTCCTGTTTATAGAATATGTGTGCTTTCTTAGGGGTACAATTTCAAAGTGTTGCTTTTCTAAACAGTGCTGCCATGGAGATGAGGGTTTCAGTCAGATAATCTTTTACAATTTGCTACATGGTGATCTATCTTGAACTTGTATTTCTGGTTCTATGTTTTTGGAGGCATTTTTGGAGGCTTCTGGGAGAAAGAATCTATAAATCAGAACAAGCAGCAGTCTAGTGGAATTTTGTTTTTAGTACTTTTACATGAAATCATCATCATCTCTTTTTTTCTCCACTCATACTTCAGCTTTTATGAAGCAACGGTATAACTTCCATACCTCTTCAGGAATACTTTTTGATCCTTTGATCACACTATTATAACTCCAATAAAGTTATTAATAGCATGAATAGACTCCTTTGTACAAAATACTCATGGAAGCCTCTTTAAAAGAGAAAAAAAATAAAGCAAACTATATGCCCCCAAATTGGGAAATAATTGAACAAAGAGTGTTATGTAAATGTCATGGAGTATTGCTGATTCATAAGGAAAGACAGAGGTGAAGAATTGAAAGAAACATGAGAAGACTTGTATGAAGTGATGTGGAATGGAGAAAACTTACCCAACAGAGCAAGATATTCAGTAACTAAAATGATACAAATGAAGATGATTACTGGATGGCAAATAGGTAATACCTCAAGTTGAATGCTGGAGATAACATTGGTGCTTGCCCTTCCTTCTTTTTATTGTATTTTCTTTTTGTGAAGCAATAGGGATTAAGTGACTTGCCCATGGACATGCAGATAGTAAGGTTTCAGTGTCTGAAGACTGATTTGAATGCAGTTCCTCCTGACTCCAAAGCCAGTACTCTATCCATTGCACCACCTAGCTGTCCCCCCTTCTTTCTTTTTAACAAACAATAAACTACAAAAGTGTTACAAGTTAATAAATCATAAGCATTTTGTAATGTTGTTTTGATTAACTATTTGGGGGACATGAGTTTTGTGGGTAATTTGGGAATCTGGATTTATCTGCTCTCTCAAAAATTTATCAATAAAAATAAAACGAGGAGAGAAATTTGAAAATGGGAAATCTACTACAAAGTTGGCACCTGAGCTGGGTGCTAACAGAAGACAAGGTTTCCAAAAGGCAGAAATGATAAGAGCTTAATCTAGGCATGGGAATAGTTTATGTGGATGTATCTGGCCCTGACTGGCTCTGCTTATGAGGTTGGGAAAAAAAGGAAACTGCCTGGCATAATGCCAGGGTAAATCCCACAAGGCTGCTACCTGTCGAAACAGAAATCTGGTAAGAGGAGCAGGCTTATTCAGCATGTATTCACAACCAGATAGCTCAGCAGTAGAAGGAACACCAAGATGTGTCATACTCAGGTAGAAAAGACTGCCAAACAGTCATACAGGGGAATTCATATAGGGGATGAAACAAAGCCCAAATGATCTCCTCTTTCTCTGATCCTTGGTCAAGATAGTTAGTTATGACCAAGGTCTAAAATAAAATCAGTCCCACTAAGGAGAAGTGGATAGTACTATTGGCTGATGACAACTAGGTGTTCATTTGGGAAGCGTAAGGTAGAAGGAAAGGATCCCAATAGTGAAGAGACTAGACCACTATTACTGCCATCCAGGTTACTTCAGAATAAGTACGCCTGAGGTCCCTTTAAGATGCATGAAGGTGGAAAAAAAAAAGTGTTATTCTGGGAAGAGCAAGGTGGTTCAGTAGATAAGAGTTCCAAGCCTGGAATCAAGAAGACTTCTCTTCAGGAGTTCAAATCTGATATCAGACACTAGCTGCTAGGTGATCCTAAACAAGTTTTTTAACCCTGTTTGCCTCAGTTTCCTCATCTATAAAATGAACTGCAAAAGGCAATGACAAATTACTTCAGTATTTTTGCTAAGAAAATCCCAAATGGGGTCACAAAGAGTCAGACAGGACTGAAAAGATTAAATGACAAGAACAATTCTGGAAACAGCTCTTAATCCTGTTTAAATAGAATTTAGATTACATGGACAGGAGTAACATGAAATAAGGATGGAAAGGCAAATTGAAAAAGATGGTAAGACTTCAGGTTGAGGTTGAAGACCTTAAATATCAACCTAAGGAATTTACATTTTATTCAAGAGACAAAATGGAGTCATTAAAAGCTTTGGGCAAGAGTGGCCAGTGCCTTAAGAATTTTACATGGTGAGAGTGGGGATGAATGGGAAATATATATATATCCTTAGATATTGGTTAATACAGTGACCTAGCTTGACTTTACCAGAAAACTAGTGGTAAAACATAGCTCTCTCTCCTTTTTAAGAGAGTTGGTAGGCAATAAATAATGGAATGAAGCCTAAATTGTAAGCTATGCTCAATGTGTTAGCTCAATTTGCTTAATTATACTCCTTTGTTAAAAGGGATGATCCTATTGATAAGCTCAGAAGATGATTGAAAAGTAACAGATATGAGGAAAAAATCAATAAAATACGTATTTTTTTAAAACCATAAATTATTACCTACTAAGTGGTTTAATGTCAAGTGTCAAGAAATCTCCATGGATCAAAACAATCCCTAATCCATCTGCTGGTTTATGGCTGAAATTGCATTTTAAAACTTTATTCCTTTAGCTTCAATAAAATCGATATTTATTTGACTGCTTACTATGTGCAAGGCACTGTCATGAAGGTTTGGGCTGCTGCTATAATACATATATCTTCTGGAGGAGATAGCACATTAAATATTACCAGTAATTTAAAATGATAATAATTTCTTTTTAAGTAGTATTATCCAGTTTGCAAAGCATGAGGTATTGTATCTAATATAGGTATTATCATCCCAATTTTACATGTAAGGAAAATTAAGCTTAGAGAATTATCATTGTCCTGCCATGAGAGATCCAGGACTCAAAGTCAGACCCTTTAAAAGAAAAAAAAAAAACTATTGATACCATTTATTTTTATATTATATGAATTACTAGAAATATTCTCCACTTGACTCACACAGAGAATCTTTCCTTGTAACAAAGAAATAAAATGATGCAAACACATCTAACAGTATGCAGCATTCTATATCTATCAGAAGAGAGAAGCGAAGTACATTTCCTCTTCTCTTCCCCAGAACCAAGATTTAACCCAGATCTTCAAATTATTTTTACTTTTTTATTGAAATTTTTAATTTCTAAAACATATGCAAGGATAATTTTTTTTTCAACATTGATCCTTGAAAAACTCGGTGTTCTAATTTCTCCCCTTTTTCCCATCCTCTCCCCTAGATGGCATGTAATCCAATATATCTTAAGCATGGTAAAAATATATGTTAAATCCAAAATAGGCATATATATTTATACAATTATCTTGCTGCACAAGAAAAATCAGATAAAAAAATGAGAAAGAAAATAAAATTCAAGCAAACCACAACAAAACAAATGAAATGCTATGTTGTAATCCACCCTTAGTTCCCATAGTCCTCTCTCTGGGTATAGATGGCTCTCTTCATCACTAGATTATTGGAACTGACCTGAATCATCTTGTTGAAAGAGCCACATCCATCAGAACTGATCATCATATAATCTTGTTCTTGCCATGTACAATGTTCTCTTGGTTATGCTCACTTCACTTAGTATCAGTTCATATAAGTCTCTCCAGGCCTCTCTGACTAGGTCCTCAGATTCTAAATCTAATATTCTTTCCACCATAGATAGGTAGAAGGGAACTTAGAATTCCTCTAGTCTAATTCCCTTCCTTTTTTTTCTCAACTTTAGTTGACTTTTATATATATCAATTTTTATAATTGTGACATCAATTTTAATTGATTTTATATCTGTTATATTCCTCAACTCATGCAAAAATAAAAAAACAGTTAAAAAAGCAATAAAGTAATATTCGGTATACATCATCCCTTTTTTTTCTATTGAGAAGAGTTATCTGTTTTCTGAAATCGACTATTCATTGAAGTTCATTTAAATTTGCCTGACTTTCAGCCTTGTTTTCATTCACATGATTATAATAATTCTGTAGACTGTTCTTTTGGATCTACTTTTTTGCTCTACATATCTTCATATGTGTTTCTGTGTTTCTCTGGATTTCTTATAATTATCATTTATTATAAAACAATAATATTTTCTTTCTTTCATTTAACACCATCTTTTTCACCACCCTCCAATCAATGGGCACTCACTTTGTTTCCAGTTTTATAATACTAAAGTATTTTATGTATGAAATTTTTCTATTATTGACCTTCCCCCAATCCTTTTATTTCACAAAGGAGAAAACTGAGAACCAAGCATAAAAAAAGATGTGAAATTATTTTCTCAAGGACCAATGTTACCCTGAACTAGTATTAGCATGAGGACTAAAAGTCAGATCTTTTTATTTCCAATTTAGTATTCTTTCTCCTGCTTCAAGCTCAGTTTCAGATCCATTTTTGAAAATGGTATTTGATAAGAGAAAAGAGTAGGAAGGTGTTTGGTGCCTAGTGGAAGATGGAGCCATTGGAGAGAATCAGCCTTAAGTCGGAATATATAAACTACAAATTTGACTGACTCCACAGTCTAACCCAAGGACAATCTCACCCATTGCAAACATAGATACCTTCTCTGGGAGTGGCAGCCACTTCGAATTCAAAAGACAGAAAAAAAGAGAAAGAAATCAGCTTCTGGAGATATTTGGGAAACCAATAAAATATATATCTCTATATCTATATTTATATCTGTCTACATACTCATGCTATTACTAACAAGGGAGTAATTATCTTTGATGATAACAAAGCAGATAATTTGTAAAGGTCAGGTGATATTCTCAACAATCATAGACAATAGAGAGGTTTTTTTTGGAAGGGATCTTAGAGATTATAGATAGATGAATAAAATGAGTAGCACTTATCCTGAGATTGGGTTTGAAATTTCCAACTTCTGGGACAAATATGATACTTAGTTAATTGTATCTACCCATGGGTAAAGCGAGAAAAGGGTTTTATTTATGCCTATAATTGTGAAAATGCAACATGACTTCAAATATCTCTAGTGGAAATATTCTGAAAGGCCACAAGATGGGGATGTTACTTAATGAAATACACACACATAAATGCACACACACACACACACACACACATATATATACATATATATATTATAGATAAACATATAGGTATAACAAAATTAGATATGCCTTTTCATTTCTTAATTGAAAATGAAGAGAAGGAAGAATCTTAAAAATAAAAACATTTTATTTTGACTTTTTAAAAAATTTAAAGTAGTTATTTAGTGTTTTGGGTTTTTTATTTATGGCTGTATTTTTTATTTATTTGATTTAAAATTTTTATATTAGTCATTTCCAAATGCATAGTCCACCAAAGTGACCTCTCCCTTATGGCAAAGAAAAATGATTTTAAAAAACAACACAGTGAATGGACTTCTTAGCATATGTGAGCAAGCATATTGCTTGCCTGACAGATGCATTAAAAAAACCAACTCCCTATTAGCAAATTAAATCTATATTTACCTATTAAATCATTTGGAAACACTGAGATTTCCTCTCTATAGTTCTCCTTTACCATTTCTTCTCTTCTATCCACTTTCACTTGTCATTTTTATTAACTAGCTAAAACACAGAACTGAAGTATTTAAAAATTTATTTATTCCTTAGTTTTATATTTCCTATTCTTAATTTATTATTTTAATTTATTATTATGATGATTTTATTTTAAAATATATATAGGAATACACATTTATACAAACAACCCCGTGGTGAATTAAGTTGCTTTGTATTTATAAGGATCCTATTATGATTATTATTATTATTTGTCTGCAGATCAGAAAAAAATTCCCCACCCCTTTTCTAAAAGCCTTGAATTTTCGGTTTTATTTGCTCTTGATGATCCACAATGAAATGAGAGGCTCTTATAGCTTGAATAATTCAAAAAATCAAGTAACTCAAATTACACTTGGCTTAGGTTAATATAAAAGTTTGTTTGCATCCCCTGGTTGCATGCCAGTGAGACAGTGAGAGAGACAGGAACAAAAGGGCCTCAATATCTATCTGGACCTAGATTATCACTTCACCACATACAAAGTGAAAAGCAGATAATAGGCAAATGGATACTCAAATTTGCTGTAATTCTAAATCCCTTCCACCCCCACCCCACACTGTGGGGGTAGGGAGAAGGAGGGTAAAATGCAGAACATGAGAACCACTTGTGAATTACAGAGCTGTCACATGCCCACCCACACCTGTCATGAGATAGTACAGTCCTCATTGCACTCACTCCAACTAGGAGTGTCCTGTTGAGAAATGGAATATCTAAAAATAGACCTTCAGAAAGAGCTTTGACCTTGACTTGAAAGTCAGCATGGTGCCAATTCTTGCTAAGACAAGAGAAGTCTCATCCATGAAGATTACATCCTTAAAAGCCCTATTTCATCTGCATGCATTCTCTAACTCAGCTCAACCACACTTAGAAAATGAGTGTCCTGGCTACTCCTCAACTGGAAAAATCATTATGATTTGGCTCTGTTTACTGTGGACTTGAGAGATCTGCATAAGATTCATTTCTGAATTCCCTCCCACAAATGTTAAAGGTGACAAAAGTGTACTATTAATAGTGGCATTTAAAAACAAAGCTCTAAAAGCTACATGTGCTCAATACCTAATGGAATTTTTTTTTTAAGTTTTATAATTTAAAAGTAGGGACAGTATTGCATTTTTATTCCATATGCAAATCCCATTCAATCTTTTGTTTGGAGCTTTTAAAATTCCTTCCAAACTGACTCCTTCCTAAATTTTCAGTTTTCTTATATTTTATAGTCACATATTCAATGCTTTGGCTATCCTGGTCTTCTGACAGTTCCTTGCATGTAAACCCCCTCTCCAGTCTTTATGCCTAGATGTCCTGATTCCAGGATTTTTGCTTTCCTTCCTTATATCTTCCTCATGACTTCCCTGTTTTCCTTCAAAGCTTAGTTAAAATCCCACTTTCTATAAGTGGTCTTACTCTAACCAATTCCCACTTTAAGTGCATTCCCTCTGGAATTACCTTTTCTTAATATTTATACAGTAGTTGACATTATCCCTTTCATTAGAATGTGAGCTTTTTGAGGACAGAGACTGATTTTGCTTTTCTTTGTATCTTCAACACAACATAGCAACTGGCCGAGTGTAAGTGTTTAATATATGCTTGGTGAAAAATGGAATAAATACTCCAACTTCATATTTTAGAAGGGACCAGGACAATAAGGGAAAAGAATGGGATTATTAAGTCCTATATTTAAAGTTACAAAACTACAAGTGTTAGATATCCCCCAATTTCAAGCTTACGGAAGCCAGGGATTTCAGCATCAGACAAAGAATTAAGTACAATGGTTCACGGGGCCAGATAGGTGATATAATGGATAGAGCACTGGGTTTTGAATCAGGAAAATTTATCTTCCTGAGAACAAATCCAGCCTCACATTCTTACTAGCTGTATGATCCTGGGCAAGTCACTTAACACTATTTGCCTTGGTTCCTCATCTGTAAAATGAGGTAGAGAAAGAAATGGCAGACAACTTCAGTATCTTTGCCAAGAAAACCCCAAATGGGGTCACAAAGAGTTGGATTCAACTGAACAGTATCGTGAGTTATGATATTCATATTTTAGTAAGTAAACCTTAGACAGATAACAAAGGTGATAAAGAAAAAAATTCCTTGGTATATTGCAGCTAAAATTGAAAGGAAACATTGCCAATTATTAGACAATAAATGTTCTTTTAGGGAATTGTTTTATCAACCTTCATAGTAATCCCAAGAAGATTTCATTAGCTATAAGAAATTTCTTTTAAAAATAGTAAAAAAAAAAAAGTCAGATAGCAATTTATACCCACAATTGGAAGAGAAAGTGAATTGTTTAAAGGAGGCAGAAATCTCCAACTGTTAATTTGTCAGAAAATATGAACAGGCAGTTTCCGGAACTACCTTATATTGATATGTCATCAATAGCCATATTTTTTTAAAAAATGCTCTAAATCAGTAATGATTACAGAAATGCAAATTAAAACAACCTTGGGATACCACTTCATTCCCATCAGATTGGCTAAGAAGACAAAAATGGAAAATGACAAATACTAGTTGGGATATTGGGAAACCAGTACTTTAATGGACTATTAGAGCTGTGAACTAGTCCAACCATTCTAGAAAGCAATTTGGAATATATCCAAAAAGGTATTAAATTGTCCTTACCATTTATTTGCCCAGTGATATTGCTACTAGGTCTATAACACAAAACGATCAAAAAAAGAGAAAAGGGATCCATAGGTGCAAATATATTTATAACAGCTCTTTTTTGTGATGGTAAAAAATTGGAAACTGAGCGGATGAACAAGTTTTGGCATATAAATGTGATGAAATATTATGATACTGTAAAAAATAGGGGATGTACATGTGAAAAAATGTTTATAGAAGTTCTTTTTGTAGTGGCAAGAAACTGGAAATTGAGTGGATGCCTATCAGCTGGGGGATGGCTTAATAAGTTATAGTATAGGAATGTAATGGAATATTCTTCAGTAACGAATGATAAGCAGGCTGATTTCAGAAAGTCTGGAAAGACTTGCATGGACTGATGCTGAATAAAGAGAACAGAATGAAGAAAATATTGTACACAGTAACAAGATTATATGATGATCAACTGTGATGGACTTGGTTCTTTTCAAAAATGGGGTGATTCAAGGCAATTCCAAGAGATTTGTGATGGAAAGTGCCATCCACATTCAGAGAGAGAGAAAACAGTGAAGACTGAATATGGATCAAAGCATAGTATTTTCCTTTTGTTGTTGTTTGTTTGCTTGCTTTTTTCCCTTTTGACCTGATTTTTTTGCTCAGTATGACAACTATGGAAATATGTTAAGAAGAATTGTACACATTTAATCTATATCAGATTACGTGCAGTCTTAGGGAAAGGGGAGGGAGGAGAAAGAAGAGGGAAAAAAAATCTAGAACACAAGGTTTTGTAAAGGTGAATATTGAAGACTATCTTTGCATGTGTTTGGAAAAATAAAATACCATTAAAAAAAGAAAAATAGGAGGTGGTTTCAGAAAAACCTGAGAAAAGTTGTATAAACTATGAAATAAGCAAAACCAAGAGAACAATTTAAACAGTTATAGCATCATACTTTAACGATATAACTGATTAATATAATGACCAGCTACTTATGCAAAGGACTCATAATGAAATATGCTATCTATTCCATGTAGAAAACTGATAGACTTAGAGATTGAAGCATATTTTCATCACTTTCTTTTCCTTTGAATTTTTGGAAATGATTAATAAAAGAATTTGTTTTGCAAGAACACATATTTTAAAAAAAATTATCTCTTCAGTAAATGAGGGATGAAGAAGGATAGGAAAGAACTTAGAGGAGAAATAAAATAAAATTGAGTTATTGGGGGAAAATAGAGAAATTAAAGCAATTCTAGGATTTTATGTCATTACCCTCAAATTGGCAGGGATGTATGGGGTGTTCATACGGGACTAACACCTCTGAGGTGAGGACTTATTGAACTATTTTCAATGCTGCTCATTCATCTTTGATGAATTTTTTTGATGAATGAATTTTTTGGTTACTTGTGGCTCCAAGAAATGTAGTATTCATAGCACTCACACTCCTGTAGATGGGCTAATCCAGGTTGAAAGTGGGGAAATGTTTATCTCAAGCATATGAAGACTTCCAGCAGAATGGATAGATGAAAACAATGTATTCCAAGGACCATGGAGGAAACTAAAGCAGATGCTATGAAGTGCTTAAAGTTTGGTAAAACATTGAAGACACAAGGATATGGCCATTGCAAGTCACCTTGACTTTTGTCTTGCCAATGGACTTCAAAGACTCAAAGAAAGAGTAAGACCAATGACTTTATGCAACTCACTCTCATTTAAATCCATGTCACACAAATCAAGACATTAACTCATGATGCCATTGATCCTCTTCAAAAATAAAGGATGAGCAACAACAATCAGATTGACAGAATTGGCAAAAACAAACAAACAATGGCAATTCTAGAGGGACTTTGGGAAAACAGGTACCGGTACATTAATATATTACTAGTGGAATTGGGAACTGGTCTAGCCATTTTAGAATGTAATTTAGAACCCATATAGACACTCTGACCCAGTGATACCACTACTTGGACTATATGTCAAAGAGATCAAAAAAAGGGGGAAAATATTTAAAGCAGCTATTTTGTGGTGACAAAGGACTAAAAATGAAGGAGGTGATCATCAATTAAGGAAAGACTGAAAAAAGCTAATACGTGAACATGATGGAATATGATTATACTATAAGAAGGGATGAAGGAGATTGCTTCAGAGAAACCTGGGAAGATTTGTATGAACTGATAATGAGTGAAATGAACAGAACCAAAAGAATAATTTATACAGTAACAGCTGTATTGTAAAGACAAACAACCTTAAAAGATTTTAAGAACATGTATGTATGTGTGTATGTAGTGTATGTGTATATGTGTGGATGTATATATATATTTATGTGTATATATATATGACATAGCTAATGCAGGAATTTATTTTGATTATATATATATACATATATATACACACATATATATACATATACATATATATATATATATATGTTAGTTTTGTTTTTCTTTCTTTTTCGATGTTGGGTAGGGAAAAGAAGACAGATTTTCATTAATTAAAAAATTAAAATTTTAAAAATAAAGTTCTCAGAAATTCTAATTTTAGGTCCTGTTTATACAAGCAAAATCTAATACATGGTGAAAGACAGTAATGATAACAAATATCTTAAGTTTGGATTTTATAATATCTGGGCTAAAAATGGTTGTGTTGAATTTATGGGTAAGAAATTTGAGTACTTTGAAAAGGTCATTTATCCTTTCAGGAAACTAAAATACATATGAATTGTTTTTCAGTTCAGACCTATGGCTTCAAAGACATAAAAAATTCCTAGGGAAGAAATTCCCTTCATTAAAGCTGATTAGCAATTCATCTGGGTGAAGTGGATTGAGCATTGGGACTAGAGTCAGGAAGATCTGAGTTCAAATCCAGATTCAAATACTTACTAGCTATGTGACTCTAGGCAAGTCACTGAGTCCTGTTGGTTTCAGTTCCTCAAATTATAAAATGATCCGGAGAAAGAAATGGCAAAGCACTTCAGTGTCTTTGCTAAGAAAATCCTAATGGGGGGGGGGGCCGAGCCAAGATGGCGAACTGCGAACAGCTTTCTCTCTGAACTCCCTCCAACATTCCCCCAACCCAGACAAAGTAAACTTTAAAACTGGTTTCCGAGTGAGGTCCTCGCCAAGCATTTGGACTACAACGCACTTCTATAAAAGATCTACCTTGAAAGAACTCCGGAGAAGATTAGCCTCAGGGGAAATCGGCCGCTGGTCGCGATCGGACTCCAGCCGGGGCGGAAGTCAGGGCTGTGATAGAGGGGCGGATTTTGGGCACCCAGGAAGCCCCTGGGAGACGCCTGGGCCACTTTGCTCTGCTTGCGGGCAGGTGCTTTGACAGATCTGCCTTTGGTAAAAGGTGGATCTAGAGAAACTGAAAACGTGGTCTAGCCCTATCAGCCTCAGACCGGAAGTCAACTCGGCAAACTGCCCCAGGGCAAATATAAATTGTTGCAGTTTTCTCGGCTTTTGACCAATATCCCAACTTTAAATCATGAGCAAGAAGCAGAAGAGAGCTCTCACCATAGAAAGCTTTTACGGAGAAAAAATAGAACAGTCCCCAGATCCTGACATTATGAAAACAATCCCAGATGAAGCCACAAAGGCAGACTTAAGTTGGTCTCCCTTTCAGAAGGCTTACCTGGATGATTGCATTAAGAATCTCAAAAGAGAGCTAGAAGAAGAATGGGGAAATAAATTGAGATCAGGGCAACAGAAATATCAAAAACTGGAAAATAGGACTGGTGAATTGGAAAAAGAAAACAGTTCACTGAAAAACAAAATTGGTGAATTGGAAAAAATCACCAATTCACTGGAAAATAAAAATGGTGAACTGAAAAACAAAATTGGTGAATTGGAAAAAGACAACAATTCACTGAAAAACAAAATTGGTGAATTGGAAAAAGACAACAATTCACTGAAAAATAAAACTGGCAAAATGGAAAAAGAATGCATTGAATCCAGAAATTCAATTGGCCAGCTACAAAAGGAGCTAAAAAAGATAACTGAAGGAAATAATACTCTAAAAATTAAAATTGAACAAATAGAAGTAAATGACTCAATAAGACTTCAAGAATCAGTTAAACAAAAACAAAAAAATGAAAAAATAGAGGAAAATATGAAATATCTCCTAGGAAAAACAACTGACTTGGAAAACAGATCCAGGAGAGACAACTTAAGGATTATCGGACTCCCTGAAAGCCACGATGAAAAAAAGAACCTGGATGCTATCTTCCAGGAAATCATGAAAGAGAATTGCCCTGATGTTTTAGAATCAGAAGGCAAAATTGGCATTGAAAGAATTCACCGATCACCTCCAGAAAGAGACCCCGAAATTAAAACCCCAAGGAATATCGTGGCCAAATTTCAGGACTATCGCACCAAGGAAAAGATATTGCAAGTAGCTAGAAAGAAACAGTTCAAATACCGAGGAACTGTCATTAGAATTACACAGGATCTGTCAGCTTCCACATTGAAGGATCGAAGGGCCTGGAACCAGATATTCCGAAAGGCAAAAGAACTTGGATTACAGCCAAGAATAAGTTATCCAGCTAGAATGAGCATCATCTTCCAGGGAAGAAGATGGTCATTCAATGATACAGGAGAATTTCACCTATTTCTAATGAAAAGACCTGATCTGAACAAAAAATTTGACCTCCAAATAGAGAACTCAAGAGAAACATAAAAAGGTAAAAAGGAAAACTCTGGAGAACTATATTCCTACTATAGGTATCCTTTAAAGAATGGCAGTATAATTTGATTTTTCTTTGATAATAATGGAAAAGAAATTAGAGGTGGAAGGGATACCATACTGAAAAAGAAAAAGGGGGGAGGGGGGAAAAGGAGGCAAAATAAAGTAAAAATATAGGAGGTAAAATAAGGCAAAATCTCATAAAGAGACATAGAAGATCTAATATAATTGAGGGGAAGAAGGGAGGGCGATGAGTATTGATTGTGTAAACCTTACTCTCATTAGATTGAACTCTAAGAGAGTATATCAGACACATTTGGCTTCAAAGAAAGCACTGACCCTCCTTGTGGGAAGGTAGGAGGGAGGGAAGAAAAGGAAAGGGATAAACTAATAGAAGGATTAGGGGAAAGGTATAAAGGGGAGGGAGGGACTCTAAAGGGAGGAGGATTATTGGTGGGAGGTGGTCTTCAAGAGCAAAGTACTGGGGAGGGGGGAAGGGAGAGAGGGGAAAGGGAAGAGAAAATCATAACTCTGGGTAAATAAGATGGCAGGGAATACAGATATAGTTATTCTAACTGTGAATGTGAACGGGATGAACTCTCCCATAAAACGGAAGCGGGTAGCAGACTGGATTAAAAGCCAGAATCCTACAATATGTTGTTTACAAGAAACACATCTAAAACATAGAGATACATACAGAGTGAAAGTAAAGGGCTGGAGCAGAATCTTCTATGCTTCAGGTGAACAAAGAAAGGCAGGGGTAGCAATCCTTATCTCGGATCAAGTAAAAACAAAAATAGATCTAATTAAAAGAGATAAGGAAGGAAACTACATTTTACTAAAGGGTTCCATAGACAATGAAGCAGTATCAATACTTAACATATATGCACCAAGTGGTATAGCATCCAAATTCCTAGAGGAGAAGTTAAGAGAGATGCAAGGAGAAATAGACAGTAATACTATACTAGTGGGAGATCTCAACCTTGCTCTCTCAGAATTAGATAAATCAAATTCCAAAATAAATAAGAAAGAAGTTAGGGAGGTTAACAAAAGGCTAGAAAAGTTAGGTATGATAGATCTCTGGAGGAAATTGAATGGTGATAGAAGGGAGTATACTTTTTTCTCAGGGGTTCATGGAACTTATACAAAAATTGATCATGTGTTAGGGCATAAAAACCTCAAAATCAATTGCAGAAAAGCAGAAATAGTAAATGCATCCTTCTCAGATCATGATGCAATAAAACTCACATGTAATATAAGGCCAGGAGAAAATA
>JAJPUD010004018.1:66928-142698 GCA_023553655.1 Myrmecobius fasciatus
TGAGCAGAACCAGGAGATCATTATACACGGCAACAACAGTACTATATGACGATCAATTCTGATGGACATGGCTCTCTTCAACAATGATATGTTTCAAACCACCTCCAATTGTTCACTGAAGAAAGCCATATACACCCAGAGAGAGGGATGCGAAATGTGGACCACAACATAACATTCTCATACTCCTTGATTGATGTTTGCTTACATTGTGTTTCCTTTATCTGATATATCGTTTGTGTAGATAAGATTTTTCTTACACACCAATGATAAGTTTGGAAATATGTATACATATATTCGATTTGCCAATATTTTAACATAATTAACATGTAGTGGATATCCTGCCATCTAGGGGAGGGGTGGGGAGTTGGGGGGAAAATTTGTAACGGAAAGCTATGTAAGGGTTATTGTTGAAGAATTACCCACACATATGTTATGCAAATAAAATAAAAATTTAAAATAAAAAAAAATACTTAAGAAATTGAAAAAAAAAAAAAGAAAATCCTAATGGGGCCACAAAGAGTCAGAAATGATTGAAAAACAACTCAACAAAAAGCAATTCTTCTGCAATTTTAAGTCTTAGAGAATTGCGAGACACTGAAATAACAAGCTGTTTCCACATGGAAACATAGAACACTTATTAAGCACTACCATGTGCCAAGCATTGTGCCATGTATATTCATCTAGGATGTATCAGGAACTGGACATGCATCAAGGTCTTTGACTCCAAGGATAACCTTCTATCCACTTCACCACACTGCTTCTTTTGCTTTAATTCTACTGGAACAAAATTTGACCAGATGAAGACTTGGGCCAGCTGTGTATTTAGGGGGAAAATATCCATTAAGGAGCCAAGACAAATGAATCACCCAACTTCCAGAATCCACCATATTACTTAGGAGTGCCATTTGGGTGTTTCTTAGCTGAGACAGCAAAATTAAACAAGTTAATGCCCTTTTGTTGACTCAGTCTTAATAAGCTGAACAAGTAATTCCCCTTTCAAAGAAGTTGGATCAGATTTGGTGTCAGTACTGCAGTAAACCCAGAGGAAGATGGAGGAAGAGGGTAGGTGGGGCCAGTTAATACAGGATTTACTTTGGAAAGGAGGCTAGATATTATCTAGTCCTAGGGTTCTTAACCATTTTTTGTGTATCATGGAGCTCTTTTACAATTTAGTGAAGCCTATTAACCCCTGCTCAAAACAATGTTTTTAAATCCACAAAGTAAAATATAGGATATTTCAAAGAAAACAGTTCTATCAAAATATATTTTTTAAAAATTTGTGGTCCTCAGATTAAGAACTTCCATTCTAGGATAACCTCAACCTCCTCTCTCAGATGACAGAAACAGAGACCCAATAGAATGAGAAGATTGCTTAAGGTCATTTATAGATAGCAAGCAACAGAGCCAGGATCTAAAGGGAAGAGGCAGTAGGAATACTCCCTTGTAATGTACAGCACACCTTGAGCACTCAGCTCATTCTCTGTATATGCTATGTTCCATTTTATATGATATCTGGAGCCACAAAATGCTTCTATTAGAGTTAAAGGGACATATCCTATAATTCCCATTTCACATACACATTCTGTCTTTCCTGGAATCCTTCAAAACTCAACTCAAATACCACTTTCTATTAAAAAAAAAAAAAGGCCTTTACTAGTGTCCACCACTGCTACTGCCTTCCCTCTGGAGGAATCCCTGCAATCTAATTTTCCTCATATATCTTGTATGTGCAATTTTTTGCAGTTGTTTCCTCCAACAGAATTTGAGCTCCTCAAAATCAGGGGGTTTGCTTTTACTTGTTTTATTAATATCTTCAGTATGAAGTATAGTCAATGCATATAGACATAACAATAAAGGCTTGTTGATTGGTTGATAGTGTAATTTCTTAAATCCTGGTTTTTTAATCAGCAAAATAAGCCTCACAAAGATGAAATTGAATTATCTTTTCTTGTCATTCTTGAGATTTTTCAATGGTTTTCAAAAAACATTGAGGAAATTTTTTCCTGTTTGTCTTTTAATTTCTAGTTATTTAGCTGATATATGAATCCAGTGCCTTGGGACTCATCATTTTCATTTGTTTCAATGGTAACATTAAGCATTTTGTTAAAAGGAATACTAATGAGACAAGACTTCAAGGTTGTATCAAATGTATACTTGTGTTGTGGAAAGGGACCAAGGATGTAAAAGGGAGGAAAAAATTTAAGTCTTAATGACAGATCCAGCTGAAATGTGTCACTTAAAATCAAACTAAAACTGTCCTTCAGGCAGAAAGGAGTCAGAAAAGTTTTCTCTGATAGCATGAATACTACAAAGACCACTAAGTGTCTAAAATGCCAGGTTAGCCAAAATAATCAAGAATGGGAAAAAACTAGCATTAAGGAAAATTAGGAAAGGCATCTTGTAGTGATGGAATGATAGGAGTTAAAGGAAGCCAGGAGAGCCAAGAGGTGGAGATGAGGAAGCAGAGAATTCCAATGATAAGGGACAGCAATTGAAAATAGCCATAATTCTTGAGATGGAAGTGGAAGCAGTAGTGTAAAGGTTTAAAAATATTAAGAGGATGGGGATAGGTTTCTAAGGACTTTGAATGCCATATAGAATTTTATGTTTGATTCTGGAAGGAATAAAAAGCCATTGGAGTTTATCCTGTTCAAGATGGCTCCAGCTGTCATATAAATTGAACCCAGGTGTACACAGAGAATGAGACTGGAGCAGAAAGGTTAGACTGCAAAAATAGACTTCAGAAATATCTGCATAAAAATGTTTGTGGCAGCCCTTTTTGTAGTGGCTAGAAACTGGAAACTGAATGGATGCCCATCAATTGGAGAATGGCTGAATAATTTTGGTATATGAGTGTTACGGAATATTATTGTTCTATAAGAAACGACCAGCAGGATGATTTCAGAGAGGCCTGGAGAGATTTGCATGGACTGATGCTGAGTGAAATGAGAAATACCAGGAGATCATTATACACAGCAACAACAATACTATATGATCAATTCTGATGGACATGGTTCTCTTCAACAATGAGATGTTTCAAACCAGTTCCATTTGTTCAGTGATGAAGAAAGCCATATACACCCAGGGAGCAGCCTATGGGATCTGAGTGTGAACCAAAACATAGCATTTTCATGCTCTCTGTTGTTTGCTTGCATTTTGTTTTCCTCCTCAGGTTTTTTTTCTTGTAGATCCAATTTTTCTTGTGCAGCAAGATAATTGTATAAATATGTATACATATCTTGGATTTGTCATGTATTTTAACATAGTTAACATGTATTGGACTACTTGCTGTTCCAGGGGACTAGGGAAGGGAGTGGGGGAAAGGAGGGAAAAATTTGGAACAGAAGGCTTTGCAAGGGTCAGTGTTGAAAAATTACCTATGCAAATGTTTTGCAAATGAAAAGCTTTAATAAAATAAATAAAAAAATAAAAAAGAGAAATATCTGCATAGAGATGATAATTGAATCCATGGGAACTTCCATTCTAATCATTAAACTGAAACTTTCTCTCCTAAGTTACCAGTGCTCTCTTAATTGCCAAATCTAAATGATTTTTCTCAACCTTCATTTTAAATGCAGCAAGATGGTATAATGGATAGAATTCTGAGCCCAGAATCAGAAAGTCCTGAATCCAGTCTTGGACATTTATTAGCTATGTGACCCTGGACAAATCATTTACCATCTTCCTGCTGCAATTTCTGGTATGGTATGATAGATACAACCTATCTCCCAAAGTTGCTGTGAGGATAAAAAGAAAATATTTGTAAAACAATCAGCATGGTCCATTATGTATTATAAGTGCTTAATTGCTTAATAAATACTTGTTTGCTTTTTTCTGTCCATGTCCGTGTGTGTGTGTGTGTGTGTGTGTGTGTGTGTGTTCACTCTAAGTTCATTCCCTCTCTATCTGGACATAGGTATGATATTTCTTCATAAGTCCTTGGAAATCAAGATTGTTTATTATACGAATCACAGTTCCTGTCTTTTAAAGTTTCTGCTTTACAAGATTGTTATTATTGCAGAAATTGTTCTCCTGGTGGTAGATCATTTTTGTAGAACAACAACAAAAAAAAGAACAATTTCTCTGGCAAGGATATATTCAGTCAATTAGAAATCAGCAAAATTTTTCTGTATCCTCTCAGTTAGGTATCAGTGGGCTTGTCCACACTCTGTGGGAAAATGTCTCTAGAATTTTCCCCAACTAAGGCCCAGTTTCTATCATCTCATTAAATTGACTCCAAAAGTCATCAAATTGATCAGACACTCCTCTCATTAGCCATCCCTGGCACAATATGCTTTAATATTTCAGGAGATTTGTAATATCTATGTGTATAGCTCTTCCACAGGTACAGATTTCAATCCTTCTAATGTTTCTCTTTCTATGTGGCTTCCATCCATTTTTCCATTAATCTAAGGAGAAAGACAGTAAATAACTAAATTTCTGGACCTTGCTTTAGAAGCAGGTGAATCTGAACTGCAGAAAAATCACACTGAAAATTGTTAATGAGGATGGGCCTTGAGTTTGTGACAAAACATTGGATAAAATAGATAATAGATGTAAAGATAGATGGGAAATAGGTAGCTAGGGAGAGGATAGATGAAAAGATAGATAATAGATGTCAAAAGAAACAAAAATAGTAGATTAATGGAAAGATAGATAATGAATAATGATATAGATACTAAATGAATGGTGAGATAGTGAAGTAGATAAACAGATAAATAGATAAACAAATAATATATGGATAGATAAGATATAGTGGATGGAGAGATCAATAAATAGATAAATTAGTACATGTGACTATTTGCTGGATATCTTGCTAAATGGTAGAGACAAATACAGTTCTATTCTTATTAGTATGGATAATGAATCCCTTGAGTGGTCACATGCATTTGAATTGGCACTATTTGAAGTTATAATTAATGTATAATTATAATATAATATAATGGTCATTGGTGCTCAAGTAACCAAGACAATCTTTGCTTTCAAGGGGCTTACATTCTAATGGGGGAAGACAACATATAAAGGGGAGTGGAAAGCAGAAGAGGTAGAAAGAAGGGCAATTGTAAGAGGCCAAGATATCTGGATAGAATAGAAAAAAAAGTCCAAAGAATGGAATGGGAAATAATGTTCATTCCTGAGGTTGTAGGAAACCAAAATTGAAAGAAGGCTAAATCAAAATCACAAGGGGAAAAAAGGAAAGGGAAGGGAAAGAGGAGACTACAAGAAAGGAAAGGAAGAAAAAATAAAAGAAAAGAGGAACTGTGAATAAAATTAATGCCTAGATTGAGGAGTTATCTAGAGACTAGATAAATAGCAGGATCCTTCTGAGAAGACAGCCCCCTCCTATCCAGGGGCTATAGAACCGCAACTTGGCATCACTTAGGCATATTTGCCACTGGCCAGGATGAATCTCAGAAAGCTTCTCCCAATTGTCAGTTGGGGATTTTGTAAATGTTCAAAATTTTGTTCTATTGTTTTGTTCTAAGATATTGTCTTAATATATATGAAATTATATTTATATATTACATATAGTAGATTAGCAGAGAAATTGTGACTTATAACTTCAAGTAGCCAAATACATGTGCAGTGGATGAAATTGATGAGACATTTGAGTGGGTTTTTAAAAGTATAAAATTGTAATGGGGGAAAAAAAGAAAACATCACATGAGCTAAATCTGAAGGAACAAAGTCACCTCTGATGTCACAACAATATCACCAGTTAATAGCAGGCTGTTTCTTAACTGCCTAGAACAAAAGCTAGAAATGTAAACAAAACAACATTAAAATCGTTCTATTTTTTTTCCTCCCAGGCAGTAGCAGCACATCAATAGCACCCTGAACTTAGAATACCCGATGAATCCTGTAAAAATAAATAAGCACCAAAGCCAAGGGGGACTTGGGGTGTGATTTTTCTTGGGAGATATTGGGTGATTTACAGTAGATATCTAAACCACTGTCTAGAACATTTCCAAAGGTCCAGATTTTAACTCACCTATAGATTTTAAATCAGCCAAGGGATGCCCCTCCCCCATCTTTGTGCATTTTTTCAGGCTACCCTGGTCTCCACTGACCTCATCTGCATTGGCTCAGATGCTCACACTATGTTTCAAGAAGGAAAGAACAAGGTGACAAATAAAAGCGGGTTCGAAAGTCAGAGCCTCATTTCCACTAAATGTGTAAATCAGGGTCTGCTCAATCCATGCTTCTCTTTAGCACATCCAGAGCTTGGCTAAGACCTTTCCCTTTCTACTAATTTCAGAGTTTTCTACCATTTGCAACAATTGAAAGGTTATCTTTAGTGCTGCACATTTTCCATTTTATTATTTTTAGACCTATTTCCTTATCTTCATATTTATTGGCATTTCTACTTTTTCTAATACATTTGTCCTGTCTCAGGATGATGATTGATTTTCATTCCTCCTGCTCTATTCTCCTCTACTCCAGCTTGATGACTTTGAAAAGTAGGTAGATTTAATGTCCATGGAAGATGTTGGAATTTAGCACTTTAAACTAAGAACTAGCTAACTCTTTTATAATAGCTAGAGCACTGGACTTAAAGTCAGGAAGATCCAGGTCCAAGTCCTACCACTAATATTATTTTGGTGATTCTTTGGAAAATTATTTAATGTCTCTAAGCCTCAATTTTCTTATCTGCAAAGTATAATCAATACCACTACCTACTTCACAGAGTTACTGGGAGAATATAATGTAAATTATAAAGTAATTTGCAAAACTTAAAGTTCCTTGTAAATGTGTTATTGTTGTTACATGACCCCAGATTTCGTTCAATCAGTTGACAAGCATTTATTAAATATATACTATGTATAGAGATCATTATGGAAGGTGGTGGACATCCATAATAGAGTGTTTGGAAAAAGGACTAGGATCCAAAAAAAAACCAGACAAAAAAACCCAAACAGTTAAAGATATCAGAAAGTATGGTGTTTCAGATGTTACAGGAAGAGGAGAGGGCAGGTAGGGAGGATTTCTGAAACCTTTTCAAGTAATGAATGCTGTTGTCAATCCAGTGAAACCTACAAACCCCTTTTCAGAATAACACTTAAAAATTCATAATTGAAGGAATAATGAAAATAAATGTAAAACATTTCCCATTAAAGATCACTACTTCTTTGAAATCTATCTATGGACCCAAGGTTAAGAATTTCTGCAGGAGAGAGAAATAATAAATTAAGTATCAAAAATTCCAGATAAGTCAAGAAGAATAATGACTGAAAAAAAGGCCATCGATGGGAACCCCATTAGATTGTGAGTTCCTTGAGGGTACAAACTGTTTTTCTCTTTCTTTGCATGAACAGAAATGAGCACAATGGCCGGAACATTTTTGTTGTTCAGTCATTTTAATTGTGTTTGACTTGTCCAGACACTATTTAAGGTTTTCTTGGCAAAGATATTGGAGCTGTTTGCCATTTCCCTCTCTAGCTCATTTTACAGCTGAGGCACCCAAGGCAAACACAGTTAAGTGAATTGTCCAGGGTCATACAATATCTGAGACTGGATTTGAAGTCAGGAAGATGAGGCCTGACTTGAGGCCCAGCCCTCTATCTACTATGTCAACTATCTGTCCTTTTGTGAAACATAGTAAACATAATAAGTACTTTTTCACTGACGTGTTTGTTGTTTAATTTTTTTAAATAGATCATTAATTTTGATAATTAGGGGATCATTAGTGACTAAAGACAAAATTTTTGAGTAGAAAGTTGGAAATTCAATTCACATTTCAAGGAATTGAGAGAATATGTAGTAAGGAATTGAATGTTGAAAAATTTTGGTTGGTTTTTAATTTTAAAAATAACAAACACCAAAAAAAAGATCATTTTCATATACGTTGGATAACAGAAAAATATTGTATACAAAATAGTGAATTTATTATTTACACCTTGCAAAAGTTGGGCTGCATGTGGGGGGCCCATTTCACTAGAGATCCCACTTTGGCTTAGTCTTGGCAGGGAAGGCTCAGCAGTCTGAGGGTTTGCCTTTCCCAGGAGAATCCAGGATAATTCAATACATAACTTTTAAAGCTGTCTGCATTTCCTTCTGCTTTTCTTTCAGTTTTATTTTGTGAATTTTAAAGAAATGTGTCAATGACCCTCTTTTTTCTTTTATTTTTGTTAACTCTGTTCTATCATCCATATACAGCATCCTGTCCTTCCTCCACCACCCCCCAAATAAAACTTCTTCTAGTAAATAGGCATAATTAAGCAAAACAAATTTCCATTTTAGCTGTGTCCAAAAATGCAGACCTCATTCTGAACCTTAAATCCATTATCTGTTGTGAGATAAGTCAATAGATTCTTGGAGTTACTTTTCTTTATGTAGATTTATAAGCTTTGAAAATCCAAATCCCATTTTAATGATTAGTTATTTCCCAAGAAAGTTGGTTATATCTTCCCCATTGGATTCTAGTGATCCTCAGGAGCAATATTGGCTAAAATCCCAATTCTAATGTGTTTTCCCCAAAGTCAACCACCAGTTACAGTTGTTACCAACTTCTTCATATTATTAACTTAACAAATGATAAGCACCCTAATATTATTATTATGTTAATATTTTTAACCAATTAATACCAACTGACTTTTATAAAGAGACACTTATTGAGGAAATATAGCAAGAACAGAGGTATAAAACCTCCTCCCCCCAAAAAAAATAGGGGCATACTTTCCCCAAAGCACTTCAGTCCCTGAGAACCCACCACTGTCCAGTAGTTTCATAGTATTTGCTATAAAGTATTACCCTTCCCCCCAAGCTCACTTCCAAATATGACTCAGTAAAATGGACATTTCATTTCTGGGCCCACTTCATTACTGGGCAGAATCCTTCATATTGTTCCTTTTTTGGACTTGGATACTGATAATCTTTGATACGGATTCTAATTCCTGTTACTTTTGTAACACACACTTTGAACCTTTCAAATTTTACAAGGTCAGAGCAATCTCTAACACTCCTTCATCTAATAAGAAGAAAGCACAAACACAATACAATGCAAAGCAACAGTAGGTAAAGCACTCAACAAATTCAACAAGCATCCATAAACATTTCTTATATATGTTCTTGGGACAATGCTGTCAGTAAGCTTCCATTACACTTACAATAGTGTTACCATATAGATTGTTCTCCTGGCTCCACACACTTCCCTTTGCAACAAAGTTCATACAAATCTTCTCAAGTTTCTCTGAATATGTATAAACCATTTTAAAAGAAGTTTGGAAATAAATGAGAGGAGAAAGACCATAAAGTAACTGGGTAAGATAGAAGGATAAATATTAAAATTTACTTTTAGGGAGGGATTGGAGAAGTTTTCAAATGTTTGTCCACAGATGAGGAGTCAACAGAGGAAAAAATGACTCTTGGAACAAAATTACTTAGAGAAAATAAAAAAAAGAATGAGAAAATAGACAAAAATAAGAGGGGTTAACTTTAGGAAGTAATAGGCATGTATCTTCTTCTGTAATCAAAAACAAGGAGGAAAAAGATTGAAGATACAAGGAAGTTTTGAGAAATGAAAGTGGAGAACAGAAGGATTCATATCAAACAGGCTCAGCCTTCTCAATGAAGTAGGAGAGTGGGTTTGCCATCTGTACCTAATCCACATGGAGGATCCCCAGAGGCTAGGAATGATTTGAGTTTTAATTTGCTCCAGAGTCTCAGCATCCCAGTCCAATGAATCCCAGACTAAACTATACTGCCAAATTCACAGTCCCAGATTAGCCATTAAACAAAGCAACATTTAAGGGTCTTCTTGTCTGGGTCTAATTGTAACTTTTTCTAGTCAGTTTGAACAGAATTAGAAAAACCCTTTTTGTGTGTGGGGGAGGATACTGAATCAGAGTAATATATCCAGGAAAGAAAAGTCCTTTAGAACTCCCAACCTTTTGGGTTCTGAGAAGCTATTTTTTATTTCCTCAGACTTGGGTAGAGTTGGCAGTGGAAGATGTTGCTAATAAAAAAAAGTCCCCCAAAGTAGAAGAGCAGCAAGGGAAAGGAGAGGTACTAGATGGTGCAGTAGATTGAGCAATGGGGTTAAAGTCAGAAAGATCTAAACTCAAATATAACCTCAGACACTTATCAGCTGTGTGAATTTGCCTCTGTCTCTTCAAAGGAATAATAATATCACCCATCTTCCACAGCCATTGTGAGGGTCAACTGAGATAATATTTGTAAAACACTTAATGGTTGGAACAGTAGGTGCTATGTAAATACTAGCTATTATTGTTACTGTACAGTGTGCTCACCTCTCCGTTAGGCATCCCCAAACCTTGGAGAAGAGGATCCTAAAGGCCTTAGCAACTGTTGCCAATTTGGAGATCTGCCAGTATTTACTAATCCACTGATGGGAACTCCTAGGCTAGACTATTCATGCTTTGGCTAATATTGGTGTGCACAGCTTTGAGACTTTCCCATGCACTATTTAATTTAAGCAAAAGCTTAAACTTGTCCTGCTGGAAGACTCATGGAAAGAAATGGATTCCCTATACCCTCAAGAATTAGAAGTCAGCTTGGGGTGATGGCAGGAAGCACCTTTACACCTGAAAAGAGATTTCTATCTAGCCATAGTTTTCCCTGAAGAAAGGCACAATCTGGCTCCTTTCTAAGTGAGGAGTTGACAATTTTTATGGTGTAGAATTACCCTTACCTCTCATTCAGGATGTCCAGTAACAGCAACCCCTAGCAGTCCCCAGAATCCCAGTAGTAAGTAGCAGCTGGGTAACTGAACTCTGAGGCTCCAGGTACTCAATTATTTGGTGTTTATTGAGTAGCTATAGTATTCTAGGATTCGTTCTATTCATGAAGAAGCTCTCATGGGAAAAAAATAAAAGTCAAGGCTTTAGGTTCTATATTCTGATTTTAATATAGTCAACTCTTGATTGCCTATCAAAAGCTGGCAGTAAAAGGTGAAACTAAAATCAGTTTTGGTAGCTTTTGATACAGCACTTCTTTAATGATACCAGGAATCAAACAATGTCAATATGAACGACAATAATAAAAAAGACACCTATAAAGCAAAATATGTATGCTAACATAGGGTATATGTAATATATGTATACAGAGTACACTTTGAAACCAAAGGTAGAGAAACTCTATACAGTTATTTAAAACAAGATTGGGAGCTGAATGTGGCTCCAATCATGGAGTTTCTTATTGAGAAATTCAGGCAAACTAAGAAAGCAGAAAAAAATCAGACCATATCAGTTTGATCTAAATGACATTCCTTATCATTATGAAGTAGAGGGGCAGCTAGGTGGTGCAGTGGTTAGAGCACCAGCCCTGAAGTCAGGAGGACCTGAGTTCAAATCTGGTCTCAGATACTTCCTAGCTGTGTGACCCTGGGCAAGTCACTTAACCCCAATTGCCTCAGCAAAAAGCAAAAAAAAAAATGAAGTAGAGATGATAAATAGATTTAAGGAAATAGATCTGGTAGAGTTCCTGAAAAACTATGAAAAGAGATTCATAGTATTGTATAGGAGGCAGCAACAAAAAACATTCTGAAGAAAAAAAAGAGCAAGAAAACAAAATGGTGATCTGCTGAAGCTTTACAAATAGCCAAGGAAAGAAGGAAAATGAAAAGTAAAGGAAAAAGGAAAATATATACCTAAATGAATGTCGAATTCCAGAAAATAACAAGAACAGTTAAGAAGATTTTCTTAAATTAATAATGCAAAGAAATAGAGGAAAATAACAGGATGGTCAAGACAAAAGATCTTTTCAAGAAAATTAGGAAATATTTCATGTAAAAATGGGCATGACAAAATACAAAAATGGTAAGAACTTAACAGAAGTGGAAGAAAAGACAAGGTGGCAGAAATACACAAAAGAACTATTTAAGAAATATATTAACATCAATGATAACCACAATAGTGCCGTTACTGATCTAGCATCAGACATCTCAGAGAATGAAGCCACGTGGATCTCAGGAAGCATTGATAACAATAAGGGTAGTAGAGGTCATGGAATTCCAGCTGAGCTATTTAAAATTCTAAAAGATGATGCTGTTCAAATGTTGTGCTCTTTGCCAGCACTCACAGTGGCTACTGGATTGAAAAGGATCTGTTTACCTCCCAATCCTAAAGAGAATAATATCCAGGAATGTTTCAGTTACCATATCATTGCACCAATTTTATAAGCTAACAAGCTCACATTTAAGATTCTGCAAGCTAGGTTTCAGCAATATGTGGACTGAGCTAATGCTCAAAAAGAGCAAGCTGATTTTTGAAGAGGCAGAGGAACTAGTGACCAACATTTGCCGTTGGTTGCTGAAAACGAGAGAGGTCCAGAAGAACATCTACTTGTTTTTCATTGACTACACCTTTGACTGTGTGGATCACAATGAAATATTTCAAGTCCTAAAAGAGATAGAAATACCAGATATTTGACTCCTAAGGAATCCTATTTGTGGACCAAGAAGCAACAGTGAGAATCAAACATGGAAAATTGATTGGTTTAAGATTGGGAAAGGAATATGGCAAGGCTGAATATTGTCACCTTGTCCATTTAACCTATCTATCTATGCAAAATATGTTATGCAAAATTTAGTCTGGATTGATCAAAAGCTGGAATTAAGGTTGCTGGGACAAATACAACAATCTCAGATGTGCAATGATATTACTCTGATGGGCAGAAGAATTAGGAAACTTCTTGATGAGGGTAAAAGAGGAGTGAAGCAGAACTTTAAAAATCTAATAGTTTGGCAATTGCTCCTATCACTTATTGGCAAATAGAGGGAGAAGAAATTAAAAGTGTCATATTTTATATTTGTGTTCTTAAAGATCACTGCAGAAGGTGACTGTAAGTCATGAAATTAAAAGATGCTTGCTTCTTGAACAAAAAGCTATGCAAATCTGAATAACTTATTAAAAAACAGAGATATCACCTTGATGACAAAGGTCTATGAAATAAAAACTATGCTTTTTCCAATTGCAATGCATAGCTGTGACAGTTGAACTATAAGAAAAGCTGAGCACTACAGAATTGATGCTTTCAAATTGTGATGCTGGGAAAGACTTTTGAGAATCCCTTGGACATGAAGGAAATCAAATCAGTCAGTATTTAATGAAATTAATTGAGACTATTCAATGGAAGATCAAGTACTGAAGCTGAAACTTAAATACTTTGATCACATCATGAGAAAATAGGACTCATTGCAAAAGATCCTGATGTTGGAGAAAATTGATGACAAAACAAAAAGGGAGTGACAGAGGATGAGCTTAATAGATGGTATCATGGAAACAATGAACATGAACTTGGACAAACTTTGAAAGATAGTGAAGGATAGAAGAGCTTGGTGTTCTATTGTTCATGGGATCATGAAAAGTTAGACGTGAATGAATGCCTGAACAACACATGGAAGAAAGACTAGATTTGGTCTGGTTGGTTCCAAAGGATAGCATCAATACCAATGGGTAGAAGGTACAAAGAAGCAAATGTAGACAATTTCAGGAAAAACTTCCCTACAACTAGAGCTTTCCTATAATAGAATGTGCTTCTTTGAGAGGTTTTATGTTCCTTCTCCTCTTCAAGCATTGACTAGATAATGAGCACTTGTTGAGTGATATAATGCGGATTCTTTCTTGGATATGGGTCTATCTAAATGGTCCATGAGGTTTTTTCCAACTGCAAATCTTTGTGAAATCAACTACCAAAATCCACACACTACAATAATTTCTGAACAATGGCCAATAGTTAATATATAACTTTAAGTATCTAACAAGTTGATAAACTCCATTCTCAAAATTTGCTGGCACTTTTTATGCCAACTTCAGGAATTCTGTAATTATTTACAGGATCCAGCAGCATTTAATGACTTGATGAACAAATGACTAGAAAAAGATATGCTCTTGTTAAACCCTAAGGATACACATAGAAAAATCAAGGCAATCTTTGCCCTCAAGGAATTTACATTTTAATAAAAGAAAATAAAGTTTATATTTTA
This sequence comes from Myrmecobius fasciatus, assembly GCA_023553655.1. NCBI lineage: Eukaryota > Metazoa > Chordata > Mammalia > Dasyuromorphia > Myrmecobiidae > Myrmecobius > Myrmecobius fasciatus. The sequence continues at coordinate 80,874 of JAJPUD010004018.1, forward strand.
TTTTATTTTATTTTTTTTTTGCTGAGGCAATTGGGGTTAAGTGACTTGCCCAAGGTCACACAGCTGTTACGTGTCTGAGACCAGATTTGAACTCAGGTCCTCCTGACTTCAGGGCTGGTGCTCTATCCACTGCGCCACCTAGCTGCCCCTAAAGTTTATATTTTAATAAAAGAAAACACCAAATTGACAAAAAGGAAAAATTCTGGAGGGGATATGTGAAAATAGATACTTTAATGCACTGTTGGTAGAACTATGAAGTGGTCTAATCATTTTGAAAAGCAATTTGTAACTATCCCACAAACCTATTAAATTGTGCATACTTGGTCCATACCCCAAATAGATCAAATAAAAGGAAAAATAGTTCAGAGGTAAATGCATGGAATGGCTATTTTTATTGCAGCAAAAACTGGATACTGAAAGGTTTCTAATCAATTGGGAAATGGTTAACCAAATTATGCTGTATGAATGTGATGGATTAATATTGTCCTATAAGAAATGATGAAGAGGATTTTTTCAGAAAACCTGAGATTTGTATGAATTGGTACAAAGTGAAGTGAGCAGAGCCAGGACAATTTAAACAATAAGAGCAATATTGTAAAGATAATCAATTTTGAAAGACATAACTACTCTGAACAATATAATGATTCAAGAAATTCCAAAAGGCTTTGATTAAAAAAAAAAGGCTTTCAACCTTTAGAGAGAAGACTGAAGAATATCACTTCACTTTATTTTTATCCCCCCCCCCCGACATGGGTAAAGGTGGAAACATGTTTTACATGACTTCATATGTACAATGAGTATTGTATTTTTTGCCTTTTCAATGTATGGGAGAGGAGGTAGGAGAAAGAGAATTTGGAACTGAAAATTAAATTTTTTAATTTAAAAAATGAAGGAGATGGTTTCATAAAAACCTGAGAAAAATTATATGAACTGGTACAAAATGAAATAAGCAGAACCAGGAGAGCAATTTATCCAATAACAACAATATTTTAAAAATCACAAACCTTAAAAGACTTAACTCCAACCAACTCTATAAACTAATATGATTCTGAAGGATTAATGATGAAACATGCTGTCTACCTCCAGATAGAGAAATGATTGAATCAGAGACAAGACTGAAGATCCTTCCTTTTCTTTCCTTTCCATCCTCCCTCCCTATTCTCCCACCTTCTCCCCTTTACTACTTTCCCTCCCTCTTTCCTCCTTCCTTCCTTCTTCCTTCTAGCCCTCTTTTCTTCTTCCCTCCCTCCTTTTCTTCCTCTTTCTCCCTCCCTTCTTCCTTAATTTCTTCCTTACTTTCTTCCTCTTCTTTCTTCTCTTTTATTCCTTTAGTTTTGTACTTGACTAATGTGGAAACATTTTATATGACGATACACATTTTTCTTGCCTTCTTAATGAATGGGAAAAATAAATTACAGCATTCAATAAAAATAAAAATAAGGACAACAACATAAATTTGGGTGTGGTAGCTGGAAAGTATTTTGATCAGAGAAGACATGGAAAAATTGATTGACATGTCTTTTTCAGAGATAATAGTCTTGATTTTATTAATATCTCCAGAGTTGGAGCTAGAAATCATGTCATGAAAAATGGCTAGGAAATAGCAGCATAAGGGTAAGATACCAATTTGAAGCCCAGAACTACTTGCTATGGTACTTAGCTTCAGGTGGGATCAAGAAGGGAAAATATGGGAATAAAATATTCTGGAGAGCAAAGGAACTAGCTTTATAATGAAGAATCATCTTCCCAGGACAGCTAGATAGGCCCTGGAGTCAGGAGGACCTGAGTTTAAATCTGGCCTCAGAAGCTTAAGATTTGTTAGCTATGTGATCCTGGACAAGTTACTTAATACCAATTGCTTTGCAAAAAAAAAAAAATCATCTACCTAGAAAAATTGAGCACGATCCTTCAGGGAAGAAATGAATATTCAATGAAATAAAAGACTTTCAAGCATTGTTAATCAAAAAAAAAAACAGCACTGAATGGAAAATTTGACTTTCAAATACAAAACTCTAGAGAAGCAAAAAAACAAAAACAAAAACAGGTAAATAGGACATGGAAATCATAAGGGACTTAATAAAGTTAAAGTATTTGCATTAATACATGGAAAGATGATACCTGTCATTCCTAAGCCCTTTCTCATTATTAGAGCAGCAAGGAGTATATATAGGCAGAGGACACAGGTGTTAATTGAATGTGAAGAGACAATACCTTTAAAAAAATAAAATTAAGAGGTGAAAGAGGAATGTACTGGGAGAAAGAGAAAGGTAGAGTAGAATGGGGTAAATTATTACACATAAAAGAGGCAAAAAAAAAGCTTTTATACTGAAAGGGAAGAGGAAGAAACAAAGGGGAGTGACTGAACCTTACTCTCAACAGCACTGGCTCAAAGAGTTCTCAATCAAGTATAGAAATCTATCTTACTCTATAGGAAAGGAGGGGAAGGAGGATAGTGATAGAAGAGAGGGCAGATTGGGGAAGGGGTTCACCAGAAACAAAATGCTTTTTGTGGGGGACAAGATAAAAGGAAAGAAAATAGAATAAACAGTTCAAAACACAGCAAGAATAATTGTGAAAAAAAATTAAAGCAAGTTTTTCTGCTTAAGGGCTCATTTCTCAAACCTAGAGAACAGAATTAAATTTATAAATTTAAATAAAAATAAAAGCCTTTCCCCAAATGATAAATGATCAAAAGATATTAACAATTTTCAGATGAAGTAATCATAACTATCTGTAGTCATATGAAGAAGTGCTCTAATTCACTATTGGTTGGATTGAAACAATTCTGAAGCACTACCACATATCTGTTATATTGACTAATAAAACAAAAAGGGAAAATAACAAATGTTGAAGGGCATGTGGGGAAAATGAGACATTAATGCACTGTTGGTAGAATTGTGAACTATTTCAATCATTCTAGAGAATAATTTAGAACTATGCCTAAAGAGCTATATAGAATGAATATCCTATGACTTACCAATTCCACTACTAAATCTGTATCCCCAAAAAGATAAAAAACAAAACAAAAAAGGGAGCTACATGTCCCCAAAATATTTATAGCAGCTCTTGTCTGGGAGCAAAGAATTAGAAATTGAGAAATGAAATCAAAATTGTCTTTTATAATGTTCTCTAGTTATTCTTTGGTCATAAATTCCTCCATTCTCCAAAAATCTGACAGGCAAATTATCCCTTGTTCTTCTGTTTGCAGTACCATCCTTTATGCCCAAATTATGTATCCATTTTGACCTTATTTTGGTATGGGGTGTGAGATGGAGGTTTAGCCAAGTTTCTGACATATTTTCCAGTATCCCCAGAAATTTTTGTCAAATAGTAAGTTGTTATCCCAGAAGTTGGAGCTTGGGGGTTTATCAAAGATCAGATTGCTACAGGCCTTGATTATTGTGTTGTGTGTATCTAATCTAGTCTATTGATCCACCACTCTATCACTTAGCCAGTACCAAATAGTTCTAATGACTACTGCTTTATAATCTAGTTTTACATTTGGTACTGCTAAATCACCATCCTTTGTATTTTTTATTAATTCCATTGATATTCTTGATCTTTTGTTCTTCAAGATGAATTTTTTTTCCCTAGTTGTACAAAATAATGTTTTAGCAGTTTATTGGTATGGCACTGAACAAGTAAACCAATTTAGGCAGAATTGTCATTTTTATTATATTAGCTTGGCCTATTCATAAACAATTAATATTTTTCCAATTGTTTAGATCTGATTTTATTTGTGTGAAAAGTGTTTTGTAATTGTGTTCATATAGTTCTTGGGTTTTGTCTTGGCCGGTAGACCCCCAAGTATTTTATTTTGTCTACGGTAATTTTAATGGAATTTCTCTATTTCTTGTAGATGGTCTTTGTAATATATAGAAATTCTGATGATTTGTGTGTGTGTTTATTTTATATTCTGCAACTTTTCTAAAGCTGTAAATTGTTTCCAGTAGGTTTTTGGATGATTTTCTAGGATTTTCCAAGTATATTATCATGTTATTTTTATTTCCTCATTACCTATTCTAATTTCTTTAATTTCTTTTTCTTTTCTTATTGCTAAAACCAACATTTCTAATTATTGAATAATAGTGGTGACAATAGGTGTTCTTGGGAATGCACCCAACTTCTTTCCATTACAAATAATGCTTGCTATAGGTTTTAGGTAGATACTGCTTATTATTTTAAGGAAAGCTTCTTTTATCTCTGCTTCCTAGTGTTTTTAGTAGGAATGGGTGCTATATTTTGTCAAAAGCTTTTTCTGCCTCTATTGAGAATATCATATGATTTCTATTGGTTTTGTTATTAATATGGTCAATTATGACAATAGTTTTTCTGATATTGAACCAGCCCGGCATTCCTGGTATAAATCCCACTTGAACATAGTGAATTATCCTGCTGATAAATTGCTGTAATTTCTTTGCTAATATTTCATTTAAAATTTTTGCATCAATATTTATTAGGGAGATTGGTTTGTAATTTGCTTTCTCTGTTTTGGCCCTTCCTGGTTTAAGTATCAGTGCCATATTTGTGTCATAGAAGGAATTTGACAATATTCTTTCTTTACCTTGAATATTTTTCAAATAGTTTACATAGTATTGGAATTAATTGTTCTTTAAATGTTTAGTAGAATGCATTTGTGAATTCATCTGGCCCTGGATATTTTTCCTTAGGGAGTTCATTAATGACTTGTTCAGTTTCTTGTTATAAAATGGGACTATTAAAGTACTTTGTTTCCTCTTTTGTTAACCTGGGATTTATATTTATATTTGTATATAATATATACAAAAATTTATATTTTTGTAAATATTCATCCATTTCAATTAGATTGTCAGATTTGCTGCCACAGAGTTGGGCAAAATAGCTCTTAATTATTGCTTTAATTTCTTTTTCATTGGTGGAAAGTTCACCCCTTTAATTTTTGATGCTGATTTGGTTTTTCTCCTTCCTTTTCCTGATCAAATTAACCAAAGGGTTATCTATTTTGTTCATTTTTTCATAAAACCAACTCTTAGTTTTGTTTTAGTTCAATAGTTTTCTTAATTCCTATTTTATTAATCTCTCCTTTGAACTTCAAAATTTCTAACTTGATATTTAATTGGGGGGGTTTAATTTGTTGTTTTTGGAGGTTTTTTTTTAGTTGCTTGCCTAATTCATTCATCTCCACTTTATTTTATTTACATAGCTATTTAGACATATAAAAATTTCCCTAAGAACTGCTTTGGCTGCATCCCCTAGGTTTTGGTATGTTGTCTCATTATTGTTATTTTCTTGGATGAAATTATGAATTGTTTCTGTGATTTGTTGTTTGACCCATTCATTCTCTAGAATTCAATTATTTAATTTCTAATTGTTTTTAGTCTATCTTTCTCTGGCCCTTTATTGAATATAATTTTTATTTCATTGTGGTCTGAAAAGGACACATTTAATATTTTTTGACTTTTTGTATTTGTGAAGTTTTTATGCTTTAATGATCAGTTTTTGTGTAGATGCCATGTACTATTGAGAAAAAAAGGTGTTTTCTTTTCTATCCTTATTCAGTTTTCTTCAGAGGTCTATCATAGCTAGGTTTTCTAGGATCCTATTAACCTCCCTAGTTTCTTTCTTGTTTATTTTGTGGTCAGTTTTATCTGATTCTGAGAGAGGAAGGTTGAATAGTTTTACTGTATATTTCTTCCTAAAACTAGCTTAAAGTCTCCTCTAGGAATTTGCCTACTCTACCACTTGGTATATATATACACTTTTATATCATTATTACTTCATTATTTATCAGACCCTTTATCAAGATGTACTTTCCATCCTTATCTCTTTTAATAAGATCAGTTTTTACTTTGGTTTACCTGAGTTCAGAATTGCTATTCCTGCTTCTTTTTTTTTTACATCAGCTGAAGCATAATAAATTCTGTTCATCTTTTACCTTTGCTCTGTATGTGTCTGTGTCAAATGTGTTTCTTGTAAGGAACATATTTTTTAATGCACTCTATTTGCTTCTATTTTATGGGAGAATTCATCCCATTCACATTAACAGTTATGATTAGTTATGATTCTGTATTTCCCTCCATCCTATTTTCTCCCTTGTATATATTTTTATTCTCTCTTTCCACCCTGTCCTTAGTCTTGTGTTTTTTTACCTACCCCACCCACTACTTTATCTCCTATCACCTCTCCCCACTTCTCTTACCAGTGTTTTTTACCCACCCCATCAACTAACTTATCTTCTATCAACTCTTTCCCACTTTTAAGATAAATTTCTATACCAAATGGAATGATCAAGCTTCAGACAATGATCATCCCCCTCCATTCCTTCCCTCTACTGTGTAATAAGTCTCTTGTACCTCTTCATGTGAACTAGTTGTCCCATTATATCTCCCCTTTCTTCTTTTTCCAGTGCAGACTTTTTCCATCCCCTTAATGATTTTTTCTTTGATGTCATCACATCAGTGACCAGTCACAACCACACCTGTGTCTATGTGAGGCCCCTCTCTATCTACCTCAACGGCAGATACAATTCTCAAGAGTTATAGATGTTGTATTCCTCTCTAGTGATGTAAACAGTTTAATCTTTAAATATATATTTTCCCCTGTTTACTTTTTTATGATTCTCTTGAGTCCTGTGTTTGTAGATTAAATTTTCTGTTTAGTTCTATTTTATTTTTCAATAGAAATGCTTGAAAGTCTCTTACTTCATTGAAGCTCCATCTCTTCCCTTGAAAGATGATGCTGAGACTCTCTGGATAATTAATTCTTAGTTGTAATCCCAGGTTCTTTGCCTTTTGTAATATGGTATTCCAAGTCTTCTGATCCTTTATTGTAGAAGATGCCAGATCTTGGATAATCCTGACAGTTGCTCCTTGATATTTGAATTGTTTTTGTCTGCAGCTAGCAGTATTTTTTCCTTGAGACTGTAGTATTAGAGTTTCACAACAATGTTCCTTAAGGCTTCCTTTGTGGATCTCTTTCCAGAGGTTGATCCATGGATTCTTTCAGCAAATATTTCCCCCTCTGTTTCTAGAATATTGGGGCAGTTTTCCTTAATGACCTCTTGTACAATGCTATCCAGACTAACTTTTTTTTTGGTCATGGTCTTCAAGTAGGCCAATAATTTTTAAATTGTCTCTTCTGGATCTATTTTCTAGGTCAGCTGTTTTGCCAATGAGGTATTTCACATTTTCTTCCATTTTTTCATTCTTTTTAGTTTGTTTGACTGATTCTTGCTGTCTCACAAAGTCATTAGCTTCCATTTGTCTTGTTATAGTTTTTAATGTGTGATTTTCTTCTTTTGTATTTCTTTTTCCATTTGGTTTATTCTATTGTTTAAGGAGTTATTTTCTTTAGAAATTTTTTTCCTTCCTTTTCCAAACTATTGACTCTTATGCATACCTCTCATTTTCTTTCTCATTTTTTTCTTCTACCTCTCTTATTTGCCTTTTGAAGTCTTTTATGACCATTTCCAAGAAGCATCTTGGGCTTGAAACCAATTCATATCACTCTTTGAGATTTCTTCTGTAGACATTCTGTCCTTATCTGAGTTTGTGTTTTAGTCTGTTCTGTCACCTAGTAGCCTTCAATGATCAAGTTCTTTTCTGTTTCTTACTCATTTTCTTTCCTTTTTCTTTTGATATTTCCCCCTTTTTTTTTTACTTTTAAGGTCAAGCTCTGCTTCTGGGATAAAGATGGAGCTGTTCCAAACTTTCTGTGCATCTCTGAGCCTTGGCTTTGAGCACAGGGACCCCTTGTGTTTGTAGGGGTAGCTTTGCTTGCTTTTTTCAGGAAACAGGCTGGTTTGCCAGAGTTTGTCTTTTGAGCTGGGATTGGAAGCTGCCCCACTGACCTACTCCTCTACTAAGCCAGTACTGAGGGTCTTAGTTGCTAATTTGCTGTGAATAAGACCCTTTCAAGGCTTTCCCACAAACTATCTGAGTTGAACACTCTTTTCACCCCAGTGAGAAACACATTTCTTGAAGTTTTCCAGTCTATCTTGAGCTGAAGAGTGGTTTCATTTCATCACACTCTATTCAGTGGCTTTGTTTCATGTGATTTTTGAAGGGAGAGGTGGAGCAGCTTCCTGACTTTACTCCACTATCTAGACTCCCCAATAATGTCTTAATACAGATGGAAGCACACTTTTTTTGACTTTCTTATTTTTCTTGAGGGTTTTTTTTCCTCTTTTTAAATATTATGTCTATTAGGAAAATGTTTTGCTTGACTACACGTATAATCTATATTGAAGTGTTTGGATTCTCAATGGGGAAAGGGGTGTGATGGAGGAAGAGAAAGAATCTGGAGCTCAGTTTTTAAAAAATAATATTAAAATTTGTTTTTACATATAATTGGGGAAAAATAAAATACTAAATAAACAAACCATAAAATTACAGCTTTAGAGCTGGAAGGGACTTCTAGTCCAACTCCACCATTTTATGGATGAAGAAACTGAGGTTCAGAGATCATACAGAGAGTAAGCAGAAAAACTTAGATTTGATTTCAGGGTTAGTTTGAAAATAATAAAATTTTACATTCATATTTGCTTTAGTTACATCAAGTTATGACCCAAGCCCAATCTACTGTGATTCATATGGATCTCTTATCTTCTAAAACAATAGCCAATTATTTTGGCTATTGGGGACCGCTAGGTAATGCAATGGATAGAGCACCAGCCCTAAAGTCAGTAGGACCTGAATTCAAATGTGACCTCAAACATTTAACACTTCCTGACTGTGTGACCCTGGGCAAGTCACTTAAACTCAATTGCTTTAGCAAAAACAAACAACAACAACAAAAAACAAACAAACAAACAAAAAAACAATAGCCAACTTTTAATTGTTTAGTCATTTCAGTTGTGTCTAACTCTTTGTGACCTTGTCTGGGGTTTTCTTGACAAAGAAATTGGAATGGTTTGCCATTTCCTTCACTAACTCTTTTACAAATGAGGAAGCTAAGGCAAACAAGGTTAAGTGACTTGCCCAGTATCACACAGCTAGTAAGTGTTTGAAGAAAGATTTGAAATCAGAAAAATGAGTCTTCCTCATTCTCTATCTACTGTGCCACTTAGTTATCACAACATTTAATTACATAGATGTATTAAAATCCTTGTAGATCTTTATAAACCTTTGTAGGCCTGTTGGCAAATACATTTTTAAACATGTTGATTTCTATGAACAGGTTTGCTGTTAAAATTTTTAGATAATATATATATATGTACATATATATTCAAAAAGGCATATATAATTTTATCAAATAATTTTTTTACAAAATAAGATTAATTTTTTTTAGTCCCATTAGTTTTGGAAACCCTAGAATGGTGCCTCCTGGCCTTGTTGGATTATATAGCCCTCTTAGACAGCAGGTAAGAAGATAAAACTCTCTCAAGCACACAAAATAATTAATCAGATAACCTAATTATGCACGCAAATGTTGCCTTAGAATCTCTCTGGAAAAGGTTAAGTGAGATGTACACCTTTCTGTTTTTTCATTATCTGTCTTTCCCATAGACACTATTACTTATGGTACTATTCTAAATATATATTTGCATATATGTGTGAAGTAAGTTTAAGCAAAATAAAATGTAACAATTTAGTATTGCATTTGTATTACATTTTATAGCACAATTCATTTTTCCTGGCTACTGTTCTCTGTATAAAAGCTTACAAGTGTAGAAGAGTCAAGACCAGCAATGCCAGGTTTCTTATGTGATGATGCTAGTAGGATTTGCTTAACTTTAATAGGAAACTCCTTCATGAAGGAAATGATTGCAAGTTTTCTGAACCAACAAAATCACAGATATAATCCCCTCCCAAAAGAAAATTATTTTTCATAACTTCTCTAGCATTTCTCCTTACTTGATTCTACCTGTTAATAGCTATGCATTATCCAATCTCACAGAGAAGGAATTTTAAAGAGTTTAAGAGATTCCCTCTAAAAATATGTAGTATTAGTATCAAGTAACCAATAGGAGAGTTCCCACTTTCTTGTCCTAAGCAAGGGAAGGCAATGAATATTTAGCAGTTAATTTAACTATTTGTCAGATACTGTTCTTGGAACACATAGAAGGGAAAGGAAAGTCAGACCCTGCCCTCAAGGAGTGTACATTTTGTCAAAGGAAGACATCAAGCAAATGGGAGCTGAAAAGGGGAGTGGGAGTGGGTAGTAAAGAGTAAAGAGACCCTAAGAGTGAAACTGTGCCTAAAACATGGTAGCAAAGTTGGGAAATTAAGTCAGAAGCATGGTCTTCTATCCATAATACACCATGTGCAGATACTGTGATACTAAGATTCTACTAATAACATCCAAGATACTACATCTGATTTATCATGTTCTGGTTATACTACAATTAACATAAATGATGTTGATTGAATTGAAAGCTTGTAAAATATTCAAATAGCAGTTACTATATTAACAGGATTGATCATATTGCGTTAATATGCAATTAAAAAATCAGAGATATGTCACATCACTATGAAATTTAAACCAGTGTTTGGCCACAGAACACCCCTTTACAGCAACCACACCAACTTAACAAAGCAAGGCTTCTCAGCACAGAGTAGGCAATAATCAATACAGCAATAAAACAAACTCAGAAATAAGGAAAGAACTTGTTTCTAACTGAAAGATTACTTATTCTACTGTCTCAGCTCTATCTGGTATAGGAATAGTTAAAGTACTTGATAAATTTGGAGAAGCTTTCCAAGGACATAACAGAGGCATGAAAAATGACCATCCCTTTGAATTGGGATCAAGAGAAGTATTTTCTCTTTTTGGAGGTGCTTCTTTATTGCAAATCCTTCTTTAGAGACCATGCTAACAGGTAATGCACAATAGCATATAGGATAGTTTGGTTGTGCAATGGATAAAGTAATGAATCAGAAGTCAAGCAATCTCGTTTTCCTGATTTGAAATCTGAGCTCAGACACTCACTAGCTACATGGCCCTGGGCAAGTCATTTAACACTGTTTGCCTCAGTTTCCTCATCTGTAAAATGAACTAGAGAAGAAAACAAAAAATCACTTTAATATCTTTGCCAAGAAAACCTCAAATGGAGTGACAAAGAGTTGGATACAACTGAAAAATAATAGCATATTTTTATTAACTTTGGTTTCTGATTTAGAACAGATACTCATCATTTTGCTGTGGCTCATGTTGGGGCCGAGCAATGTATGAGAAAATAAACCTATCCTTTGGTAATGTGTAAGAAAATTAACTGTCTAAATTAGAGCTTATAGAAAGGATATAGGCAAATGAAGAGATAAATTTAAGAAATATCCAGATTCATTGGTCATTGGGTCAGTGTTAAGTTCTCAGAAGTATTTATGAGTAAATATCATAGGAACATGGGAGAACTGACTAGTATAGTGGATTGACAGCCAGTCCTAAAGACAGAGGCCTGAGTTTATATGCCACTTCTGAGACATACTAATAATGTGACTAAACAAATCTCTTAATTTCTTAGCACTTTAAATAATTCTCTAGGACTATAAATTTCAGGTAAGGTACTGAGCTTCATTGGTAGATCATTTCTCTTCTGGATATTCCATAAACTAGTGAAATCACAGATATAGTTCCTATCCTCCATGACTACACTCATGGGATTAGTGGGAAGAGACAAAAGAATTGTTTTGCCTTCTTAGGTTCATTTAAAAGATTTTCAATCAGTCCACTACCATTTTTCTTCATTGTAAATTATTTGCACATATCCTAGGAGTCCTTTTCTGTCTCTCAATGACATTGTTATATCAACTCAACTGGAAAATTGTCTCTATTTTCTTAAATTCTTAACTACCAAAAACAGGAAGAAGCTTAGATAATCCCAAATAGGAAATTCTAAATTAATTTTATATGATCTTAAAATAAAGTCAGATGCCAAAATTTAGAGGTCTATATCTCCATGCTTGGCCCTACAATGACAAGGATTAATTTGTATATAACATGTGTATTATGAATACTTGGTTCCTCTCTCTGCTAAATTTCCCTTAAGAGTTCTACATCCCAGGGGCAGCTAGGTGGCACAGTAAATAGAGCACCAGCTTTGAAATCAGGAGGACCTGAGTTCAAATTTGATCTCAGATAATTAACACTTATGAGCTGTTGGACCCTGAGCAAGTCACTTAACCTCAATTGTGTCAGAAAAAAAAGAGTTCTAGGTCCCCTAAAGGACTTGTGAGTAACTCTTTTCCTTGCCATAAGATTACTTTTGCAAGGTTGAGATCATGAGAATAACTTCTTACTCCTCAGACATCAAAAGTGGGAAGTCACAAGGCTTTCCTGTCTCTATGTGGTCTCCCACCAATCACTAAATTCCCCTAGACATGAATAAAGTCAAGTCATAGCCAAAAACAATTCAGACATTTTTGAAAATATCAACTATTGTGTATTTATGAGGTACAAAAAAGTGATATTTTTCAGAGTGCCTTTTTCCCAGAGGACTCACTGAAGGTTAACAAGTATTCCATTTCCCATTATATCACGTTCCCATAGCCATTAAGTGATTGGTTGAAGACACTAGTGGGAAGATGATAGAATAATGGAGATCTCTGTTGGGCTTATCAGATGACATAGAGGAACAGGAAAGCTAGAACAGCATAGAAATAGTAGTGTTTAGGTGAGCAGTAAATAAGGCCTAATAGAAATCAAGTTGTGTACTATATGGTAAAAGCAAGAAATAGGATTTAAAGCAGGGGTTCTTAACCTGGGCTACATGGACCTGTGGATAAAAATCAGAAGTCTGTGAACTTCACTGGGAAAAAATTACAAATGCATGTATTTCTAATTTTAATCTACATTGTTAATGTTTTCTCTGACCTTATTTTAAGATTATTATTTATTTTAAACATTCTTTAAAAAAAATTTTGAGTTCCAAATTCTCTCCCTCTCTTCAGTCCCTTTCTGTCCAATGAGAAGGTGAATAATATGATATCAACTATGCATGTGAAATAAGGTAAAACATATTTCCATATTAGCCATGTTACACACATACACACAAAAGAAAAAAGTAAGTGTGAAAATAATACTTCACTTTGCACTCAGAAGTCATCTGTTCTCTCTCTAGAGAGAAACATAACTTCACTTCCATGTCCTCTCTATGTGAATTTCTTCTAATTGGGCTAATAATAATTAATCATTAATTTTTTTCCTGAGGCAATTGAGGTTAAGTGACTTGCTCAGGGTCACACAGCTCATAAATGTTAATTATCTGAGATAATTTGAACTCAGGTCCTCCTGACTTCAGAGCTGGTGCTCTATCTACTGTACCACCTAGCTGCCCCTGGGACCTAGAACTCTTAAGGGAAATTTAGCAGAGAGAGGAACCATAGCATTCATAATACACATGTTATATACAAATAAATTCACTTCCATATCCTCACTCTATATGAATTTCTTCTAATTGGGCTAATAATGATAAAATTCTTAGAAGTTACACTTACTTTATTGAGTTATTATGATTTCTCTTTCATGTTTAACTTTTTGATGCTTCTTTTAAAATTATGAGTCTTTCTGAATTGTCTTGAATCTTTGTTTTGATCAAAGTATTTAAAACTTTCACAACTGATCACTATTACAATATTTCTCTTACTATGTACAATGATTTCTTGATTTTACTCACTTCACTTTGCATTAGTCATATAGTATAGGTATTTCCAAGTTTTTCTGAAACTATCTCCCTTGTCTTTCCTTATAACATAATAGTATTCCATCATAATCATAAGTTATAACTTGTTCAGTCATTCCTCAATTGATGGGCATCCTCACATTTTTGAGTTCTTTGCATTCACAAAGAGAGATACTAAAAGTATTTTTATATAGGTCCTTTTTCTTTTTATTTGATCTCTTTCAGATATCACCTGTCACTTCTGATAGTTATACGATAGTTATTTTAATTAGTATTTCTCTAATTAATAATTTGTTTGAGAGTATTTTTTCATATGACTATAGATAGTTTTGGAAAACTATCAGTTCATAATCTTTGACCATATATCATCTGGGGAATGACTCTTATTTTTGTAAATTTCAACTTAGTTCTCTATACATTTTAGAAATAAAACCCTTATCAGAGAAACTTGCTGCAAAAACATTTGTTACTTCATTTTCTTTGGTACTTTTTTAAAGCAAAATATAATTTCCTTGATTATTTCTTTTAATTAGATCTATTTTTGCTTTTGCTTTATCTGAGAGATTATTACTGCTAATCCCCCTTTTTTTTAACTGTAGCTGAAACATGATAGATTCTACTCCATTTTTTTATTTTAATTCTCTATGTGTTTGTCTTTCGATTTCAAGTATGTCTTTTATAAATAATATATTATATTCTGGTCTCTAATCCATCTAATATCTGCTTCCATTTTATGGATGAGTTCATCCCATTCATATTCATAACTTTGATTATTGTATTTATCTCCATTTTATTTTCTTTTGGTCTTCTTGATCTTTCCTGCTACCAGAGTACCTTTCCTCCACCCTATCCCACCCCATCCCACATAATTTTCTTAAGCTGTTCATAAAATAAGAAAGCAAGCCCTGATTTGTAAAATTTGCTGATTTTTGAGGTATAAAAACACACACTGAAAATTTAACAATTCACTTCTTCAAGCTTGTATGAACTGATTCTCCTCTGCTTTTGAATTTGAGCAGCAAACTACATTCTGAGAAGGGCTCCACAGGCTTCACCAGCCTTCCTGGGGATGTATTTAAGAATGAATTGTGGGACAGCTACATGACACAGTGGATAGAGCACTGGCTCTGGAGTCAGGAGGATCTGAATTCAAATGTAGTATTAGACACAACACATACTATCTATATGGTCCTAGACAAGTCATTTTACTCTGATAGCCTCACCCCATCTCTCCCAAAAGAAAGAATAAACTGGAAGAGGTGCAAAAAATTAGGAAAATATCTTGAGAATTTTAAGCAAATACTTTTCAGCATCAAGAATATTAAAATGATCACATTTAGAATGAAACATCATGGTATCAGATGTTCTTATAAAAGAAGTGGAAACAGATCAAAGAAAACAAATCCAGGTAAATTTGCTAGACTAAACCAAGTGATTACAGAAGTCCATGCTAAAGGAGACACAATTTTGAAGGTGTTTAGAGAATGATTCTCAAGGTATCTGAAGGAGGAAAAGATTAAAAAAGGTGTGAAAAAAAATCTTGGGCCTCATCACTTAAAAAAAATGACTAAGAACATTTATAACTACTTTTCCAACTACATATAATTATTTAATGAAAATCATCTATACACATGTTGAGGGCATCTTTGATGAAGATCTTAGAAATTTGTAGTGAAAATTTCATAAGTGATATTCCACAGTAAACAAAATTTGCCATCACATAATTAGCTAACAAGATAAAGAGAATATAAGATCCCATTGTCCTTACTGTTTTTTATTACATTTAAAAGTTTTTTTATTTGATAGAGTAAAATATCATATCAAGGACTTCCCTATAAGACATCTTTCATTCATGTCAAAAGTTATATAAAATCTTTGAAAGATGCAATGGGGTAAGCTTGTTTGATGATCTTGTCACAAATACTAGTGAGGCATAAAATAGGGAGAAATAAGCTTGCCAAACATATTTAGTACTGTCATGGAAAAGGTAAAGAGCAAAGTCCAAGTCAAATAGAGATTTTCTATAGATAATGAGGTCCCCATATACTTTTTTAAATAGATGATGTTGTTTTTATTACATTAATCTATGGAACATTGAAGAACACTCTAAATCAAAGCCAACATGATTCAGAACAGTTTGGTCTAACAGTTCACGAAAGAAAAACTAAGAACGACTGAATGAAGATCAGATAATTTTTTGATCAGGTAATGGTATACAGTTGGATGGAAAACAAAGAGCACTTCCATCTGTGGCTATATTCATATGTGTGTGTGCGCATACATACATACTTATATATGCATACATATACTAGATAAATGTTGCAAATGCAAAGTAAATTAAACCTAGAATTGAACAGAAGAAAGAGTGCATGATGAATTGATTTTGGCAGCATGAAAAATGCTTTTAATGACCCCAAGCTTCTCCCTGAAACAAACTCATCTTTTAAATGCCAATATTCTTCAGATGATGTTGAATGATTGAGTTATATAACAATGCAATCTCTGAAAAATTGAAATTGATGATCAACCAAAAGGTAACACAGAGGTACATGATGAGTATGAGCAAGGTGCCACATATTACAAACAAAAGCATTTGAAGGAGAATAAATATATTATCAAATAAATGTATGAGAGGAAAAAGATGGGTTGATCACATAGGGGATAGCAAGAGATTACCAACATTTTGTAACTCCATTAATATTCTTGATACTTCAAGAGAACTTGAAGAAGGCCTCTAGCACAGGGGAGTCAATTCATTTAAATTGCTAACAGCATTTCCCCTCTTACTTTACTGGAACACATTATCCTTCTTCACCTCCCTCACTCCTCTTCTGAATGGCCTTACTTTAGTCAAGAGTGCCACTAACTTTTTGGTTCCCCAAATTTGCAACTTCAGTATCATTTTGGACTCTTCACTCTAATATCTCCAATACCAGTTAATTGACAAATCTTGTTAATTCTACCTGTATAACATCTCTTATAAGTATTCTCTTCTCTCTATTTACACTTATACCCCTTTAGTTCATGTCTTTCCATAAGATATTGTAATAGCTTTATAACTGGTCTTTCTGACTCCAATCCCCACCTCCAATCCATCCTCCATATAGCAGCAAAAATGATATTCCTAAGGCACATTTCTGACCACATCATTTCTCTGTCCAAGAAGCTCTACTGACTGCCTTCTGCCTCTGAGATAAACAATGAACTGCTTCTGTTTGTCATTTAAAAGCCCTTTACTCACAAAAAAGGTCAACTTTCCAGGCTTTTATATAATATTCCCTTTAATGTACTCTACATTCCAGCTGAACTAATTACTTTCTGTTTCCTATATATAACATTGTTGTTCAGTTATGTCTGACTCTTCATGATCCCATTTGGGGTTTTTTTTGGTCAAAGATAACTGGAACAGTTTGCCATTTCCTTCTCCCGTTCATTTTAAAAATGAAGAAATCGAGGCAAACAAATATAGGGTCACACAGCTAGTAAATGTCTGAAGCCAGATTTGAATTCAAGAAAATTCATCTTTCTGATTCCAGGCCCAGCATGCTACCCACTGTACCACCTTATATATAAAACATTACATTTCCCATTTCATGCACTGGCCTTTATGATTAGAATATACTCTTTCCTTATCTCTATTTGGTAGGATCTCCAGCTTTACTCAAAGACTTCAAAAAAGGCCACTCACCTCCCACCAGAGACTATCTTTACTCTCATACTGCTAGTGGTTTACCTTGAATTCAATTTACACACACACACACACAAACACACACACAAACAAACCACCACAATAACAACAACAAACAACTAGATGCTTAGATTCTCTTCCTATGCACGGCTGTCAATTTTCCTTCTTTCTCACTTAAATCCTCTGAATAAAAATAGTTCTGGATTTGAAGGAAATTCAGATTTTTGTGGAAGTATTTTTCCAAATAAGTTTCAATAGATAGTTCAACAGTTATGAGGAAGATTTTGTGGCCTTAGACAAAACAAGAGAGGGAGAACATCTACTCTCTTAAATATAAAATTTAAGTTGTGATATGACTTCACTTTTTTTCCAAGAGTCAATACTAGCAAATGTGCTATGATTTGTAACTGGACTGTTTCATCTTTAACAGTTTTGTAGTAATATAAAAAGAGATGATTGAATTCAAAATTCTATTTAATGTAAAAGCCTATTTGACTAAGGATCACATTCTGTGTACTTATTGTCTGTTTGGCAGGAAGCAAATTAAAATAAACTTAAACCTAAGTACTGGGTATTTATTTTAGGCTGAACAAGCAAACAACAGTCATAACAGAGGACTGGCAATTATATATAATTGTAACTAGTAATTACATACACTTTGTTTTGTTGCTCCTTGGCTCCCATCGTAACTTGACATACTGTAGTGACAAAAAGTCTAACCCTGGAGTAAGAACATCTCAGGACAAATTGGGGCTCTTCAACTTACTATCTTTGTGAGTTGAGCAAGGCATTTAACTTTTCCAAGCCTCAATTTCTTCATTTGTGAAATGGAGATGATACTTGCCTTACCTATTCTATTTAATTCATCCAATCCAATTCATCAGACATTTATTAAATTTACTTATACCCCAGGCCTGTACTTGATACTGGAGATACAAAAAAAATGATTCCTGTCTTCAAGGAGCTTAAATTCTACATAGAATCGTCCATTTAATTTAGATAATTGGAATGTTATTGGGAAAATTGCTCCTAATAATTGTTCTTATTTGATCACCTTCAAGTTCTGGTGTTTTATTTGTGAACCCCAAGAAAGCCAATGCTATTGAATTGAAATAATTGAAATGGAAATGAGTGTAATATATAACAAAAACTAGAAAGGTAGGGGGTGTGTTATGAAGGATATTGAATCCAAACAGGATTTTGTATTTGATCATGGAGTTAATAAAAAAAAACTATTGCATAGTTAGACATACTCTTTAGGAAAATCATTTTGTGTTTGTAGCAGCTGTTTTTGTAGTGGCACGAAACTGGAAACTGAGTGGATGGCCATCAGTTGAAGAATGTTTGAATAAGTTATGGTATATGAATGTTGTGGAATATTATTATTTCATAAGAAATGATCAGCAGGATAATTTGAGAAAGACTTACATGAACTGATGCTAAGTGAAGTGACTAGAACCAGGAGAATATTGTACATAGCAACACTAAGATTATACTAGGTCAGTTCTGATGGATGTGGCTCTTTTCACCAGCAAGGTGATTCAGGCTTGTTCCAATAGTCTTATGATGAAAAGAACCAGCTGTACTCAGAGAGAGGACTGTGGGGACTGAGTGTGGATCACAACATAGTATTTTCACCTTTTTTTCATTGCTGTTTGCTTGCTTTTCTTTCTCATTTTTTTCCCTTTTTGATCTGATTTTTCTTGTGCAGCATGATAAATGTGGAAATATGTATAGAAGAACTACACATGTTTAACTTATATTGAATTACTTGCTGTCTAGGGAAGGGTGATGGAGGAAAGAAGGAAGAAAAATATGGAACACAGGATTTTGAAAAGGTGAATGTTCCATGTATTTAAAAAATTAAAAAATCATTGGGGCAGCTAGGTGGCGCGATAGAGTACCAGCCCTGAAGTCAGTAGAACCTGAGTTCAAATGTGTTCTCAGACACTTAACACTTCCTAGCTGTGTGACTCTGGGCAAGTCACTTAACCCTAATTGCCTCAGCCCTGCCCCCCCCCAAAAAAAATCATTATTTAAAAAAATGAGTAATGGCCCAGGAGAAACTTAGGGGATGAATATTGGAGACCATGAGGCAAACAAAGAGGGGGGTTTTGAATAGGAAAACAGAAAGTTAACAGATTGCGATCAAATAAAGGAAATTCAGATTTCTGAGGCATGAAGGTGATGTATATGTGAGTGATAACAAAAGCAAGATTATGATCATCTTTGTATATGGCTAAAGTGGGATGGAGGAGTAAGTCATAGGAAAATCTTGAATTCATGACATTCCATCTCAAACTTACTTTTCCAAACTTCCCTATTTCTGTCGAGGACACTATCATCTTTACAATCATCCTGTTAAGGTGCCTCAGAGTCATCTCTGACTTCTCCTCTCTTACTGAACATATCTAACCAATAGATCCTGTCAGTGCAACATCTCTTTCATTTGTCCCTTTCTCTCTATTCATACCGCTACTACCCTATTTCAAGCTTTCATCACCACTTGCTTGACTGGTCTCTTGTAACAGCTGCCTAATTAATCATCCTCCCTCTAGTTCTCCCCTCTCTAATCCATCCTTAATATAACTGTCAAGATAATCTTTTAGAGTCTGTCATAGTTTAGCCATGTCACAATCCTGTTCAGAAACCTTCAAAGGTTCCTTATTGCCTAGGGGATAAAATTCAAAAGCTAACCAATTAAGGTTCTCCATAATCTGGTTCCAATCTCTCTTTGCACTCTTGTTTCACACTGTTCCTTCTATGCACTCAATGGTACAGCCAAACGGTATTACTTGCTCTTCTCAGAATTCCATTTTCTATCTCCATTTATTACATCCAAGCTATATCCTATGGCAAAAATGTTTCTATTCCATGTCATTACCTTTCTGAATTACTATTTTACTTATAGATTCAGTTTGTTTTTTTCTTTAAAAGCCTTCTTGATATCCCCCATCTTATTCCCATCCCTTTGTAGCTCTCTTTCTCCTTAAATTCAACTAGAGCATTTTATTTGATCTCTCCCTTGCCCTCTATCCCCTGCTTTATAATTGCTTATCTGAATAGATATAAAAACAAGAAAACAAAAAACAAAAACCAGCGTAAATACCTAATAAATTACCAACTACTTAAAATGGGAATTATTCTGTTTTTAATCTTCTTATCCTCAATCTAATCCTAAGAACCTACCATATGCAAGGCACTTCACTCCTTACAAAATACCTGAGGAAGAGTAACCATTTAATATATATTATTTACATTGAGTTGAATGAGGGGTCAATGGAAGAATTATGATTATACTTCATTTCTCCCAATCCTCAAAGTCTGGGCTCTACCCAATGTGTTTCAAGTAAAGATGAAACATGACAAGATGAATATCCAGACTGTGATCTGTTCATGGAACAGCCTAAACATATAGACCAAGAATGCTTTATAGATCTTAGAAGGAAAAAGAAATAATTTTGTATGGTTAGAATAAAAAATTATAGAATATCAAAGCTAGAAAGGACATGAATAATCATCTAGTCTATCCTCTTCAATTTATAGGTAAGGAAACTGAGTTCCCATAGAGCTAAAATATTCTGCCAAAGGTTAGTCAGTTAATAGGCAGGCCAAGAACCAGGTGTCCTGATTCCTGGTCTTTCCACAAAACATATTGCTTTACCTGATTAAGCTATTGAAAACTCATAATTTGGAGAAAGCAATGTGATTTCAATATAAAAATATCTTATCAGTCCAGAATTTTTTGGTCTCCTGCATTCAATTTTCTCCTACCAAGAATTGTTTACCTTTCACTTTAATGCAATGGGTTCCCAGTAGTTGTTGGTGGCTACCATGGCAACAGAAGCTTAGACCTTACTTCAACCACCCCCTATTCCATGTGATTTCCTTTTAATAAGGCAATTTCAAGAATATTAACAATAAATCACTAGACCATCGGCTTAGCTATGGAGAGCTTTTCTTTGGATATCTAATAAGAGAAATGAGAAAGTGTACACAAAAATCCAATAGAGAAAAATGGTCCAGGTGCTATTGTAAAAGTGTAATTCAGAATTAGACTGAAATAGACCTTTGAAACTTAAAATATCCCTAGAAAGACACCTTACCAGACACGAGCCAAGATTCCTAAAGAGGTAGATTTGTTGAGACACAGAAGTTAAGCTATTAAACAGAAGTGAGAAATCCTAATAAATTCAGATAACTTAAGTTAGCTCTTCCCAACTCTATTGCTATTTCAGATAAGTGAGGGTCAGTTCTTGTACCCCCTATGACTCTATCTGTCCATATTTGATATGAAGAGACTGGAACCACAGTGAGAAAGAATTTGAAATCAAGCAAGATTTGATATAAGGTGAGTCAGTTTTGAATTCTAAAGATTTTAGTTACAGAAAATATCAAGTAGATCTTATTATAAGATAGTACCATATTATTACCCCATGGGATGATATCGATTCTCATAATATTAAGTTATCTATTGTACAAATTAAAGTTTTGTTAATATATTAAAAGATTTAGATAAATTTAATTTTTGTATGGAGAAAAGATTTCAGAATTTCTTAAAATTGGCAATATCACTGTTTTGAATAGTTTTAAGATGAAAGATGGTTTCTTTTAAATAGAATTGCTGGGCCTGACTGAAGGAAAGGGCATAGCCTAACTGGACCTTTGGTCCTTAAGTCCAGGGAAAAAATCTACTGTTTCTGACCCAGGTATTCTAGTTCACCCTGAATAATACTTTTCTGACACCACCACTCACTAAAATTCACCAGGGAACAGATGTCTTGTAGTTTGTGAGAGTGGAACAGCCTGTAAATTCCACCCACTCTCTCTAGTCCATCTGGGAAGTGGGTGAGACAAGTGAGCCTACACAGAAAGAAGGGTCTCCTGGGAATCCCCAGCATTCTGCCAGCAGTGATATTGGTGTTTCAATAGGTGGCACTCTTTCTATGGAGATAGAAAGAAGTGATGTCCAAGAGAAATGGAGCCCTGTCATCTGCTTCCTCCCAAAGGAGGTTCCTGGAATAGAAAAACTCACAGACAGTTAGAGTTAAATGAAATATCGGGGGTCATCTAGTCCAAAGACTTTGTTTTATAGCTCAGAGATCATAGACTGAAATTAACTCTTTTTTTCTTTTTATACACCTTTATTTAGTGATCTCATCAGCTCCAATAGCTTTACCTCTGTGCAGGTGATGGTTCCTAGATCTGTATTTCATCTGTCCAGGCTCTAATCCTTCATCACAAACTTACTTTTGGACATTTTGATCTCTATGTTTCATTGACATCTTAAATTCATAATGTACAAAACAAAACTGATATTTTCCCTAAAAGCCATACTTTTTTCAAACTTCCCTATTGAAGTCTAGGGCATCATTATCCTTTCAGTCATTCTGTTTATGACCTCAGTGTCATCCTTGATTTTTCACAATCATCCCACATATCCAATTTAGAGGATTCATTACTTCTTCTATATATCCTTTCCTCTTCCCTCATATAAACATTACCCTGGTTAAAGGTTTCATTCTCTCTCACCTTGACCATTACAATAGCCTTTCAGTTGGTCTTTTTTCCCTCAAATCTCTCTTCATTCTACTCCAATAGCATCAGACTCATATAGAAAATGGGCCACTAATTCATGCTTAAAGAAGTTAGATGGCTCATATTGACTCAGTTTAAACATGTAAGACTATCTGTATTTTAATGTATTTTTAATTTTTTGTTAAATATTTCCAAATTAGATTTTAACCTGGTTCTGAGCACTGGGAATGGTGAGTTATATATTTAGCAGCCCTGCTCTAATCCCCATATCACACCACTGTCAAAGTGATTTTCTAAAAGCATAAATCTAACCATGTCATCCCCTATTCGATAAACACCAGTGATGCCCTACTCAATAGGATCTCTAGGATCCAATATAAATTCCTCTGTTTGACATGTAAGCCACTTCATAACTTGATACCTTTCCATATTTGTCCTTTCTTTACATATTACTCCCCACAACCTCTGTGCCCTACCTATACTGAACCACTTTTTACTCTTCACATGCCTAAAGTGTTCTTCCTCCTCACTTCTGCCTCTCATAATCACTGGCTTCCTTTGAAACTCTGTTCAAGTGAAATCTGCAGGGAACATTTCCCAATTACTTCAACTGCTTGCATCTTCATCTCTTATATTTCCTTGTAGCTACTTTGTATATGTCTTGTATACCTTTATCTATACACATAGTGACTACATCCTTAGAATATAATTTTCTTAAAGACAAGGACTGTTTCTTTTTTCCCTCTCATACTCTCTATTATGAGTGTAAATCAGCTGTGGATATGGAAACTGGCACTCGTCTCTTTTTTGTATTTTGTTCTGCCTTATTGACCCCAACCTGCACTCAGAGGGTAGATTTCAGCCATTTTAGCTACATGTCATCTTCTTGGTATTAGGGATAACTAACTTGCACAGGAACTCTCCCCCCTCTTTGTCTCTTTCACACTTACCTGTATATGTGTATAAAGTATATAGATACATACAGATATACACATACATACATATTATTCATTTGGTTATATTCTGAGGAATTTCCTACTCTTGAGCCCTAGGTGGCAGTAAAGGGCAAGGTTGTCCAGTCTTTTCTTTCCTCACCATCTTTGTTGAGATGAGAAGTCTTTTTCCAGTCAGCTCTCAGCAGCAAATACAACAACTTGTCTTCCTTCAGTTATCTCTCAGCAGCAAAAACAAACAAACAAAAAAACCTATTTAATTCCCATCAGCTCAGTGGTGCTGGATGGAGAGAGTGATAAGTGGTGTAGAATCTAAGTTCTTTTAGTTCTCAAGTTCAGCAACTTTACTGAGTTTGGCTAAAGCTCAGCTATCTTAAAGCAGGAGACAACCAGTCTCAGCTCATTGTCTCTTCACTCTATTTCTGTTTTCATTCTTCTGTAGCTTCAGTTGACTTCTGTCTCAGTCTCTCTTCTATCTACAAAGTAAGGTCTCCTTTATATGAAGTGGCCTCTTTGTTAAGGTAAATTCACATTTCTGTCATACATACCACAAAATATGCAATTGCCTCAGAATCATGAAAAGTCAGTTATTAAACAATGAAGATGACATACCAGAAAGGTAAAATTATTATTACTTTTTTCTCCAAGAAGGATATATAGTGATTTTAACAAGATAACAAAGAATGTCCTATCTATTTCTGTATTGTTGGGGTTTTTTTAAAAAGAAAAAAAGGCAGGGGACAGTTGGATAGGATAGTAGATAAAGCACTGGCCCTCAAGTCAGGAGGACCAGAGTTCAAATCCAGCCTCAGACACTTAACATTGACTAGCTGTGTGTACTTAGTATGTCTGTGTTAAGCACTTTACAAAATATCTCATTTGATCCTCACAATAACCCTACAAGGTAGGTGTTACTATTATCCTCATTTTACAGATGATGAAATAAGCAAATGGCAATTAAGTTACTTGCCCAGGGTCATACAACTAATAAGTGACTGAGGTAGAATTGGAATTTTAATCTTGTCTCCAGGTCCATTATTCCATCCACTGCACCACCCAGCTGCTCATTTGATCTGATTATCCAAACCAAGAAATTCCTTTAGGACTTTAAATAGCTAAGATTTTACTAAACCTTAGATCTTTAATTAAGCATCAAAGACAGTTGCTTGTTCCCTATCCTTTGCTGAGTCACTACCCAGTCACCAACATCTGGGAAAGAAGAGAGGAGAGAGAGAGAGAGAGACAGAGAGAGAGAGAGAGAGAGAGAGACAGAGAGAGAGAGAGAGAGAGAGAGAGAGAGAGATGAGAAAGAGAGAGAGAGATGAGAGAGAGAGAAGGAGAAAAAGAAGTAAAAGAAGGAGGAAGAGGAGCACTAGGAGAATGACCAGGTGTGCCAAATAATTTTGAAAGAAACAGTATTGAGCAATCATTATGCCAGAAAACCATCATACCAGAAAACATGGTATCATCCTACTGAATGCAAAGTGATGGACTCAGAATATAGAATGAGATAAATTTTTTGAAGATAGCCAATATAAAAATTTATTTCACTTGATTATTCATATTTGCTACAAGAATTTTAATTTTCTTTTTTCAAGGAAAAAGAGGATGAGGAGTAAAAATACATTTTCTGTTAATTTTTTAAAGTTAAATTTTTTAAAATGAGATTTTGCCTTACTTTTCTTTATTATAATTCAAAACAGTGGTGATCAATGCACAGATGTGTTAGGTTTCCTATACTTTTATCATTTCTCCTCATTTTCCTATCTCCCATAACTTCTTGGAGATATGAGATTGTTCATTTTATCACTGAAATTTTTATAATTGGCTCCTTTGGAATACACATCACATAAATTATTTATCAAAGTTATCAGAGAGATTTCAGATGGAATGAAACATTTGGGCTATTCTAGAATTTGGATGAAAGTGTGAAACAATGTTTATTCACTCAACAACCTTTTATTAAGGTCCCAGAATGAGTGTCCCAATCTCAAAAGCACCTTCTATAATCAAATTCAGGACTCCTGAGGAACCAGGTCATCTCTTTGAAACCAAACAAGTGGCTTTAATAGTGTAAGAAGGACATGGAGGAAAGCCAGAGAAGAAGACAACCCCATCTGAAAACAAACATATCCTAAGATATAAAAGTGCCTCATTCTGTGCTTCAGAAAAAAAGCTCCTACAGTACAAAGTTCCATGTTCCAATCTGTAAGAAAACTGAAACCTAAAAAATAGATCAAACACTTTCTAAATAAAGCCACACTGTATATTCAGCATTGTGTTTGATGCTACTTAGGATACATAGTGACTTTTCACTCTTCTTATGAATATAACAGACCTAAAACAATGAGCATATCTTACAGTGATGGGAGTAGGAGTTGTGTGGATGAAAAGGAGTGCTAGTATTTGCTCTGGAACCAGAGTGGAGCTGTGATCTTCTCAGGGAATCACAGGCTCAGGTCACAAGCTGAAGATTCCAAACAATACAAACTTGACCCATAGGTTCCAGTCTCTAAGACACCAGCATGATAATAAAGCTCAAATATAAAACATGGAACAGCATCAACCTCTCTACCTCCAGCACAAACCTATATTGAATAAAGGGAGGTGGGAAGTCAAAAAGAGGGACTGTGCTACAATCTGGCATCTTAATAGGTTTCTACAAAGTGGTAAAAGAACTAAAATAATAGTCACTAGTAGCTTCTGGCACTAGAGTGAAACCTAATATTAAATGATTAAATAAGTATTACAAAAGAAATTTCATAAAGAAATGTATTGTTTAAAAGGATGTGTCCCAAGCTGTCATAAAGTACAGCAAATCAACAGTGTCTCTTTTCTATGCTCAAATCTGGCTTCATAATTCCAAAGTACATATTCTTGACACAGAAATTTTTGAAATGACATTTGACCTTAAGTCACAAAGCAGAGGGCAATATTCTATTTGCAAATCACATGAAATTTGATTTTTAAAAAAGCCAAATTTTATGATCCAAGGGAGAGATCATGACCTGGTAACAGTAGATAGTGATTAGAGGAGTGAATACCAGAAAGAAATATGCAAAAAAGGGTCTGTGGAAACCAACTCTGCTATTGTTCTTAGAGAGTGTGGATCTAATTCCTTATGGTCCTACACACTATTCCTCTAACTTTCTCAAATGTTTCTCAGATTACCCTTCCTTTTCTGTGTGTAGTATCCTGCATTAGAACAGAAGGTCTTTATTGGAAACTGAGATGCCCTGAATTGGGAAATGGCTGAATAATATATGGTATATGAATGAAATGGAATATTATCATCATAAGAAATTATAAGCAGGCTGATTTCAGAAAAGCCTGGAAATTCTTACATAAACTTATGGTAACCGAAATGAGTAAAATCAAGAGAACATTGTACACAGCAACAAAAAGATTATGTGATTATCAACTATGATGGAATTGGTTCTTTTCAACAATGAGGTGATTTCTGGCAATTTCAATAGACTTGTGATGGAAAGAGCCATTCACATCCAGATATAACTATGGAGACTGAATATGGATTACAGAATAGTATTTTTATTTTTGTTGTTGTTGTTTGCTTGTTTTTTTTTCTTATGGTTTTTCCCTTTTGATTTGATTTTTCTTGAGTAGCATGATAAATGTGGAAATATACTTAGAAAAATTGCACGTGTTCAACCCAGATTGGATTACTTGCTGTCTAGGAGAGAGGGGAAGAGAGGAGGGAGGGAGAAAAATTTGGAACACAAGATTTTTCAAGGGTGAATGTCGAAAACTATCTTTGCATGTATTTTGAAAAATAAAATGCTATTATTATTTTTAAAAGAATGTAAACTCCTTGAAAGCAGTGATTGTTTTTGGTTTTGAATTGCATTATCATCCATTAACATTGTGCATAGCACAAAATAAGCATTTAGCAAATGTTTTCTCATTTGTTTATTTATTTAGTGCTAAAGTAAGAGTTGCATCTAAAAGAACCATAGTCCAGGAAGGTCTACTCATTCTGGACTCTAATGGGATGGTATTTCATTACTTCCACTGGTCTGGCAAGATGTAGAGTCTCTGCCAGACATTGCTACTTTCTGGAAGCTGTTTGGTTTTTTGTTTTGTTGATTGTCTAAATTTAAGAAAGTGTTGGAGAATATGTTAATAATCATAGCTCAAACCTAAAAGCTTACTGTATATACATATAAACATTTACCAGCACTCTGTTGATGAAAATTGTCAATGTTAGTGGACCTGTGAAAAGGCCAATGATCTAATGCATTGTTTGTGAAGCTACAAATTGGTCTAAGTATTATGGAAAACATAAATGTGATTGAAATGTTCAAGATCTTAGACCCAAAGATACCAGTGTAAGACATATACTCCAAAGAGGTCAAAGACAAAAAGTTACACATACATCAAAATGTTTAAAGCAAAAATTTTTTATGGAAGTAAAGAACTGGAAATATTGTTTGGAAAATAGCTAAACAAATTATGGTATGTGAATATGACATTAACATACCCTAAAAATGATGGGTACAAATTCAGAAAAGAATGGGAAGACTCATATGAACCAATCCAACAAAGTGAGCAAAAACTGAAAAACAGCATATGTAATGACTACAACAATGCAAATTAATTTTAAGAAAACATGAAAACTACTTGTATATAACTAAAGCTGAATGCATGATGAATGCATGATGTACAGGTCAAACAAATTTACCATTATCTATGTTATCTAGAGCAAGACAAACTTTAGAGCAGACTTTAAGTCATCAAAATATGCAATAATTATTCAATAGTATGCAATAATGTATTCAACAATCCAAATATCAACCCTTCTAGAAATAAATCCCCAGTCTGATTCCTAAAGATGCCTGTAAGCTTGTCTTACATTGACACTTATAACAAAATTTCTTTGCCTAGCTGGAAGCTGTGTGTCTCACTCAAAAGTGGTGTTCTAGCAAGTCTGTATCATTTAACACTGCTCTCAAGTGAACACACAATGCTCAGATTTCCAAGTAAAGAGCACACATAAAACCTAAAACCAAACTGATGGCTGAGCCTCTACTGGATTTGTATCATAAGAATATTTATGTTACATATAAATTCTGATTAGGAATTGGTTACCTAAGTTTATGACAAAAGGACACTACCAACCCAAGATTTAGTTTCCTTATTAGCAAGTATTATTAGCTTATTAACCGTTTACCAGATTTAGGGGACTGAAGAGTCATTATCAAACTATATACAAGTGCATTTTATTAAAACTATTTCTAGTTATATGAAAAGGTGCTCCAAATCACTATTGATCAGAGAAATGCAAATTAAGACAACTCTGAGGTACCACTACACACCTGTCAGATTGGCTAAAATGACAGGAAATGATAATGATAGCTGTTGGAGGGGATATGGGAAAACTGGGACACTGATACATTGTTGGTGGAACTGTGAACAGATCCAACCATTCTGGAGAGCAATTTGGAACCAGGCCCAAAAAGTTATCAAACTGTGCATACCCTCTGACCCAGCAGTGTTTCTATTGGGCTTATGTCGCAAAGAGATCTTAAAGGAAGGAAAGTGACACACATGTGCAAGAATGTTTGTGGCAGCCCTTTTTGTAGTGCCTAGAAACTGGAAACTGAATGGATGCCCATCAATTGGAGAGTGGCTGAATAAACTATGGTATATGAATGTTATGGAATATTATTGTTCTATAAGAAACGACCAGCAGGATGATTTCAGAGAGGCCTGGAGAGACTTGCATGAATTGATGCTGAGTGAAATGAGCAGAACCAGGAGATCATTATACACGGCAACAACAAGACTATATGATGATCAATTCTGATGGACATGGTTCTCTTCAACAATGAAATGTTTTAAACCAGTTCCAATTGTTCAGTGAAGAAAGCCATATACACCCAGAGAGAGGGATATGAATGTGGACCACAACATAACATTTTCATGCTCTCTATTGATGTTTGCTTGCATTATGTTTCCCTTCTCAGATTTTTTTTTCTTGTAGATCTGACTTTTCTTGCATAGCAAGATAACTGTAAAAATATGTATACACATATTTGATTTGTCAAGTATTTTAACATAATTAACATGTAGTAGACTTCCTGCCATGTAGGGGAGGGGTGGAGACTAGGAGGAAAAAATTGTAATGGAAAACTTTGCAAGGGTCAATGTTGAAAAATTACCCATACATATGTTTTGCAAATAAAAAAGCTTTAATTAAAAAAAATGGAGGCTTAAAACAAAATGGAGTTATTTGTGCTGTTACCATATTTATGACTACTACACTTGGTCCTGGAAAAGAAATGAGAAAATTTATTTCCCTCCATTTGCTAAAGAAGTGATGGACTATGGTTATGGAATATTGACTACACTCCCAAATACAGTCAATGTGTTAGTTTTAATAAAAATGGTTTGCAGTTTTTTGCTTTCTCTTTTCAACATTTTAATCAGGGGTGGTTCTGGGTAGGAAAGGAGAGAAAAGACATTAGATAAGGAATACGATAAACTGATGCTAAATGAAGTGAGTAGAACGAAGAGAACATTGTACACAGCAGTAATAAGATTATGTGATGATCAACTCTGATGGATATGACTCTTTTCAACAAAGAGGTGATTCAGGTCAATTCCAACAGACTTGTGATGGAGAGAGCCATCTGCATCCAGAAAGAGTTCTAGGGGGACTGAATGTGGATCACAACACAGTATTTTCATTTTTTGGTGTTATTTGCTTGCTTTTTTTCCTCCTTCCCCCCCTTTTGATCTGATATTTCTTGTGCAGAATGATAAATGTGGAAATATATATAGAAGAACTGCACATGTTTAACCTATATTGGATTACTTGCTGCCTAGAAGAGAAGGGAAGGGGAAAGGAGGGAGAAAAATTTGAAACACAAGGTTTTGCAAGGTGAATGATGAGAACTATCTTAGCATGTATTTTGAAAATAACAAGCTATTATTTAAAAAAGGAATGTGATATGAAAATAAAAGACATTAATTAATAAAATAATATATTTTAAATTTTTAAAAAGAATTCTCACTCTAGCCATAATTGTTCCAAACCAGTCTTCTCTTTCTCTTCTATTTTCTTTTTATGATGTGATTTTTAAATTATGTTGTTATATCCATTTGAAGCTTACTATAATGTGGAATATTGATCGAAACCTAATTCTTGCCAAACTGCTTTCCAGTTTTCTCAGAACTGTTTGTTGAATAGGGAGTTCTCAACCCAGTAAATTTTGTTCTTGAGTTTACCAAACACTGGGCTTCTGAGATAGTTTCATTTCATAGGACAATAGATTTATTATTGCAATAGATCTTAGAGATCATATAGGTCTATGGCCTCATTTTACAGATGAAGAACTGAGGCTCAGAGATGGCCTTTCCAAAAGTCATATAAGTTAATAAGTCATATAGTTAATAAGTATTAGAGATGGCATTCAAACCCAAATCCACTGACTCTTAAGTCCTGTATTTTATTTCACTGTATTCTTTCCACTGCATTAATTGATCAAATGTTTTTAAATTAGCACTAAATATTTTTGTTGATTACTGTGTAGGCATCTAGGCTCTGAGAGCACGCCTGCAATACACACTGCAAACCAGTTGCCCAGAGCAAGCCTATGTCTCTTATACAGTTAGTGACAAGTCTCCAGTGAGCATATTGATTGCTTGTAAATATTTTACCAATAATATGTATTCAATTGACCACTTAATTTCTCTTCCATGTAAATGAACCAATTAACATCAATTAGCATTTATAAAGACTATTTGTTAAATAGTTGAAGGGGAGGTCTAGCCAAAATGGAAGAATAAAGTCTAGGACTAGCCTGAGTTCTCCTAAATTCTTCTAGAAACAACTTTTAAAATAACACTTCAAATTGAATTATAAAGTAGTGAGAAGCAACAACAGGTTGGGACAAAATGATTTTCTAGCCTAGAATAATTTAGGAGGGCAGCAGGAAAGTTCTTTCTCAGCAGGGTGGTTTTGGACTTAGAGCACAGTGAAGTTTCCCCCAAAGCTGACTTACCCTAATAGAGCTGGCAGTAGAAAGCCTTAGAGTCAGTTAGCAGCAGCTGGAACAGCTTTGGGAGTTCTTAATACATAGCCAGAAAGGGGGTCAGACAACTAGTCAGAAGGAGATTACAGAGACTCTTTTGCTGACAGTGGATGCAGGACTCTGTCACATTTCTTATATATGGTTCCAGGTCATAGTCTCAGATCTAAGAGGAACACTAGTTCATTTACAATTGCAGCCCCAGGGATGCATGGTCACAATTCCAGGGTGGAGAAGAATGGTTGGGGCTCCTAGAAAACCAGAGCACAGGCTAGGAGAGCAGTAATTACACCTTTCTTTTTATCATACTATCTTGGAAAAACTGAAAACTTAGACACAGATCTAACTCGGAAAAATATCAGCTTGAAAAACCTGAAGATTGGGACACTGCCCAATCCATCCTGAATGGGACTGATTAAATGAAGCTTTCACAGTATTGATACTGGGCCTGGGTCACATGATCCCTATACCTAGAGCAGGAAGGTGAGGTCTTGGGGCTCAGGTTTCAGGAAGTCACATGATCCCTATTCTCAGTCTTAGGCGCTAGGTTGCAGTTAGTCCAGTGATCTAAAAGGTAGGACCTCAAGTCACACCCATGGGAAGTTTACCCACAGGAGGTAAACAGCATTGGTGACCATTGGTCAAGAAGGGTTGTTTTTGGTCAATCCAATGAAGGGGCTTGGGTCTTTTGCTTTTAAACCTTGGACTATGTAGAAGCAGGCAGATTTCAGGAGCACATGGCTGGAGTTGGGATGGCTCTCAGCTGTGTCTGGGCCTCTTCCTGAAGGGATTAAATAAACACTTTCTCTTTGTACCTGAAGATGTCTCTGATTAGTTAATTTGGGGAAAGGGGTCTTGTATCCAACCCACACAATCCTGAGAGCAAAATCCAATTTTAACATAAAGTTATAGTCAAGCTAAGGAAAAAAAAAAAACAAAAAAAAAAACATTCTAGAAAATTATTGTGGTGACAGTGAATTTTAAGACACAAGCTCAAAAGAAGACACAACTGCTCCATCCAAAGTTTCAAATAAAAATGTGAATCATTCACAGGCCCCCAAAAGAATTCCTGGAAGAGTTCAAAAAAGATTTTAAAAATCAAATTTAAAAAGTGGAGGAAAATTGGGAAAAGAAATGAGAATGATGCAAGAGAAGTCAATAGCTTGTAAAAGAAGACATAAAAAATGCTGAAGAAACAGAATTGACCAAATGGAAAAGGAAGAAAAAAGACTCACTAAAGAAAATAATTCCCTCAAAATTAGGTACTGGAAACTAAATGAATTCATGAGACATCAACAAACAATTGAAAGAATAAAATAATTGAAGAAACTGTGAAAATAGAAAGATAGAAAAGATAGAAAAATATAGGTAAAAGAAAAAAATAGAAAGAAAAGATAGAAAAAATAGAAAGATAGAAAAATAGAAGCAAAAGAGACTTAAGGAGTATAAGGGTAAAAGAAGAGAAAAAAAGGATAAATGGGGGGAAATTAGGGTGAAGGGAAATACATATTCATTAATCATAACTGTAAATGTGAATGGGATCAACTCATCCATAATATTGGAAATATTCCATAAAATTGGAAATAGATAACTGAATAGATTAGAAACCCTAATCAACAATATGTTTTTATGGGGCACTAGATGACTCAGTGAATAAAGCACCAGCCCTGAAGTCAGGAGAACCTGAGTTCAAATTGCCTCAGACATTTAATATTTCCTAGCTGTGTGACTCTTGGCAAATCAATTAACTCCAATTGCCTCAGGCAAAAAAAATGTTTTTACAAGAGTCACATTTGAAACAGTTAAAATAAAGGACTGGAGTAGAATTTATCCTGCTTCAGCTGAAGTAAAAGAGACAGGAGTAGCAATTATAATTTCAGACAAAGCAGAAATCAAAAATAGATCTAATTAAAATAGATAAACAAAGAAAATCTGTTTTGTAAAAAGTACCATATACAATTGAAGTAATATTAATACTAAATATATGCATCAAATGATGTACATCCAAATGTTTACAGAAAAAGTTCAATGAATTAAGGGAGGAAATAGTAAAACTACATTAATGGGGAATCTCAATTTTATTCTCTCAGGACAAGATAAATACAACAACAACAACAAAAGCAAAAAAGGTTAAAGAGGTGAATGGAATTTTAGGGAAGTTGGATATGATAGATCTCTGGAGAAAACTGATGGGGACAGAAAAGAATATACCTTTTTCTCAGTGGTAAACGGTACATATGCAAAAATTAGTCATATATTAGTACACAAAACTCTCACAACCAAATGCAAAAAGCAAAAATATTAAATGCATCATTTTCAGATCATGCTGCAATTAAAATTACATTCAACAAAGGACCATAAAAACAGGTTAAAAATTCATTGGAAACTAAATTATCTAATCCTAAAAAAAATAAGTGGATCAAAGAACAAATCATTAGAGCAAACAATAATTTCATTAAAGAGAATGAAAACTAGGAGATAGCATACCAAAATTTATGAGATACAACCAAAACAGTACTTAGGGGAACATGTATATCTCTAAATGTTTTTTATCAATAAAATAGAGAAAGATCAGATTAATAAATTGGGTATGCAACTAAAAAAAAAACAAAAAAACAAGAAAAAGAACAAATTCAAAATCCCCAATTAATTTCCAAGTTGGAAATCCTGACAATCAAAGGAGAGATTAATAAAATCAAAAGCAAGAAAACCATTGAACTAATAACTAAAATAAAATAGATAAATAATTGATTAATTTGCCTTTTTTCAAAGAAAGAGGAACACCAAATTACCAGTATCAAAACTGAAGTGTGAATTTGTCATTAATGAAGAAGAAATTAAAACAATTATTATTTTTGCCCAATTATATGTTAACAAATCTGACAATTTAAGTGAAATTGATGAATATTTTTTAAAATGTAAATTGCTCAGATTAACAAAAGAAATAGAATGCTTAGATAACCCAATTTTTTTTTTTTTTTTTTTTTTTGCTGATGCAGTTGGGGTTAAGTGACTTGCCCAGGGTCACAAAGCTAGGGAATGTTAAGTGTCTGAGACCAAATTTGAAGGCCTCCTGACTTCAGGGCTGGTGCTCTATTCACTGCGCCACCTAACTGCCTCTTAGATAACCCTATTTTTAAAAAAGAAATTTAAAAGCTATAAATGAACTCCCTAAGGGAAAAAAAATATCCAGGAACAGATAGATTCACAAGTGAATGCTACCAAACAATTAAAGGACACAATTCTAATGCTTCATAAACTATTAGGGAAAATAGGCAAAAAAGGAGGCCTATCAAATTCTTTTTATGACAGAAGTATAATACTGATAACCTAAACCAACAAGAGCAAAAAACAAAGATAATTGTAGACTGCATTCCCTAAAGAATATTGAAGCAACAAAATTTTAAATAAAATAATAGCAAGGAATATATATATATATATATATATACATACATATATATATATTTACGAAAACCAGCCCATAAACTATATGAACACAATTACAAGGCATTTTTCACACAAATAGATTGAAATAATTGGAGATATATTCATTGCTCTTGAGTAAGTTAAGTCAATATAAAAAATATTACAATTCTATGTAAATTAATTTACTTATTTATTCAGTATCATACCAATCAAATTACCAAATAAATTATTCTATAGACCTTGAAAAAGTGACAAAATTCATCTGGAAGAACAAAAGGTAAATAATATCAAGGAAACTGATAAAAAAAAATGTGAAGGAAAGTGGCCTAGTTAGTCATTAAAAACAATCTGGCACTGGCTAAGAAATAGAGTGGTATATAAGGTGTACAATGCACTATAGCAAATGACCATAGTAATCTAATATTTGATAAAAAACAAAGATACAAGCTTTGGGGATAAGAACTTAAAATATGACAAAAATTCCTAGGAGAACTGGAAAACAGTTTGGCAGAAATTAAGTATAGACTAACATATTATACCATATACCAAGATAAGGTCCAAATGGGTACATAATTTTTAAGTGGAGAGGGATAAATAAGCAAATTAGGATAGCATGGAAAATCTTACCTGTCAGATCTTTGGATACACAAAGATTTTATAACAAAAAAAAAAAAAGAGAGAGAGAGAGAGAGAGAAAGAGACAGAGAGACAGAGAAACAGAGAGAGACAGAGAGCATTACAGAGAGTAAAATGGAAAATTTTGATTACATTAAATTAAAATGATTTTTCTCAAATGAATCCAGTACAACAAAGATCAGAAGAAAAAAAAAACACACACAAGAAATAGTCATCAAGTACTTGTTCTGAATTGGTCTCTAAAATGCTTTCCTGGAAATAGCTCATCAAACTTTTAAGTAGACTGATATCTCACAAAACCTATTGTGCATGTTCCTAGGATTAGGTTCTTACTGGCCCTCCACTCTCACAATCACTTTGGAATAAAGTTTGAAATCTGGTAATATTTCACCTTTCTTAGTTTTTAAAAATTCCCTCTACATCCATGAATTTCTGTTCTTACAAATGAATTTTGCTTTTCTGTTCAATTCTATAACTTAATAGTCCTTTGATAACTTGATTATAAATGACATTAAATCTATAAATAAATTTAGATTGTTTTATTATTTTTATAATGTTGATACAGCCCAATCTTGAACAATGAATGTATTTTTAATTATTTATGTCTGTCCTTATTTTTATAGGGTGATTAATTGATCCATACATATAACTTAGATTGTGATGTTTTAATTTCCACATATTTTATTAGGGATTTTTTTTTTTTTACAAAAGATTTACTGGGTGGGAGAGGTGGGAAAGGATTTATTTGAACAAGAAATCATGGGTCTAAAACAACAGCAACAACAAAAGAAACTATTACTTTAGACTTGATTTTAACAAGGAAGATAGGATTACTGATATAAAAAAAAGAAACCTTAAGAGAAAGTCCCCTCTCATCTTATAATATTTAATTATAAAAGAGAAGAAAATAGTTGTTTTTTTCCACATAAGAGAGGTGAGGGGTGTAGTGCCCCTTCAGTCTGGAAAAAAAAATCCCATAAAATTTTTTGGCCCTCTTTTTGTAGCAGAGAAAAAGTCTGAAGTTTTTTTCCTTTTCTTTTATGGGGTGATTACAGTACCTCATTGTAAAATTTGGGTTGATTTATGATATTACACATAAATTTTACACATTTCTGAGTTTCTAAATTTTTTCTGTTATCTGCTGCTCTTTATGTATCATCTGCAGCTTCTGCAAAACTCTCCAAAATTCCCATTTAACATCTTCTGCTGACCTATGATATGTTGAAACTCCAATGGGGAAAGTTGCAATGTGGTCTAATAGAAGCCAGGGAAGCATAGGCAAAGATGAGGAAAGAGAACATTTTAAACATAGAAGACAGTTCAAGAAAACTGTCTGGAGACAAGAACTGGAGTATCTTGCTCATGAAACACCAAGGAGGCTAGTGTATTATTGGATGGAAAAGAATATGGAGGGTGGAGGGAGGTGGAATAACTAGTAAGAAGACAGAAAAGATGAATGGGACTAGGTTATGAGGGATCCTGAACACAAAAAAGAGGATTTTTGTATAATATCCTGGAGATGATAAGGAGTCACTGACTAATTCCAACTACACAATATCAGACCCTCTTCACCAAAGAAATAGGAAAGACATAAAATATATGTAGATGAAAGTTTTATATATGAAGATTTATAATCCTCACATTTAAATGTCTGAAAGATGAAAACAAGGACAAATGATAAAAAATTTAAGAGAGTGACAAAAAATTATAAAACATACTAAGTTCAAGTGAATAATGAGAAATCAGGTCAAAAATGTTAAAGAAAATAAGACTTTTGTAAATTACAATTTAATTAAAAAAACAAAACAAAACCTAATTATTTTTCATGAGTCACAAGCTTAGTATTAATTGCCAAAATGACATAGATACTGAGAAAGTAAATATAATCTTAGAATTCATTAATAAAAATAGAATTTATTAATAGAATAATATTGTCTTTGAAGTATTGATTATTGAAATGCTTTTTGATCAAAGGAGATAATACTACCTCTATTGTCTGCGCTAGCTCAAGTGTATATAAAGAAATGTTAGTTGTCATACTTCAGAAGAATTTTCAATGATGAAAGTGTTGGGGCTGATAAAGAGAACATTCTGGTAATTATTTAACATCTTTCTCAATAAAAGAAAAACATTGTGCAGCACACCTTTAAATTTAATTTACATATTTAACATTTTATCCATCACTTTCTTAAATCTAAACAATCAACAAAACAATCAAGCTGTGATTTGTATTGTTTGCTGATTTCTGAGATGTCAATACTCACATTGAAAATTTAACAATTAGCTCTCCTGGTTTTCATGAGTCAGTTCAAGCTGATTCTAGCATACATTCATGTAGATTCCACAGAAGTGCTTGAGTGATATAACCTCTATGAGGAGGTCTCTATGGAGTTACTTCCAGATTAATCATGGCATGTAAGGGAAGTGTCTTGGAGATACTGTGGAGGCAATCTTGACATTTTATAATTATAAACAAACTGCATGGTTGAGAGGAATCTTTTGCACCTGGATGTCTAGTCAAAACTTTTGTCTTCATAAAGATCAGAGTCCTGGTATCCCAAAGAGATCATAAAAAAGAAAAAAGGACCCGCATGTGCAAAAATATTTGTGGTAGCTCTTTTTGCAGTGGTAAGAAACTAGAAACTGAATGGATGCCCATCAGTTGGGGAATAGCTGAATGAGCTATGATATATGAATGTAATAGAATATTATTATTCTATAAGAAATGATCAGCAGGATGATTTCAGAGGGTCCTGGAAAGACTTATATGAACTGATGCTAAGTGAAGTGAGTAGAAGCAGGAGAACTTGTACACAGAAATGGCAAGATTATACAATGACTAATTCTGACAAACATGACTCTTTTCAACAGCGAGGTGTCAGGCCAGTTCCAATGATCTTCTGATGAAGAGAGCCATCTGCACCCAGAAAGAGCAATGTGGGGACTGAATGGAACACAACATAGTATTTTCACTTTTTTGTTGTTGTTGGCTTGCATTTTGTTATCTTTCTCATTTTTTCCCTTTTTGATCTGATTTTTCTTATGCAGCATGATAATTGAGGAAATATGTATAGAAGAACTGCACATGTTTAACATATATATTGGATTATTTGGCATGGGGGGATGAAAGGGAGGGAAAAACTTTGGAACACAAAGTTTTGCAAGGGTGAATATTGAAAATTATCTATGCATATGTTTTGAAAATAAAAAGCTTTAACAAAAAATAATTTGCATTTCTATAAAAAAGGCAAAACCAAAAAGTCCATAAAGGTCAGAGTCAACTTTAACCATTTCTTTGCTCCATTCACATCTTGGGTATGCGGCTACAAATGGCAACAAGAAATTTGAGGAAGTCAGGTAGCTTGGTGGACAGCTAGGTGGCACAGTGGATAGCACACTATGTAGGGATTCAGGAAGACCTGAGTTAAAATCTACCCTCAGACACTTACTAGTTTGTGACCCTGGCAAGTTTCTTAACCTTGATTGCTTCAATTTCCTCTCCTGTAAAATAAGCTGGAGCTATCCTGCTAACTCCAGTGTTTTTAATAAAGAAAACCCCAAAAGGGTTCTGATTCAATTGAAAAAAATGAATAAATAACAATAAAGGTGGCTTGGTGAATAGAAGGCTAATCCTAAAGTCTAGAAGACTGAGTTCACATCTGGCCTCAGATACTGTAAGATTCTGGGCAAGTGAATAAACCTCATTTTGCCTCAGTTTCCTCATCTACAAAATGGGGATAATACTAGCATCTATCTCCCAGGGTTATTGAGATGATTAAATGAAATAATTGTAAAGTACTTAGCACAGTGCCTGGCACATGGCAAGCACTACATAAATGTTAGCTATAACTATTACTACTAATGATAATTATTCAACACAACCAATGGTTTAAACAGTCATTCTTCTAAAACACTATCCAATTCCTGCTTAGTTATTGCACTTACTTGTCTTCTCAGTGATTCCTAATCTTCTGACTTGTTCTTAGATAGTATTCAATTTCTTTGAGACCAAACCAATTCAGTACATCTCAGAACCTTAGAATCTTATGATTGGAAAGAATTTTTTGAGTCATTTTGCCTGGCTTCCCACTGAATACCCTCTTTTTTTTAAATTAAAGCTTTTTATTTGTATAACATATGTATGGGTAGTTCCCCAGCATTGATCTTTACAAAGCTCTCCATTGCAACTTTTACCCCCAGTCCCCTCCCCTCCCCTAGATGGCAGGAAGTCTACTACATGTTTATAATGTTGAAATACTTGAGAAGTTGTGCAAGAAAAATCCTATCTACAAGAAAAAAAAAAAAGAGAAAACCAGAGAAAGGCAACACAATGCAAGCAAACATCAATAGAGATCGTGAAAATGTTACGCTGTGCTCCATATTTCATATCCCTCTCTCTGGGTGTATATGGTTTTCTTCAGTGAACAATTGGAACTGGTTTGAGACAATTCTTTGTTGCAGAGAGCCATGTCCATCAGAATTGATCACCATGTAATACTGTTGTTGCCTGTGTATAATGATCTCCTGGTTCTGCTCATTTCACTCAGCATCAGTTCATGCAAGTCTCTCCAGGCATCTCTGAAATGGTCCTGCTGGTCGTTTCTTATAGAGCAATAATATTCCATAACATTCATATACCATAATTTATTCAGCCACTCTCCAATTGATGGGCATCCCTTCAGTTTCCAGTTTCTAGCCATTACAAAAAGGGCTGCCACAAACATTCTTGCATATGTGGGGCCCTTTCCCTCCTCTAAGATCTCTTTGGGATATAGGCCCAGTAGAAACACTGCTGGGTCAAAGGGTATGCACAGTTTGATAACTTTTTGAGCATAGCTCCAAATTGCTCTCCAGAATGGTTGGATCTGTTCACAGTTCCACCAACAATGTATTAGTGTCCCAGTTTTCCCACATCCCCTCCAACATTCATCATTATCTTTTCCTGTCATTTTAGCCAATCTGACAGGTGTGTAGTGGCACCTCAGAGTTGTCTTAATTTGCATTTCTCTGATCAATAGTAATTTGGAGCAACTTTTCATATGACTAGAAATGGTTTTAATTTCATCATCTGAAAATTGTTCATATCCCTTGACCACTTATCTATTGAAGAGTGGCTTGAATTCTTATATATATATATGAGACAATTCTCTATATATTTTAGAAATGAGGCCTTTATCAGAACCATTAAATGTAAAGATGATTTCCCAATTTGACGCTTCCCTCCTAATCTTGTCTGCATTAGTTTTATTTGTACAGAAACTTTTTAACTTAATATAATCAAAATTATCTATCTGGTATTCAATTAGGAGTTTCAGATCTTCTCTGGACATAAATTTGTTCCATCTCCACAGGTCTGAGAGGTAAACTATATTACGTTCTCCTAACTTGCTTACAAAATCACTATATCTAGATCTTGAACCCATTTAGATCTTATCTTGGTATGTGGTGTTAGGTATGGGTCAAGCCCTAATTTTTTCCACACTAGTTTCCAATTTTCCCAGCAGTTTTTGCCGAATAGTGAGTACTTATCCCAAAAGCTGGGGTCTTTGGGTTTATCAAACACTAAATTGTTAAGGTTATTGCCTAGATTGTCCTGATAACCTATCCTGTGCCACTGATCGACTGCTCTATTTCTTAGCCAGTACCAAATGGTTTTGATGACCGCTGCTTTATAATATAGTTTTAGATCTGGTACAGCAAGGCCACCTTCATCTGCCTTTTTTTTTCCTTAATCCCCTTGAAATCCTTGACCTTTTGTTCTTCCAAATGAACTTTGCTACTATTTTTTCTAGATCTGTAAAATAATTTCATGGGAGTTT
The DNA here is from genome assembly GCA_023553655.1 of Myrmecobius fasciatus. NCBI lineage: Eukaryota > Metazoa > Chordata > Mammalia > Dasyuromorphia > Myrmecobiidae > Myrmecobius > Myrmecobius fasciatus. The sequence goes on from JAJPUD010004018.1 coordinate 122,582, forward strand.
GATTGGTATGGCACTAAATAAGTAGATTAGTTTGGGTAGTATTGTCATTTTTATTATGTTCTCTCTGCCTACCCATGAGCACTTAATGTTTTTCCAATTGATTAGGTCTGATTTTATTTGTGTGGAAAGTGTTTTGTGGTTTAGTTCGTATAGTTTCTGACTTTTCCTTGGCAGATAGATTCCCAAATATTTTATCCTATCATCTGTTATTTGGAACTTAGAATTAGGTTTTCGTTGCCTCCTCAAGAGATTTTACCTTGTTTTTACCTCCTTTTTTTAGATCTTATTTTACTACTTTTTCCCTCTTTTCCCCAGTATGACAACCTTTCCCCTTCTAGTTTTCTTTTTCATATTATCAAAGTAATATCTAGTTAATTATACCCCCAAACTTTAAGTATCCCCATAGTAGAAATAAAGTTCTCAAGAGTCCTTTCCTTTTTACCTTTTTGTGCTTCTCTTGAGTTCTGTGTTTGGAGGTCAAATTTTTTGTTCAGATCTGGTCTTTTCATTAGAAATAGGTGAAATTAACCTATATCATTGAATGACCATCTTCTTCCCTGGAGGATAATGCTCATTATAGCTGGATAGGTTATTCTTGGCTGTAATCCAAGTTCCTTTGCCCTTCGGAATATCTGGTTCCAGGCCCTTCAATCCTTCAATGTGGAGGCTGACAAATCGTGTGTGATTCTAATTATTGATCCTTGGTATTTAAATTGTTTCTTTCTAGCTGCTAGCAGAATCTTTTCCTTGGTGAGATAGTCCTGAAATTTAGCCATGATATTCCTTGGGGTTTTAATTTTGGGGTCTCTTTCAGGAGGTGATAGGTGAATTCTTTCAATGGTGATTTTGCCTTCTGATTCTACAATCTCAGGGCAGTTTTCTTTCAGGATTTCCTGGAAGATAATGTTTAGGTTCTTTTTTTTCATCATGGCTTTCAGGAAGTCCAATAATCCTTGGATTGTCTCTCTTAGATCTATTTTCCAAGTCAGTTGTTTTTCCTAGGAGATATTTCATTATTTTCTTCTAATTTTTCATTTTTTTGCTTTTGTTTGACTGATTCTTGAAGTCTTATTGGGTCATTCACTTGCATTTGTTCAATTCTTATTTTTAAAGTGTTGTTTTCTTCAGTTACCTTTTTAAGCTCCTTTTGTAATTGGCCAATTAAATTTTTTGTTCATTGCACTCTTTTTCCACTTCACTAATTTTATTTTTCAATAAATTGGTGTCTTTTTCATATCTCTTTTGCAGGGTATCATATCCTTCTTGCACTGATTTCAATTTATTTTCCCATTTATCCTGCAGCTCTCTTATGAGGTTCTTTATGCAGTCTTCCAGAAAGGCCTTATGAAAAGGGGACCAGTGATGGTCCTTAATAACTTCCTTTGGAGTTTTGTCTAAAGGAACCTCAGGATCTGGGGTCATCACTTCTTTCTCTTGATAAAAGCTGTCTATGGTGAGAGCTCTCTTTTGCTTCTTCATTTTTTTTTTAGACAATGTGGATGTCTCTTTAAGGCTGGGAAAAAATCTTTGCTCTGGGTCAATTCAGTGAATTAACTTAAGGTGCTGGGCCGGTGGGGGCTGGGACTAAATCAGGATTACTCCTTAAACAAGGCAAGTCTGCCAGAACACCTGTCCACAATCAGGGCAGAGTGTCCCCAGTGCCTCAGATAAACTCCAGGTGTTTGGAGTTTGGAGTGTGGAGTTTCTGCCACTATGAGCTGAGCTGAGTCCCACCCTCACTTCTGGCCTACACCGGAGTCCACTGTTTATCCCTCTGTCCGAGTTAGACAAACCTGATATGAAGTTCTTCAGAAAGCAGTGTCCAAATATTTCTGGTCTAATTGTTAGAGAGTTCTTCTTTATACTTTGCCAAAGCTGCTTCCTATAATTTCTACCCATTGGCCCTAGCTCTGTCTTTTGTAATAAGAATAAGTCTATTTCTGCTTCCATTAGATAGCCCTTTAAATACTTGAAATCAGCTATCATGTCTCCATCTTTTTTTGTTTTATTTTGTTTTACTGTTTCTCACCAAGTACACTTCATTTTTCATATTATATGGTTTCCATATCTTTTGCTTTGACACTATTCTGGAATGTATAAAACTCAGGCTATATACTTACAATTTAGGATTAATGTTGCAATGAAATGAAATAAACTTAGGTCATTCAACAGTTAACAAAAGGTTTACTTAGTCATTAGAAATGAATATTCAACAAGAATATACATTGAGGAGATATTGAATTAATTCAACTGAGTGAAGTCCCCTGGTCTGAGATATCTATTGGGATCCCCTAAACATCAGAGAGTCCCTGGAATTCCTTGTAAATATTTTGTATTCAGGCATCAACAAGTGGTCTACATGGTAAACCTTTAGTATCCTGAATCAATGAGTCTTCAAAATCATTTTTAATACCTCTTAACGAAAAACTAGACTAACTTTAGGATACTGTTCACACCACATAGTTTGTCAGTCTTTCTTAGAATGAGTAGTAGCACCTAAATTGTCAGGTAGTGGTATAGTGGATAACACTGGGCTTAGAAACAGAAATACTCATTTTCCTGAGTTTAAATCTGGCCTCAGACTCTCTTATTAGCTGTATGGTCCTAGGCAAGTGAGTTATTGTTGCAGTTTGTGTGAGATTAAGCAAGGGTACAAGCAAGTGGGGGGTTTTCTTGGAACTATATTCCCAAACTATGACAGGGGTCTGTTTTCTGAGATGGCCTCAAGTCTTCTTCCTTCCATTTATCAGGAAGACCTGGGATTGAGTCTTGTCTTTGATTTATACAAATATTATGACTCTCACCAAGGCTCTTAACCTCTCAGTGGCTTAGGCAACTCTCTAAGATTATATAAATTACAAAGTGATGACCTGAATTGGTAAAGAGAGCTTCCTCATCAGAAAATTCTCTTTACCAGTGAAATCACAGATCCAGTCCTTTCCTCTAACTTTCATTATATTATTTACAGCCAAGCAATACAGTCTATTAAGATGATTTTAGATCTTGATTTCTATTAAGTAAAGGAAAGGGATGGAAGAAAGAAAGGAAGAAAGGGAGGGAAGAGAAGAAGAAAAGATTATGGTGAAAATAAGGTAAGCTGAGGTACAACATTCAAAGCACAATTTATTAGTAAAATATATGTTTATCAATAAAATAGGATCTCAGCTTTTTAAATAACACTAAGATCCTAAGGTAGGGAATAGCTACCTTTTTATAGTTTTTTTATGGAAGTGCAGAGCAAACAGGACTTCATAGATAATGATCAAGTTATGATTAGCTTAAAAAGCTTGACATCATAAATGGTGAAATTAACATGATTAGTTACGGAGTTGAGGCATGGGAGACAGTATGATTGATGTGGGACTAGCAACAACTCACTCTTTCACTCCTATGACTAAGAAATGTTCTTTGTTTGAGTCTACCTGCAAGCTTAGAGATAGTGGACCAGACTTCTTTGGATAACAAACCAGATATCTTTGAAGGATAGCTCAACGGTGTAAAGATACTAGATTAGACTCCCCAGTGTCCATTTGCATTTTTCAGGGGTAATAGATTTCCTTGATCCAAGAACAGAACATTGATTAACAAGAAAGCCAGATTACTAAACCACTCATTATAGGACAACTGATTTATGAACTAAGTTCAGAGATAAAGAATCGTGATTTGGGCAGTTACAGGGGGGAAAATGATCAATTTTAAATAGGATCAATTAAAAATGATCTAGAATCAATCTGATTTTTCAGAAAGAAAGAAGGGAAGGAATGAAGGGAGGTAGAGAAGATAAGTAGGGAGAGAAGCAAAGAAGGAAAGGAAGGAGGGAGGAAAGAAAGAGATGAAAGTAAAGGAGGAAGGGAAGGGAGGAAGGCAAGGAGAGAAGAAAAGGAAGGAGAGAAGCAAGGAAAGAGGGAGGAAAGAAAGGTAGGAAAGAAAAGGAGGAAGGGAAAAAGGAGAAATGAAGGAAGAAAAGAAGAGAAAGAAGGTTGCAGAGAAGGAAGGGAGAGTAATCTATGTCATATATTGCCTACTGTTTAAAACATTGGTTATCTTTTGAATCAACAATTTCCAGTATTTATATTTGTATATGTGTGTGTATCCCAAATAAGTCATAAACAGAAAGCAAAATTCCATTAATTCATAGCAGAACTTCTATGGCATCTAAAAACAAGAAACAAAATAGGTGCCTTTCACTTGGAGAATGATTGAACAAACTATTGTAAATGACTATAATGGAATAAAATTGCCTTGTAAGAAAGCAGGAATATGAAATATTCAGAGAAAAATGGAACAATTTACCTGAACCAATTCAGTAAAGTAAGCAGAACCAGGAAAATATTATGCACAGTGACTATAGTATTGTAAATGAAAACAATAGTAACAGGAAAGTGACCTCTGAATAGCCATAATGCTCAGGGTTAGTTTCTGAGGATAGAGAGATATGGCAATTTATTTTATTTTATTTTTTCTTTTAGTTTTTTGTCAGGGCTTATTAATATTTATTATCTACAAATGACTGTACTTTAAAAAAAAGTTACCAGAAAGATATTTTAAAAAAAGAAAAAATAAAATACTGACCTCGCAAAACTTCAATATAATTTTTAAAAGGCAACTTGAAATTGAGTTATATCTTCAAGTTAATTTAACCTGATTCCCTAAACATTTCCTCATAAGCTACATTTTACTTTTTATGATTTTTCTTTGTTTCCTTGTGCCTTTTTGATTTTGTCTATAGTTCAGTACTATAGCAAAGTAATATTTTAACCAATATGACGTGTTAGAGAAGGATTGCTATATAATTATTTGCTCTTTTTTGCCAATAGAATCTAGTATCATAGTTACCTTTCAAATAGCTATAACACTGATTTTATGATTCATTTTCAGCTTGTGATTCACTATGAACCTTAACTCTTTTCCAGCTCTGTTCCCAAATAGTCAGTCATTACCCTTTGGCTATGTAATCAACTCTTGTTCCTTAGTAAGTAAATGAACGAATCTGTACCAGTCCTTATGGAGCTTCAATTTGCTTCCACCCCTTCTCCATCTTGCCAGGCCATTTGGAATTCTAATCCTGTCCTTTTGGATTCTAGCCATCATAGCTGATGATAGGTGTCATCTGCTAATAATGTGTTATCATCTGCTAACTTAATGAGCTTGTTTTCTAGTCTATCTGGTAAATCATTGATAAAATGCTGGAGTATCAGGCCCAGGATCTGCCCTATGGAACATGACCCTGGGGACAACATACTGCCAGGTCTCAACCAGTTGTAAATCTACATAATTCTGGGCCATAGTTTCCTGTAGTATCGATTTTATAAATAACAACAACAAAATCCTCTCTGTGATATTGCCAATCATCCATGGTAATGGGGAACAAGAACATCACAGAAAATTGAATTCTTTTGATAATGCCCCAAACTCATATTTTAACTAATACTTTCAACCCTGTTACTCCTAATTACTCACACTTTTAATAGAGAATCTGAAAGCAACAGTGAAGAAATTTGCTTTTCCACTTCTTTAGTTTTACTTGTGTCTTTGGTGGAGGTGGTTAATAAAAGGGAACAGGAAAAGCAAAGGAAAAAATTAAATGAACTTGGGCGATCCTGGATGGGAGACAAGGAGCTAACAAAAGTAATTGAAGCAGTATATTCAAATGACTTCTTTTTCATTCAAAGTTGAAATAAAACATTTCACATTATCAAATCAAGCTGAGGTTCATAACTAGAGAGTCCCATCTGAAAGAAAAAGTAGAAATTAGGGAAACAGAGTGGCTTCTATTCACATGAGGGTGGGAGCCAAAGTAAAAGGGTTAACTAGAATGTCTCTTTAGCCAAACTCTTCCTACTTCCACCAGTGTAGGCTCTAAATAGAATGTTGGATTGGGTGGTCTTGAAGGTCCTTTCTATTTCTAAATTTATGGTCTTATGACACTAAGATCCTATAAGCCGGGACATACATACTTTTGCCTTTTTACCTTTATAGAAGGCACTATTGCTGTCTAGCCCTTAGGTGAACCTCTTATTCATTAGGACCTTCCAATCTGAATTCTTACCTCCATGGAGAAAAGACTTCATTCTCTCTTGAAGATCTCTGCTGCTGTCAGACTGGCTTGATCCAACATCGCAGAGTTGAAACCCTATTAAAAATAGCTCTGTTCCCTTCTGGGTTTCACAACTTCTACTTGAAATCATACTTGAAAAGCTCTTTATTCTTTATAATGAATAGACAGTGGGTAGGTTACATTGAGGGGGGGAAAAAGAAGAGTTATAATACAAAATAAATCCAGACTGATCTGTTAGTTATCTTTTTGAAGTGAAGAGTGAAGAGCCTTCAGTATCTAGGTTTTTACAGGCATTGAACCCTTTCCATTAGGTGATTTTTGAAATATCCCTATGTGCCAACCACAGACCTGTACTTTCTGTCAAAAGCTTATTTGTAATAGGAGGTATTAGAGGTGGCAGCACTAACTAGAGACTAGCAGAGAAGCCTTAAGTAATGTACCTAAATATCCAATATAATTAATTGAACAGAAAAACAAAAAAGCTCTGAATGTTTAATTATTTGCTACCTGGGTTTATAGGATGACAGTTCTCAAAAAGTCGAAGGATTGAATAGTATATTGGGAGTGGGGCTGTGGCTGTCCTTTATATAAGACTGCAAGGCCTTGTTCTGGCCAGAATATAAGGGAAAAACTAGGAATTTTTTATTGACAGCAGACATATTAAAAAAAAAACAACAAAAAAACAAAAAACAAAGAATGTAGATTAGCTTTATGAAGAGCTTTCTTCCATTTGATTTCTGTTCATGTTTAACTTAATTTACATAAAACTCAAAATGGGTTTTATGGGATTAGATTGACTTAGTAAAGCCAGGCTCCACATAGTTCTTATGATTGTTGCTGCTATTATTAGAGCCTTGTTCTTGTTGTTGATGATGAAGATGAGGATGATAATGTTGTTGCAGAGTTCTCAATTTGGGTTGTGCATGGAAAAGACAAGATCATCATAAGGATCAATAGGAATTTAAAGGAAGTCCTAACCTCCCAAAATATAGTTGCCTAGAAAATCAATGCTGGCTAAAGCAGTTAGATGGCATAATGATCAAGCACTGGGCTTGGAGGCAAAAAGACTTCAGTTCAAATCCCCCCTTAGATATTTTCTAGCTGTAAGATCTTGTTTGCCTGACTTTCCTCAATTATAAAACGAGTATAAGTTTAGAACCCAGACCCCAGGTTTATCCTGAGGATCAAACATGATAATATTTGTAATATGGTTAGCATAGTGCCTGACATATAATAGCAGTTATTAAATGTTAGGGATTGTTGTTGTTATTATTATTATAGATAAATAATCAAGAAAATAGATCATCTTTGCTGGGCTAAGCAATATGGCTAACTTTTGTCATCTATCTTAGATGCGGTAACTCTTCTGATCACCACCCCTTAAGTAGATAGGGAAAAAAAAAAATCTGTTTACATACAATGTCCCCTAAGCATCAGAATTAGATTCCTAAATTGTGGAACAAGAGGTTCCACATCTCCATGGAATCTTTTTTTTTAACTTTATATTTTAGATTCAACAGCAGTGTATAGAGAGAATATTATTCAGATGACATTATCTTCTCCTCCCCTCTTAAATTACATCTTTTTTATAAATAGTATTTTATTTTTTCCATTTACATGTAAAGATAGTTTTCTATGTTCAACTTCCATTTTTTTTTTCTCTGTCCTTTCCTACATTCCCCTTCCCAAGAGGGCAAGCAATCTGATATAGGTTATACATGTGAAACCATCATATTTACATATTTAAGGTGAGTAAGTGTACATGACTCTATATGGTAGATTAAAAAAAAGCAAATCTGAATTAATAGACTGAAATCAGTGTTTTTAATGTAAACTTAAAATTTAAGTATTTTTTCATTTTATTTTATTTTAACAGTATTTTATTTTTCCAAATACATGCAAAGATAGTTTTCAACACTCACCTTTGCAAAAGCTTGTGTTCCAATTTTTTCTCCCTCTCTCCCCCTTCTTCCTCCTTATATAGCAAGTAATTTGATAGGTTAAACATGTGCAATTCTTCTAAATATATTTCCATATTCATCATGCTGCACAAGGAAAATCAGATCAAAAGGGGAAAAACCACAAGGATGGAAAAAAAAAGCAAGCAAACAAACAGTAACAGTAAAAAGGTAAAGATATTATGTTGTGATCCATTTTCAGTCCCTATTGCCTATTTCTGGATGTAGATGGTTCTCTCCATCACAAATCTATTGGAATTGCCTTGAATCACTTCATTATTGAAAAAAGTCAAATCCATCATAGTTGATCATCACATAAACTTGTTATTACTGTGTACAATGTTCTCTTGGTTCTTCTCACTTCATTTAACCTCAATTCATGTAAGTTCAAGTATGGTTTTTAATCTTCTTTGGGAATTTAATTTTTTTCCCCTTTTTTTTGTTGAGGCAATTAGGGTTAAGTGACTTGCCCGGGGTCACACAGCTAGGGAATGTTAAGTGTCTGAGATCAGATTTGAACTCAGGTACTCCTGACTTCAGGGCTGGTGCTCTATCCACTGTGCCACCTAGCTGCCCCAGGAATTTAATTTTTAATTAAAGAAAAATCAGTTATTTTACCCCTTTACTCGCTTCAGATAAGAGATCTGAATGTGTGACCAGTGCTAAAGATTCATTGTTAGTGTGATTCATACTGAGCATTGCATTATATTCTTGTGGAGGTTGAACTGTAGCATTCTTCCTGTTCATACTTGGCTCAAAGGGGTTATCATTGGTAGTTACATGTCACCACATTTTGCTCAGTTGTTTCAATCATGTCCAATTCTTCATGACCCAATTTGGAATTTTATTGGTAAAGACACTGAAGTGGTTTGCCATTTCCTTCTCCAGTTTATTTTACAGATGAAGAACTGAGGCAAACAGGATTAAATGACTTGCCCAAAGTCATACAATTAGTAAATTATGTGAGCCCTGACTCTAGGCTAGCACTTTATTGAGCTGCCTTATATCACCACATACCTGGTATTGATTGGGAAATTTTCAGAAGTGGGGCAGAACTGCTTGGTTGCCCCTTTCCCGTGTAATTTAAGTATATAATAAAAATAAAGAAATAGTTGGGTGGGTGAAAAGGATAGATAAGAAAGAAGTACACTAGTAAACTAGAGAAAGACCATAGCTGAACCTGAACAGATCAATAGTTGAAATGAGATGATTCAGGCCAGTTCCAATGATCTTGTGATAAAGAAAGCCATTTACACTCAGAGAGAGGACTGTGGAACTGAGTGTGGATCACAACATAGAATTGTCACTCTTTTTGTTGTTGTTATCTTGCATTTTATTCTTATTTTTTTCCTTTTTTGATTTGATTTTTCTTGTGCAGCAAGATAATTGTATAAATATGTATGAATATATTGAATTTAACATAGATATTTTATTATATTTAACATATATTGGATTACTTGCCATCTAAGGGAGAGGATGGGGAGAAGAGCGGGGAAATTGGAACACAAGGTTTTGCAAGGGTTATTAATATTGAAAAATTATCCATGCAAAAACTTTAATAAGAAAAAAAGATCAATAGTTGATTACAGAGTAGATAGGGCCTTGTGCATTCAGTAGATACAATTCAATATTTAGCAGAAATACAATGCCTAGAAAAAAGCTTCATAGTGATATCACTAAAAGGCAATAGTAATCATGTGAGATCATATATATGTCAAATATGCATGCATCCCTTAAGTGCACATTTTTCTCCTGGTTCTCCTTTACTTGACTCTCCAATAATCAGTTCATACAAATATTCCCATGTTTTTCTGAATTCCTACATTCATCACTTCTTTTAGTACAAATTCATTAAATTCATATACCACATTTTGTTTTACTATCTCCCACTTTATATAGTTACATTGTTTCCAGTTTTCTAGCACCACAAAAAAGTATAGTAGAAAAAACAAACAAAAATAATCAGAAACAAAATTGGTGAAGTTGATTAATTGAAAAATGGTTGACTGAATTGTAGTACATGAATACAGTGGAAGAATATTGTACCATAAGAAATAATGTTTTAAAAGAATACAAAGAAACTTAGAAAGATTTATATAAACTGATGCAAAAGGAAGGAACTAGAACTAAGAAAACAGTATTACAGTAATGCTAATTGGGAGAGAAACAGGTACAACTGAACATTGGGCAATTTTGCCTAAATTTTATTTAAAGTAAGTTTTTATGTATGTATTTTGTTTTTTGTATCAATGTATTTTACTCCAGAAATCTTTCCTCCCCCTTCCAAGAACTACCTCATACAACAAAGAGCATCTTAAAAGACAAAAAGAATGAAAAAAATCAATATAAACTATTTAATGCATTTAAAAAACTGAAAATATGAGCAATATTGTTGTTGTTCATCCTTTGTTTTTGAAGATAATCAATGACATTATGATGTGATGTCTTGACTTGCCTGGGAATTGGATCTAAGTGAGGCAGAGCCTCCCAAAGTTATCATTCTCACTCTATTCTCCAGAATCAGTGGAGGGTAGTGGTAGGACAAAAGTCAAGATAACTGCTGATGGCCCAAGATGCAGTGGATGACCTTAGTATCTTCTATATCTGACCAAGCTCTAAATACTCCAGGGAGCTTATTTGTTCTCATCTGCCCACTCCACCTGGGGAAGATTTCACATGCTTGGGGTAATTATACCCTTAAACTACCAAAGGCTTTGAGACCTATCAGTCACTTTTAGCCTAGCTTAGCTTGTCTTGTCAAGAGCAATGTGCCACCCTTAAGGACCCTGAACATCTACAAAGGAAAGCAGTGGTAATATTTTCTTAGGTTTCTTCCTTTGATTCATGGTTGTTCTTTATAATCTTGAAATACAGATTTACTATTTTGTGTGTGTGGTTGTTCTTTCTATTTATTCTGGAATAAGGAGTAAACATGGTGTATATTGTTTTCTTGGGTCTGCTGACTTTACTCTGCATCAGTTCATATAGATCTTTCCATGTGTCTCTGTATTTATCACCTTAATCATTCCTTATAGCCTAATAATATTTCATTAATTTCATGTATTACCATTTGTTTAGCCATCCCCTCTCTTCTCTCTCTATCCTTCCCCCTCCCCCCACCGTGGTTCTTTGCTATTACAAACAAAAATGTTGTTATAAATATTTTGGTGTATATGGAGATTTTTTTTCTTAACAATGGCCTTGTTGGGATATGAACTAGTATGTGTACTAATATGCATATCTTCCCACAATGACACTAACACCCAATATTCCTATCTTTTGCCATCTTATGCTGAATAACTTTAATGACCAAACTTATCATATGATAAGATGCTTCCTTTCCTCTCTTGCAGAGATGAGGGGCTCTGACTGTAAAGTATATATTTTATATAGTGTGGACCTTGCTATCTAGGTTGTTTTTTCTGAACTGCTTATTTTTCTCTTACTCTTTGTTATAAGGTATAGCTCTCTGAATCTGAGGAGGAGGACAGATGCATTGTGAACTGTAGGTGATGCAGAAACAAAATCAATAATTTTTTAAGTGCTGCTATGAATATTTTGATAGACCTTTCTATCTTTTACCTTCCTGGGACATAAGCTCAGTAGTGAGATCTCCAGGTCTAAATATATGAACAGTTTATTGACTTGTTTCAGTCATTCCAATTGTTTCCCAAACAGTTGAGCCAATTCATGGTATTATTAACAGTTCATTAGTGTGTCTATCTTCCCATAACCACTCTAATACTATTTCCACCTCTTATCACTTGATTTAAGCCAAAAGGCTGAGAAGCAATTGCATCTCTTATCATCTTTGCCAGTTTTGATGGATGAGTGGTGAAATTTCAGAATAGTTTTAATTTCTCTCATTATTAGTGATTGAGAGAATTTTTACATGTGGTTGATAATAGTTTGCAATTTTTCTTTTGAAAACCCTTTCTTCATATCTTTTGGCCACTTATTTATTGGTTAGATAATGTGAAAGAACAATGAGCTAGGTGGAGCTGAATTGAATAGGAGGAGGAGAGTTGGCTGGATTGCCTTTGGGAAATTGCACAGTGATTTTAATGACATCAAGCTTCTCCGGGAAACAATTAGCATCTTTTTAACATTAATATTCATTCAGTGATGTTGTATAGTTGAGAGTCATGGAGTATCACAGTCACTGAAGGATTAAAATTGTGTGTCACCCAAAGGGCAATGAAGAGGTACATTATGGGTAGGCTATAAGATATTACCAATGAGGAATTGTGCAGGAGAAGAATTGTAATCATTAGAAAAAAATTACAACCAGAAAAGGAAGAAATTTGGTCATGTAGCAAAGTCAAGAAATATCTATAGATAGACTATTTGCTCCAATTCTATCCATACAATGTCATAGTAGTTAAAGGATGGCATCCAGCATGTTGAATGAATCAGTCCCCTCCATGAAAGATTTTTGAGAGAACATGACAAGAGTTTCACCATATGAGAAGGCACGGACAGGTTGAAGCCTGCACCACTGCAGTGTGTACCCAAATCAGTAAGATCAGAAGTGCTTTCTTTCTTTTTTTTAAAGAAGGCTATATGATATTTTATTTATACCAAATTGCCTATCACTTTAGAAAAAAAGGAAAGGGAGGGAAGGATTGAGGGAGGGAGAGAGAATATTTCAAACTCAATTTTTTTTTAAATGACTATTATGTATAACATATCAGATTGCTTGCCATATTGGAGAGAGGGGAGGGAGGAAAAAATGGAAATCAAAATCTGATGAAAGTAAATGTTGAAAACAAATAAATAAATGTTTGAAGTTGTCCTTACATGTAACTGGGGTTGAGGGGGAGAGGGGGTGGGAAAGGAAGCTATTTAAGAGGAGAAAAAAAGATGGTACAGCAGAAAGAACACTAGATTTTTAATTGGAGACTTTAGATTTGAATTGTAACTCTGCTATTAAATATATTTATTGTGTGGGACAGAGACCCTTACCAAATTAAAATTAGAGACTCTCAAGGTAAAAAACAAAAAAAAAAGGATTTATTGCAATCTGGCAAGAAAGGGCAACTCCCCACAGACAAGGTGTCAGTAGAGGAGTGCAAAGCACAAGGGGCAAGCACAGGATTACATAGACCCTAATGTAGAAATCCCCACTTTTCCCTTCTGACCTTTTCTCTCATTGGCTGGGGAGTTCTAATTTACCCAGAGACTAAATATGTATCCCAGAAACAAAGAATATTAGTAAATAACACACTCTTTACTGTATTAGGTACTTAATGCTAATGAAAAGATGTGTGTGGGGTAAACAGGAGGGAAATATTTGTTTATACAAGAAAATAAAACATCTGCAGCTTTTAGCTATAGCTCAACTTGGATTTTGCAAAGTCTCACTGCATGATTAGGGTCAAGACCATATTCTTATGAGAGGTCTTCACTCAGTTTATCCCATTCATTTATGACCTTAAACAAGTGACAACCTCCTGTGGCCTCAATTTACTCATCTGTGAAATGGATAAGATAGACTAGATCAGTGGTTCTTAAGGAGGATCTGTGAAGTTTTTTTTACATATTTAATAACTATATTTCAATATTAATGGTTCCATTTGCAATCCTACATATTTTAATTTTTAGAAACTTATTTATATGTATATATATGTATATATATTTATAAATTTAAAAGCACTATTCTGAAAAAGGGTCCATAGGCTTCATTAGACTGCCAGAAAGACTGCCATGACAAAAGATTAAGAAACTCTGGAGTAGGAGGTTCCTGCTCCTTCTAGATCCAATAGCACTGAGTGAGTGACTAAAATAATGAATCTTTATTAGCTAAGCCCTGTGCTAAGAGCTAGTAGGTGATATGAAAGAAATATAGTACAGGGTCCCTCATCTTTAAGGAACTTCCGTTTATTACCAGCTTTCCTTCATTTTTCCCAATTATTGCTAGACCTGAAAGTGTGAGCTCTGTGGTATAAGGCTTGTGAAGAAAAAAAAAAAACCTGTCAAGCAACAATTAGGAGAAATGATACTGGCAGAGGTTTTTATCTCAAGGCTACCAGATTTTGTTCAACTAATCTGAGAACATGGATGATTTGCATATGCTGCATAAATTTGCATGCTATATTCAAGAGCCCCTGACTCTAAGTATACAAAAAAAATTCAATTTAATTAATTAGCAGAATCCACTACAGTTGTAGTTGAAATCAGCATCCTTGGTTTCAATACATATAAAATGAGTTGCACTTTAAATCATTTAGGCTGCAGTGTGTCCAGAAGAAAGCAACTAGACTATTGAGGTGAACAAGTGATACTATTTCATATCAGCATTTCTTGGAGGAACTAGGGAAGTTTAGTTTGGAGATGAGATGATGTATGGGAAGTAGTAAGAGATGTTCACATGAAAATTCTTTTCAGGTGTTGAAGAATTGAAAAAATGTCTTATTATTGTCAAAGACACCACTATCCTCCCAGTTCCCCAGACTCAAAACCTGGATATCATCCTTGACTCCTAATTATTTCTCAACCCCTCCATATATGATCTATTATCAATGTCTATCCTTTTGCCTTTTCAACATTTCTCAAATACTTTCCTTCCTCTCCTTTAATCCTGCTACCATTTGGCACAGACCCTTATCACCTCATGCTTGTACTGTTGCAATAGCCTGTTGGTGAGTCTGCTATTCTCAAAGCTCTTCCTGTTCAGGTATATCCTCCATTCAGCTACTAAAAAGATTTTTCTAAAACTCTGGTCCTTAACACATAAGCCCCTTTCTTTTTTTATGATCTCTTATTTTTTTATTAAAACTTTTTTTTATTAAAGCTTTTTATTTGTATAACATATGTATGGGTAGTTCCCCAACATTGATCTTTACAAAGCTTTCCATTACAAATTTTACCCCCAGTCCCCTCCCCTCCCCTAGATGACTGGAAGTCCACTACATGTTAATAATGTTGAAATGCTTGAGAAGTTATGCAAGAAAAATCCTATCTACAAGAAAAAAAAAGAATCAGAGAAAGCAACACAACGCAAGCAAATGTCAATAGAGATCATGAGAATGTTACGTTTTGGTCCATATTTCATTTCCCTCTCTCTGGGCGTATATGGTTTTCTTCAGTGAACAATTGGAACTGGTTTGAGACAATTCTTTGCTGCAGAGAGCCATGTCCATCAGAATTGATCATCATGTAATACTGTTGTTGCTGTGTATGATGATCTCCTGGTTCTGCTCGTTTCACTCAGCATCAGTTCATGCAAGTCCCTCCAGGCCTCTCTGAAATCGTCCTGCTGGTCGTTTCTTACAGAGCAATAATATTCCATAACATTCATATACCATAATTTATTCAGCCACTCTCCAATTGATGGGCATCCCTTCAGTTTCCAGTTTCTAGCCACGACAAAAAGGGCTGCCACAAACATTCTTGCACATGTGGGGCCCTTTCCCTCCTCTAAGATCTCTTTGGGATATAGGCCCAGTAGAAACACTGCTGGGTCAAAGGGCATGCACAGTTTGACAACTTTTTGAACATAGCTCCAAATTGCTCTCCAGAATGGTTGGATCCATTCACAGTTCCACCAACAATGTATTAGTGTCCCAGTTAAAACTTTTTTTTTTTTAATAAAGCTTTTTATTTACAAAACATATGAGTGATTTTTCTACACTGACCTTTGCAAAAATTTTTTTTCCCAAGCTTTTCCCCTCTTTCCCCTCACCCCCTACCCCTAGATGACAGGTAATCTAATACATGCTAAATAGGATAAATTATATGACAAATACAATACACGTATACATATCTATACAGTTATCTTACTGCACAAGAAACATCAGATCTAGAAAGAGAAGAAGAAAAAAACAACCTAAGAAGGAAAACAAAATGCATGGAAATATTCACAGAAAGCGTTAAAATGCTGTGTTGTGGTTTACATTCAGTTCCCAGAGGCCTCTCTCTGGGTGTATATGACTATCCACATAAGCCCCTTTCTCATAAACTCCAGTGGCACTCTATTACCTCCAGTCTCAAATACAAAATGCTCTGTTTGGCATTCAAAGCTTCCTCTCCTCATCCCCACTCCCTCCCATACCTTTCCAGTTTTCTTATACTTAACTCTCCTTGATTCAGTGACACAGACTTGCTGTTCTCTGAACAAGACTCTCCATCTTTTGACTCCATGTTTTTTTTTCTGGCTGTCCACCATGTCTGCAATTCTCTCCTCACCTCTGCCTCGTGTCAAGTCCTAACTAAAATATGATCTATAGGAAACCTTTTACAATTCCTCTTAATTCTTTTATCTTCCCTCTCTTCATTATTTCCTTTATTTCATATGTAGGCTGCTTGTACATTTTATATTTTTGTTGCCTTTTTCATTAGATTATAAACTCCCTGAAAGCAGGAACTATTTTTTGCTCTCTTTGTAAATTCCCAATGCTTAGCACAGTACCTGTTACATAATAGGTGCTTAATAAATGTTTTTGACTGACTGAATCCTATATTGGAAGTATTCTAATGGAAGCTAAATGAACATTTATTGATTATATTATAAAAGTGGATTCCTACTCAGGTATGAATTGGGTCAAGTCACCTCTAAAGTCCTTCTAAGTCTGAGTTTTCATAATTGTGTGATGTATTCTTTCACATGAAAAGATATATAGATACAGGAAAGAATGAAGGAAATAAATATTTCTTGTTTACTATGTGCCATGCACTGTTAACTCATTTGATCCCCACAATGACACTATAAGATAGGTGCTATTATCTTTCCTATTTCATAGTTGGGGAAACTGAGGTAAGTGCAGGTTAAGTAAGTTACTCAGTATCCTGCAACCAGTACTTAGTTTTTGAAGCTGGATTTGAACTTGTCTCCCCTGACTTCAGGCCCAATGTTCTATCCACTGTGTTACCTGACAAAGAAATATGCCAAGGTGCATTGTCTCATGTCTCAATCTTTATTTTTTATTCAGTTTTAAACATATCTTAGTGTGTAACGGAGTTAGCACAATTTATCTAAGATGAAGGTAGTGATGTGAGTGATGCTAGAAACCTGCTTCTGGGAGATAGGAAAATTGGCATAGATCTGAATTTCCAGTATTACCATAAGGATGTGAGTGAATATCCTCTGCAATGTTATATAAGAATTAGAAGATCATAGCTACAGAGCTAGAAGGAAGTCCAAACTGTCTAATTTAATCAACTCCTTTTGCAGATGAAGAAACTGAAACTCAGGAAGTTAAATTTGCCCAAGATCCAAAACCTCTACAAAACTGAGAAGCAGACAGAATTTGGAATTTTTTGATGACTCTTTTGGACATCCTGAACTTGCCCTTTTCTCTTTCCTCCAGACAAGCTCTAATCCTTCTCCCACAAGAAAAAAAAAAAAAGAGCTTGAGACTCACCTCTCAATTTAGCTAGAATTAATAAAAATAAAAATCCAACTTGAGTGTTAACTTCTAAAGTATTACTCCTTCTAAGATTATTTGTATTTGACTCTTGGAAAAAGTAAAGTCATTAAGGTCCAAAGGAATGAACCCTATAATGATGGAATCATAAGTGGTAGTTGGTCCATGGATTCTTTAAGTTGCTACCTACTCCAAAGACTAGCTCTGAGATCAGCTAGAATCTCGCAACATTCTCTCTGTGTGTAAACATACATATGTGTATGTATATACATATATAAATAAATACATGCATATACATACACATAGATGATTTCTCACCTGAATATATTCACAGATCTTCCATTTTCAGTATGCCTCATTGTCCTTTTCTTGGAGGTAGTTATGTGGTGCAGAGGCTAAAACTCTGAGCTTGGGATCAACAAGATATGAGTTTAACTCTAACTTCAGACATTTACTAGCTTTGTGACTATTGGCAAGTTACTTAATTTCTTTTTCTTTTCTTTTTCTTTTTGCTTTCTTTCTTTCTTTTTTTCTTTTTCTTTTTTTTTTTTTTTTGCTGATGCAACTGGGGTTAAGTGACTTGCCCAAGGTCACACAGCTAGAAAGAATTAAGTGTCTGAGACCAGATTTGAACTCAGGTCCTCCTGAATTCAAGGCTGGTACTCTATCCACTGTGCCACTTAGCTGCCCCAAGTTACTTAGTTTCTTTCTCAGTTTTACAACTATTAAAATGGGAATGATAATAACATTTATCTTCCGGGGTTTTATGAAAATGAAATGAGATAATATTTCTAAAGGTGTTAGAACAATGCCTAACATATAGGAAGTACTTTTAAACTCCCTTCCTTCTGCCTCTCTCGTTGCCTGCATTTGGCTCCATGTGGCCTGAGGTAGATCTTCTCTCTCATATTATTATTCTGGTATAGGGAAGGGAAAGAGACTGACGGGAAGAAGCAATAGGAGAAGGCCTCTCTCATTCTATCAGGCTCTTACTTCTGAAATCCCACTGAGACAAGAAACTAGAGATAAAACTTCTCTAATGCTAAAAAGTTTTGGCCTTCAATGCCCCACTTCCTACTTTCCTATCTACTTTGCTCAGGGATTTCACAAAAGGGGATTTGCTTCTAGAAACAACTGAAATAATAGCAATAACAACATGTACATGCTAATAATACTTAGCATTTACATAATACTTTAAAGTTTGCAAAGCCCTTTATATGTTTGATCCCCAAGTAGTCCTATGAGGTAGATGCTATTGTTTTTAAAAATATAATTAATTTTGAGTAATATGGGAATAAGATTTCCCTTACTACATATGTATAATCTATTCCAAATTACTTGCCTTTTCAATGAGGGGGAAGGGAAAAGAAGAAAGGAAGAGAGAAAATTTGGAACTCAAAAAAAAAAATACAAATTTTTAAGACAACTCTGAGGTACCACTATATACCTCTCAGATTGATTAAGATGACAGAAAAGATGATAAATGTTGATGAGGATGTGGGAAAATTGGGACACTAATACATTGTTAGTGGAGTTGTGAACTGATCCAACCATTGTGGAGAGCAATTTGGATCTATGCCCAAAGGGCTATTAAATTATGCATACTCTTTGATCCAGCAGTGTCTCTATTGGATCTGTATCCTAAAGAGATCATTAAAAAGGGAAAAGGACCCACACATGCAAAAATGTTTGTGGCAGCTCTTTTTGTAGTGGGAAGGAACTGGAAACTGAATGGATGCCCATCATTTGGGAAATGGCTGAATAAGTTATGGTATATGGGTGTAATGGGATATTATTGTTCTATAAGAAATGATCTGCAGGATAATTTCAGAAAGGCTTGAAGCGACTTACATAAACTGATGCTAAATAAAATTAGTAAAACCAAAAGAACATTGTACCCAGAGCATGAAGACTGTGTGATGGTCAAGTGTGATTGATGGACTTGGCTCTTTTCAGTAATGAGGTGATTTAATCTAATTCCAATAAACTTATGTTGGAGAGAACCACTTGTATCCAGAAAGAGGACTATGGGATCTGAATCTGGATCACAACATAGTATTTTTCACCTTTTTGCTGTTGTGTTTTTTCCTTTCTCATCTTTTTCATTTTTGATTCAATTTTTCTTGTGCAACATAATAAATGTGGAAATATGTTTAGAAGAATTGTACATGCTTAACCTATATTGGATTACTTGCTGCCTAGGGAAGAAGGGCGGAGGGAAGGGAAGGAGAAAAATTGGGATACAAGATTTTGCCAGGGTGAATGTTGAAAACTATCTTTGTATGAATTTTGAAAATAATATTTAAAGATTTAAAAATTTATTTTACATGAAAGTAAGAATAAAATAAAAAATTATTCATATATTTTGTTTTTACATTTACTAAATTTCCCTCTGTATACCTCTCCTTTCCCTTGACTAAAGGACCATCCTTTATAACAAATATTTTTTAAGAAAAATAAGGAGGAAGAAAAGGATAAAACAAACAGCCAAAATATCAATACATGAAAACATTCTCTGATGTAACATGAAATCTTTCATATCTATAGACTTCAAACTTCTCCAGAAGGCATAGGAGGTAGTTTCTCATATCTCTTCTTTGAGGTTAAACTTTTTTTATACAATTTTGCAACATTCATTTTTTAATCTTTTGTGATTGTCACCTTTCTATTTTGTTGGTTGTAATTATTGTGTATATTGTTTTCTTGACTCTATTTACTTTACCCTATATCAGTTCA
>JAJPUD010004018.1:142708-177548 GCA_023553655.1 Myrmecobius fasciatus
CAATCTTTTGCTGATACAATATATGCTTTTATGCAAATGTGGGACCTTCTTAAAAAAATTAACGCAGTAAGGTTTATTATGATTTCCACTTTATAGATGAAGAAACTGAGGCTGAAAAAGTGCTTTGTCCAGGATCATGTACTGATTAAGAATTTGAAGCAATATATCAATGCTTCCTGACTTTATGTCCATGCTCCATCCACTATGGACCCTTATGATGTCACTCTTAATCAGAAAGTGTCCTTGAAATATTATTGTTCTGTAAGAAACAACCAGCAGCATGATTTCAGAGAGGCCTGGAGAGACTTGCATGAACTGATGCTGAGTGAAATGAGCAGAACCAGGAGATCATTATACACGGCAACAACAGTACTATATGACGATCAATTCTGATGGACATGGCTCTCTTCAACAATGAAATGTTTCAAACCATTTCCAATTGTTCACTGAAGAAAGCCATATACACCCAGAGAGAGGGATATGAAATGTGGACCACAACATAACATTTTCATACTCTCGATTGATGTTTGCTTACATTGCAATGTTTCCTTTATCTGATATTTCTTTCTTGTAGATGCAATTTTTCTTGCACAACAATGATGTGTGGAAATATATATGCATATATTCAATTTTTCAAGTATTTTATCATAATTAACATGTAGTGGATATCCTGCCATCTAGGGGAGGGGTGGGGAGTAGGGGGGAAAAATTTGTAACAGAAAGCTTTGTAAGAGTTAATGTTGAAGAATTACCTATACATATGTTTTGCAAAAAAAAAAAAATAAATAAATAAAAGAGAGAAATCACCACACACATTTTAATAAATGGGTCTGCATTTGTTTTTTGAGAAAAAAAAAAGAAAGTGTCCTTGAGAATTTAGGATAAGTTTAATATTACATTTGCTTTAATGTGCAGGTAGCCCCCTTCATTTTAAGGACAAGGTAGTAGTTTAAATTCTAGACAAACTATCCTCAGACTGGGACAATTCTAACAATAATAGTTCATATTTTTGTGTCATTTTAAGAATCACAGAGTACTTTCCTGGAATAAGTTCCAAAATAGGTAGGGTAAGTATCATTATTATTCCTATTTTACAGATAAGGAAGCTGAGGCTCCCAGAAAAAAAATTATTTACTCATGGTCATACAACTAGTCAGTGTCAGAGTATCAATTATATCACAAAGCAGGATGCAACTTCAATTAGAAAAAAATCCTGTCCTCCGATATAAAAGAAAAACCACATAAAGGAGTCAAGAATTAGGGAGAAAGATGAGATAGAAGATAATAGCTAGAGTGTGTTGTTTTAGAGTAAAAATATACATGCAGATCTACATGCAGCTAGTTGATATAGTCCATAGAAATAGAGTTTAGGAAGTTAGGAAGTTAGCTTGGAGTTAGGAAGACATCCAGCCTCAGATTATTACTAATTGTGTAACTCTGTGCAAGTCACTTAACCCTCTTTGCCTTAGTTTCCTCATCTGTAAAATGAACTCAAGAAGAAAATGACAAACCACATCAGTATCTTGGTCAAGAAAACCCCAAATGGGACCAGGAAGAGTCAGACATAACTGAAGATCATGAGTGAGCCACTTAATTTCTATCTGCTTCAGTTTTCTCAACTATCAAATAGCAGTTTTCTCAAGTGTAAAGAAGGGATAATGATGGTATCTACTCCCAGAAATGGTATGAGGATCAAATGAGATAAAATTTGTAAAATGCTTAGCACAGTTCCTGACACAGAGTAGGTACCTAATAACTGATTATTTCCTTCTTATTTCCCTTCTAGAGTAGGTTAAACAGTAAAGTGAAGTAGGTGGTATAGGCAGGGGAGAGGTACTATGGGGCCCCTTCCCAAAATGTAGGAGAGCAAGCAATGAGCAACAAATAATTACATTTCCTTTTTTATATTGCACCCTTTCTTAGTATTTAATTTTACTTTAATGGGGTTTGATTTGCTTGGAGTTTTCTTCTTCTTCAGGGAAACAAGTTTCCTTGTTTTCCTTTCTGCTATGAATCACTTGCCTGACAAGTGGAGACACTTGGGGCCAAGGCTTGCTCACCTTCTGTTTGGATTGAGGTAAGTGTAACCAAATTGTCTGGCTAAAGGCCATGTCACCCTGAAATGTAAAACATATTCAGTGTTCTGAATGATCTTATTCAGTGAAATACACCATAAGAATCCCTTTATTTTTTGTCTCTAGTGAATGAATTCAGTCTAATCAATTCTAGTTACACAGCAAATCATAATTCTTTTCATTCCCCTTCTTTCTTCTCACACAGTCTGGTTCAGGCCCTTATCACCTCTCAGCTAAACTGATGAAACTGCCTTCTAAGGAGATGCCCAGCTTTTAGCTTCTCTTCTTTCTAATTGATTCTCTAATACAGTAGCTGCCTAAAAATGTTCTTAAAATCAATAATTCTCCTAAATTCAAATTAATTTCTCTAAACACAGCCTGATTATGAACACATCACTCTCTCAAACCAGAATCTCCAGGATTCCCCTTTACCTTTAGGAAAAAACACAAACTCTTCAGCTTGACTTTTAAATTTTTGGAGGGGAGGAGGTATAAGGTAATGAGAGTTAAGTGACTTGCCCAGAGTTACATAACTGGTAAGTATTAAGTGTCTGAGGTCAGATTTGAACTCAGGTACTCCTAATTTCAGAGCTGTTGCTCTATCTGCCACAACATCCAGTAGTCAAACATCAGCTTAACTTTTAAAGCCCTCCCTTGATTCTTTGGCCCCAGCATGCTTTGCTGGGCCACTGAACTCCCAAGTCTGGAGAAGACAATGAGCCTCATGACTGCACTGCTCTGCTTTATTTAAATCTAATTCATTTGCAACTTAAGATATCACCTCCTGGTAATCTTCCAGAACAGAGGACCAGCAACAATAACCAGCATACCTTTACAGACTCTGTTTCATATCACTCTGGTTCATTCACCCTTGCCTTTCAACCAAACTGTCCATCTTCATTCCCTGAATCTGGCATCTTATGTTTCATCTTGCTCAATGTCTCCTAAGTGCTCTCAGCATGAACCCTTGCACTTCCACCTTTCAGAAGCTTCCTTCAGGGTCCAGTTCTGGTGCCATCTTCTATGGGGAAACCTTTTCCTATATTCTTATATGTTAATGTTTTTTGTTTTTTTGTTTTTCTTTCTCCAATTCTTATGTATACATTGATCTATTTATATATAATAAGCCTCCCCAGTAAAATGTCAGCCAGTCAATAAACATTGATTAAGTGCCTACAATATACCTGGCAGGGGGAAAAAATAAAGAAAAAAACAATTTTTGCATTCAAGGAGTTCACAGATTAATATAAGCTTCTTGAGAAAAGAGACTGATTTTCATTTTGCCTATGTGCCTAGCACAGGTCTTGCCTATAGAAAGTTACTTAATAAGTGCCAAGTTTTATCTGGTGGAGGCTTTTTACCATTAATTGACCCTTAATCTGAATAGCAGGTGATTAAATTTATCAGTGCCATAATCAACCCCCACCCCATCCCCATCCAGCCCTTCTCTAAGAAGTCTTTTATATTTTTATTAACAAAGCAGACTCTCAAGCAAGGAAACTACCATGGTTGATCTAAGCCTTTCAACACTTTGATGTCTTAAATCTAGATATACTGATACAGAAGACAATTAGTCTACAGAACCAATCACATATGCAGAAGAAGGAAGACATTCTCAAATCAATTCGGGCAAAGCTTTAGGATCCCCCTCTCAGTTACTCTTCTTGGTATCTCTATCTCTTAGTGGAAATATAAACCTATTACATGGTAATAGGGGCATATATGGATATGTCCACACTATGTAACTGTGGCTGAACCGTCTTTTCTGCTAATGGTTGGTTAGCTCTAAGAACTAGGACCCACTCTACTACTATAGAACAATACTCCAAGAAAAAAGACCATACCCGTTATTTCTTTTGTATCTCTCCAAATCAGAAGTTTTTAACTTTTTTTGTGGCATGAATGTCTTTGGAGTCAGGTGAAGCTTAGAGACCCCTTCTCAAAGTAATGTTTGTAAATGCATATAATTAAATACATAGAATTATAAAAGAAATCAATTATATTGAAATAGTTCATCATTTTTTTTTCTAAAACAGTTCAAGGATCCCAAGTTAATAACCCTTCCTTTATAGCATCTGGTAAAGTGCTTAGTACCACCAAATAGAATGTGTAACCTGTCTTATTGACTTTCTCATTTTCATTTTTTCTATTTTCTTTGAGTTTGAGTGGCAGAATGACCTAGGGGATAGAGAATTTGGCTTCAGAGATAGGAAGACTTGAGTTCAAATCCTGCTCCTCATAAGTGTCAATAAAGTGACTCTGGGCAAGTTACCTATACTCTCTTAAATGATAAATTGCTGAGAAGCTGCTTGTTTTCCACAGTAAAGGGAGTTTCCTATACCACTTAATTCAGAGGTCTAATTGCTCTTCTTTGGATGGTTTAGTTTTTCAGATGTTACCCATTCCCTTATGCAAACACTGTCCTATATAGAATACCATGCTATTTAGAGGAAGAAGATCTAGGTCTGATGCTTGTAGTGTTATTTACTGCTTTTGCAATCTTAGGTAAGCTCATTAAACTCCCTCAATTTAATTTTCTCATTTGCAAAACTGAGATGGTTGATCAGGTGATTTCTCAGGGCCTTTCCAAATTTAAATTTAATGATTTTTAAAGTTCATTTTGATATTCTGTTCTGATCTGCCTGGTTTCACTGTTCTATCTACATGCCATGCTTATTCCCACCCCTGAGACTTTGCTTATTATTTACAAGAATCTGAAGTACCATGTCTTCTCTCCAAGGCTTACTCATATCCAGCTGGTCCTTCAGGACCAACTCAAGTTCTATCTCTTCCAAAAAAACTTTCCCAGAAACTCTAGCCTTGACTGATTTCTTTTGAGAACTACAACTTTTAAAATATGTATGATTTGATCATATGTTGTTTTATATTATTAAATGTTTCATGTGCCATGCCATTTCCTCTCAAATTAGACTATTAGCTCCATGAAAACAGGGTCCACAAATTATTTATCTTCTATAGCACTGAGCACATGGCAACAACTATCAATAAATAGTTACTGACCAATTGATTCACTGGTGAATATATATAGTTGATTTTTCTGGTGATCATACAATTCCAGTGTGATATCTTCTCTTTTAAATCTGGTCATATCATTTGGTAGGAGTACTCTGACATTATTATAGTAATATCATCTCAAGTGAATTCCTTGTCTCTCAAATTATAATTTTGAGTCTTGGAAATAGTGCCATACATTTATATGGAACTTTCCATTTTTAAAACAATCTTTTACATACACTATTACATTGGATCCTCAAAACCCTGTTAAGTAAAAATGGGAGATTTTAGTTTTCCCCATCTTATAGATGAAGAAACTGAAATTCAAAAAGAATGATTTAGGATCATAATAAAACTAAAGTTATTTCAAGAATAAAATACATTTTTCTCTAAGTATGATGGGTTAGGTTTGGGTACTTTTTTTTTTCACTTGGAAGCACAGGAATAGATTGTAAAAATAAGTAGAGTGACCCAACTATGATACTGTGAGAAATTTGGAGATATGAGGGGTCTTAGATCAATCTTACAACCTAAGGGCCATTTGTGGGACTGAACCAGATTATAATGTAATTGTGAAATGTTTAGCAAAACAAAAAAAATATAACCTAGATCATGTTAATTAATGGTTTTATAAGTCAATTTGTAGCCTGCAGAGTTTCTATCTCAATCTGACTTACTTTTTTAGTCCAACTTTTTCATTTTACAGAAGAGAAAACTGAAAATGAAGTAATGCAAATATTAATTAGAAGAGTTAGGATTTGAACCCTAGGTCCTTTAACTTCAGAGACCTTACTGTTTGTTGACCCTGAATAAGTAATTTAACCCTGTTTGTCTCAGTTTCCTCATCTGTAAAATTAGCTTGGGAAAGAAATGGCAAACCATCCAGTATCTTAACTAATAAAATCCTAAATAGGGTCAAAAGAGTTGAAAAGGACTGAAAAACAAGTAAAAGATCTAAAATTTGAATCCTGGTTCTTTGACTTTAGACCCAGTGTTCTAGCTACCATGCTTTAACTGCCTGGCTTGACAAGCTCCAAATCACAGTGAAAATAAGTGGCCAGGCCAGAACTAGCCCTAGATCTTCTGCCTCCTGGACCTGTATTCTTTTCCATTACACTATCCTCCTCCTCCAGGCAGGGTTGTCTGCAATGACTCACACAAATAGCTCATTCTGAGAATAGCCACTTTTGGCAGTGCCCAAGAAATGCTGCTAATGCCCTCTTGAGCCACACAAGTCATGGATAAAGGAGGCTGGCCAGCTTCTACCTGTGTTTGGCAGCTAGACAACTGGTATATGAGCTAAATGCCTGAAGCCCAAACATTTTTGTTGCCACAAATGTTACCAAGGAGAGATCTAGTCCATTTTTGAATGTCTGATAAATATGGCCAAGGAAAGCATCCCCCCCTTTTCTGCCAACTTGGAATGAAAATAAGGGTGACCAAGCCAATAGGATTAGAAATGGCAAACAATTCATCTAGATGGAATTGAGCCTGTATTGGAGATAACATTTCTCCGAACAAGCAAGGGTGACCATAACCTGGTGTTCCACAGAGCTTTATAAAGCAATGAATCTCATCCTCCCCCTCCCTTTCATAGAACTTCACTGATGTGACACCCTCCCTTTGAGCTCAGCAAAAATGGAAAATGTGTTGCCAGGTTTACCCCTGCAGGCAGCTAATATAGCAGAAGCTTGTAAATGCAGAACTTGAGGGCAGAGACGGCTTGTTTCTGTATCTTTTGCCAGATAGTTGCTCCAGAGGAGGGTTGCATTGTGCTCTAATCACATGGTTTGCAAAATGATAGTTAAGAGTCTGTTAGCATTTCCACCCCAAACCTCATATTTTCAGCTGCTCACTGTGACTCAAATATAAGAATTTTCTTTAGGCTGAAATTTGGCACACAGGGTCTCAGGCCCAGCTGGGGAGCAATTTTAACCTTTTTTTGGACCCAATTTCAATAACATCCATTTGGCTGTTTTTGAATAACAGCAGAAGTACCAACAGAAGAGAAGTTAGCATTTTTAAAGCAAAATGTTGCCATTATGTGACTCAAAAATTGGTATTTGAAGGAGGGGGGAGAAGAAAGCCAACCCACAATAAACCTTGGCAGGTGATTAAGCCTATGAAGTGGACTAATCACATGCACTATTTTCTTTAAAAAACAAAACAAAAAAACCCTAAACAAAAAAAAGCCACCCAAACCCCAGCAATTCTCTTGTTCAGCATTAAGAAAAGGATTTTGTTTAATAACATATTGTGTTTTTGAAAAGCAGAGTTGACTCAGTGGATATCAAATTTCTACTACACCCACTCCCCAGTGCTTGTCAGGCAGGGGCAAATTGTAGGGCTCAACCAAATTTCCAAGATGAAAAAGGAAAAAATTGTGAAGCTAAAAAATTAGTATGTGTGTAGGGTGGGGTGAAGGGTAGGAGAGTGTCAAAGCTCTGACCAGGAAGTTGACATAATGAATGTTGTTTATGATCTGATAATTCCCTAGTGCTTTCTTTGTGTAGAAGGGAAGAGGGGAGAGTTGTGTGTCTTTATTCAAGTTCCATCAGTCCTATTTTCCACAATGACCTTGGCAAGACCCTAAAAACTTTAGATTTCAAAAAACTGCTAGGTAAATGAGTCCCATGATGAAAAAAAGAAAGAGCTCCACTGCTGTTAGTTTTTTTTGTTTTTGTTTTTTTTAAAAAAGAATGCTATTGTTCTATTTATATGAGATGGCAACTACCCTGGATAGCTTGTATTTCATGGAAGTCAATCCCCCCTGGCTTCTTCATCAAAAGCAACTATGTACTCACAAAGCTCAGACATCCGAGACAGATCAGAATATTCCTTTTCACATGTTTAATTTGGTCTTACCATTGCTTGAAAGGATCGATGGCACAGACTCTATAATACTGACTACTACTACCCCAAAAGCTATAGAAGCCCTGAAATCAAACAGCTGCTGGTATTGGGTCTTATTCTGGTAAAGACATCAATTTCTTTTTTCTTCTTAATCTTTTTTTTTTCAATTAACAAACCCTTATCCTCGTTATCTCCTCTCTTCTTCTCTTTCTCTCTTTCCTTCTCTTCACTTACCATTGTCTAAAAAGGAAAAAAAATCATTTTTACAAATATTAATCAAGCAAAACAAATTTCTATATTGGTCACATGTATGTCTTGTTCTGTACGTTGAGTTCATTCTTTCTTTGTCAGGAGATAGGGTGTCTGGGAATCCTTGTAGGTCATTGCGTTGATTAGAGTACTTAAATCTTTCACAGTTGTTTATTTTTTACATTCTTCTTGGTGATATTATATAAATTGTCCTTCTGGTACTTCTTTCTTCACTCAGCATAGTTTGTACATGTCTTCTAGGTTTCCCTGAAAACATTCTCCTTATTTCTTAAAAAAATTAATTCTATTATTTTTCAATTTAAAAAAAAATCTATTTTCTCTTTCTCTTATCTTTCCCTAGCCATGTGGATAAAAGTTATAGTAACAAATATACATTAGTCAAGCAAAACCAATGCCCACATTGGCCATGTCCAAAAAATACATCTCAGTAGACATACTGAGTTCATAACCTCTCTTTCAGGAGATAGGTAGCATATCATGGATTTTTTGGAATTATGATGTCATTGCATTGAACAGATTTCTTAAGTTTTTCAAAATTGATTGTTTTTATAGCATTATTATCATATAAATTGTTCTCTAGGTTCTGTTTATTTCACTTTACATTAGTTAATTCATTTATTTCCAGTTTTTTCTGAAACTGTCCTTTTCAGCATCTCTTATAACACAATAGTATTCAATTACATTCATACACCCTAATTTATTCAGCCATTCTGAAACTGATGACCACCCCCTTTAGCTTCTAGTTCTTTTATGCCACAAAAAGATCTGCTAGAAAAATTTTTGTACATATGTAGAAGTCCTTTGCCTCTTTCTTTGATCTCTTTAAGGTATAAACCTAGTAAAAGCATTTCAAGATCAATTGATATACACAATTTAGTAACTTTTTGAGCGCAGAGACATTACAGAATAGCTAAACCAAGTCACAGCTACACCATTTTGCCAATTAGGAAATTATGGCTGAGAGAGGTCTTGCCCAGAGCTACATAGCTAGCAAAAGTCAGAGGCAGTATTCAAATTTGGCTCTCTTGACTCTGAGTCCCCCAACTGGATGACTGCCAATAATCCTAGGCCTTCTTCTCTATCCCTTCCTTTCTTCCCTGAACTGACTGTAGGCTGTCTCCCATTACCTTTCCTGATTTTCTTTTCTTTCTCAATGTCTTACCTTCCATACTAGATGTGTGATTCCACTAGTGTAGAATTCTCCTGTTAAGTGATAACTAAGATGAGCTCCTCTATAGTATATCATTTAAGAGATCAGGTCCTGGGATCACTATACCTAAGGTCACACAGCCAAGATGGATCAAAATCAGGACTTGAACCCAGGTTTTTTTTTTTTTGTTGTTTGTTTGTTTGTTTGTTTGTTTGTTTTTATTTAAAGGTCAGCTCTCTAGTTACTGCACTCTGTTGATTGTCAAGGATTTATTACCTTAAATATCTCAATCCTGTGGTGGTGAAAGCTTTTTATTCTGCTTGTTTTTAGGATCATCAAAAATTAGATTTGAGATGGACATTGGACATATCTAATTCAGTGTCCTAAACTTTTCTAATACAAGAATTACTTTTTAATTTTTTTTAAAAGTTTAATACCCCCATGAAATAGTAGATATACTCTTAATTTTTTTGTTAGTTATTTTTTAAACATTCTTTTAGAAAAAAATGTTTAGTTCCATATTCTCTCTCTTCTTCCAGACCCTCTCCCACCCATTGAGAAGGCAGGCAAAATGATACCCATTATACATATAAAGTCATGTTAAACATATTTATACTTTATGTTGAAAAAAAGTGAAAAACAATATGCTTCAATCTATATTCTGAGTTCATCATATAAATGCACTCTAAATAGCTTTTGGCTATTTGTAAAATATATAATAATTTTTGGTGTGCATAATAGTAGCTGACATTTATATGGCTATGCAAAATTTGCAAAGCATCTTACATACTTCATCTCATTTGAACCTCCCTTCAACCCAAAAGCAGGTTCCAGATGTACTACTTTCATTTTACAGAGGAGAATAAAAAAGAAAAAAAAAGATTAGAAAATGTAAGCAATTAGTTCAGAGACCCAGGGCTGACAAATCTCACAGGTAGAATTTGAACCCAGATATTCCTGACTTCAACTCCAAAGCCTAGCTAAACTCCTATATGTGGGTTCTCATATCCCTTGTAATAAATTCCACAATCCTGTAGGTATTCATGGCCCCCACATTTAGTTCAGTTCATCTTCACTTTTTCAGATGAGAAAAGAAAAGTTCAGAGATAGAATATGTTGCCTAAAGTCTCATGGTGGGTTAGGGCAAAGTTGGAACTGGAGGCCCTTGACACCCATAGAAACCTTATAGGCAAACTTAAGACTGGACTTCCAAGTCTCTGTCTCCCTCTGTTACTTTATATCTTTTTTTTTTCTTTTTGCTGAGTCAATTGAGGTTAAGTGACTTGCTTAAGGTCACACAGCTAGGGAATGTTAAGTGTCTGAGATCAGATTTAAACTCAGGTCCTCCTGACTTCAGGGCTGGTGCTCTATCCACTGTGCCACCTAGCTGCTCCTTTATATCTTTCTTTAAGCATCTCAATCCTAAAATGGATTCATTTTAAGGGGTTAGGAACTCCTGGGTCTGGGTCTTGGTTGCCCAGTAAGAAATTCTCTTGGCAATAATTTCTTACTTTTCCTTTGTTATTAATACATACTTATGGAATAAAACAAGCATTTCCATACCATAGTACAATAAAAAGATGATTGTACATGAAACTGAAAATCTACTATACACAATTTGCTATTCCTTTCAATATAGAGCAAAATTATCATGTAAAGTTCTTTTTTTTTTCCTTCTTTTTTCCACTCTCCCCACCATGCCGTAGAGATGGCTACCATTAGGCACAAATGGGTAACTATACATATATGTATGTATAAATGTATGCATGTATGTAAAATGATTCTATACATATTTCTATTTATCAATTCTTTCTATGGATGGAGATAGTGTTTTTCTTCATATGTCCTTTATAAATTAATTTGGGTATTTATAATAATGAAAATAACTTATTCACTCTGTCATTCTTAAAACAACATTGCTATTACTATATACAATGTTCTCTTGGTTCTGCTTATTTCTCTCTTCCTTAGTTCATGCAAGTCTTTCCATATTGTTCTAAGATTATTGATCACATTATTTCTTATAGCACAGTAGTATTCCTTTTTTTAAAAGAAAGCTTATTTTCAAAATATAATCAAAGATAGTTTTCAATATTCACCCTTGCAAAACTTTTTGTTCCAAATTTTTCTCCCTCCCTCCCACCACCAGACAGCAAGTAATCCAATATGTTAAACATGTACAATTCTTCTTAACATATTTCCACATTTATCATACTGCACAAGAAAAATCAGATCAAAAGAGAAAAAATTAAAAAACAAGAAAAAAACAGCAACAAAAGGTGAAAATACTATATTGTGATCCATATTCAGTCCCTATTATCCTCTTTCTGAATGCAGATGGTTCTCTCCATCACAAGTTTATTGGAATTGGCCTGAATCACCTCATTGTTAAAAAGAGTCAAGTCCATCAGAACTGATCATCACATAATCTTGTTGTGTATACAATGTCCCCTTGGTTCAACTCACTTCTGTTAGCATAAGTTCATGTTAAGTCTCTCCAGGTCTTTCTAAAATCATTCTGCTGATCCTTTCTTATAGAACAATTTCACTACATTCATATACCCAAACTTATTCAGCCATTCCCAATTGATGAGTGAGTATCCACTCAATTTCCAGTTCCTTGTCACTACAAAAAGGGCTATTACAAACATTTTTGCATATGTGGGTTCTTTCCCCTTTTTTATGATTTCTTTGGGATACAGACCCAATAGAGACACTGCTAGATTAAAGGATATGCAAAGTTTGATAGTCCTTTAGACATAGTTTTCAATTACTCTCTAGAATGGTTTAATCAGCTCACAATTTCACCAATAATGTATTAGTGTCCCAGTTTTCCCACACCCTCTCCAGGATTTATCATTATCTTTTCCTGACATTTTAGCCAATCTGAGAGGTGTATAGTAGTACTTCAGAGTTTTCTTAATTCTCATTTCTCTAATCAATAGTGATTTAGAACATTTTTGCCTTTAATTTCTTCATCTGAAAAATGTGTGTTCATATCCTTTAAACATTTATCAATTGGAGAATGGCTTGTATTTTTATAAATTTCAGTCAATTCTCTCTATATTTTAAAAATATGAGTGCTTTATCAGAATTTCTTGTATGAAAATCCCCTCCCCCCAGTTTTCTGCTTCCTTTCTAACCTTGGATACATTGGTTTTGTTGCATTCATCATAATCATATACCACAATTTAGCCATTCCCCAATTAATGGGCATCCTTGCAATTTCCAATTATTTGTCATCAGAAAAAGTCACCATAAACATTTTAGAACATCAGTGTTCTTTTCCTTTTTCCTTAAGCAATAAATTATTGAAGGAGACCACTGCCAAGAGGGCCAAGTTATGTCCTTACTAGAAATTATAGCTATTGAGTGAGATGCTTAAACTATGCAGGTCTAAGGTAAGATGGAGTACTTTTTCAGCAGTGCCACAAAGTGTTAGATATTTTTACGTTTTAAATCTCAGCTTCCAAATTGAGTATAGTTAGAATGATGGGTAATTGTATTTATATTATACTTGCTATTATATTTATAAATGTATACTTATGAGTTTTTTGTGTTTTAAATATTAGCTTTGTGGTGAAGAAATAAATAGCTATCCTTTACCTGATTTACTTTGTACAATGAACATCTTTCTTAAAAGGTCATTATTAACCCCATGGGAAGGGGAAGGGGGGGGGAGTGAGAAAGCCAAATCTAAACTTTAAGAAATTTCTCCTAGAGTGGTAGGAAAGGGGTGTAAGGAGTCACAAAGCACAAGAGTCCAATTCTAGACTTACCTAAATCATGAGCCTTTTCTGTGTGAGCCCATAATTAGAACCTATTAATAGGAGAGAGCACTCCAACCCTTTGGGTAGTAGGTATCTTATACTAAAAGAGTTAAAAGAGTCTGTGCTGGAGAAGACTTTGGAAATTATCTAGTTTGATTTCGTAAATAGTATATATAGTATGTCTTCAATGTTTGTGTATCTGAAATATATATATGTACACACATACACACATGTACATATATACACATATGGTTTTATATACATAGACATGTATCTCTACATTTATACACACACACACACATACACACATAGAGACATGTAATTACATAGTTTGAATGATTGATCTATCAATCTATTATCTTCCTATGCTTGTTTCCCATTGCAAACTCCCAAAGGATCCAGTTGCATTTATTGTGGTTATTTCACACAGCTCTCAGCACTGTGCCAAGTGAGGCAGCCAGGTGACTCAGTGGATAGGGTTCTGGACTTGGAGTTAAGAGGGTTTGAATCTCAATACTGCCTCTGACATTTACTAGCTATGTGACCTTGGCCAAACTACTTGAGTTCTCAGTCTCAGTTTCCTTTCTTTCAGGGTTGTCATGAGTACCAAATCAAATGAAATAAAGGCATAAAGCAGTTTGTAAATTGTAAAGTGCTATGTATATGTTAGCCATGTTAAAAAGATCATTTGGCTTAGCTAATAGTTATAGTAGGAGCAACAGAATGAGAAGTACCTTATTAAGGTAACCATTCTGGATTTGGCAATTATCACCCAGGAACTGCTGTATTTGGTATCAAATCAATTTGCAAAGTTTATCTATTTGCTTGTGCAAAGTCATTTTTTTTTCTTTGCTTTTTGCTGAGAAAATTGGGGTTAAGTGACTTGCCCAGGGTCACACAGCTAGGAAGTGTCTGAGACCAGATTTGAACTCAGGTCCTCCTGACTTCAGGGCTGGTGCTCTAACCACTGTGCCACCTAGCTGCCCCAGTGCAAAGTCATTTTTTATCACTTCTTACCCAGACAATTTTCCTACTCCCTCCCTACCCCACCTTCGGCATAGGTGTCTTTTTTTTTTCTTAAATCAGGCACTAAGACTAGGCCTATATAGGGTTAAGAACTTCCACTCAGGTCACTAATATCACTTACTTAGTTCTGTTGTCTGCAAGCCAAGGAAAGTGATTCATTACTGTGAATAATGCCTATATAATGCAACCAGATTGTGTTTGTCTATATTCCCAAAGTTCCTTTAGTTTAACAGACTACAAAGATTTATTCTTCCATTCCTTTAGACATAGAGGCTTTGAATGCAGACCCATATAGAAGCTGAGAGGGCTTCCTTTGAAGTAGAAATGGTTTTGTTTTGCTATTGAGATATA
The DNA here is from genome assembly GCA_023553655.1 of Myrmecobius fasciatus. NCBI lineage: Eukaryota > Metazoa > Chordata > Mammalia > Dasyuromorphia > Myrmecobiidae > Myrmecobius > Myrmecobius fasciatus. Next base: position 157,219 of record JAJPUD010004018.1, read on the forward strand.
GGTTCAGGATGATGTAGAAGAGCAAAGGATCAAGAACTCAAGATCAAGAGTTTGTGACTCCACCACTTAATAAGCTTCTTGACTTCACCTCCCTGTATCATTTTCCTCTTCAGTAAAAGGGGGATGATTATGCTTGTACAATCAACTTCACAGGATTATGAGGAAAGTACTTTGTAAATTGTAACGCTTTCTGGGCTCTGACTACTGACCTCCCTGGCTTCCTTTAAATCAGTACCTACTGGAAGCCTTCCCTAATCCTTCTTAATTCCAGCACCTCCCCTCTGTTATTTTTTAATTATCTTGTGTAGAGATGGTTTTACATCTCTACACAAGATGCATTTGTTTGTATATTGTCTCCCCCATTAGATCATAAGTTTATTGAAGACAACAACTGTCCTTTGCTTCTATTTGTATCCCAAATACAATAATAATAATAAAATGATAAATAATAATAAATATGAATTGATGTATGGATGGATGGACTATAGCTGTTTTGCTTAGGGGCAAACACTCTCCCTACCCCTTAGAACAGATCACTTTATTTCCTTACAGAAAATGAGTTTAAGATATTTCACTTTGTCAGATCCTAGAATGAAGTCTTCTAAAGAATGCAGGGCCCTTAGATTTGGTTGCTATTCAAAAGGAATTTTATAAGATATTTATAACTTATATACCCCCAGTACTGGTACTTTTTGGAAGAGATTTTGTGTCAGTATGGTGATAAAAAATCAGGCAAGGGGAAGAGACATATAAGGAGGAAAAATAAGACTCTTACCCTGACTGCTCTAAATAGTTTTTGCCATTTTGTTTTCATTTGAGTTAATTCTAATAATTTTGTTCTATATCCAAGGAGACTTGGGTGCCTTCTTATATATTTTTTTTATTTCCTGGTGTCCCTTATGGGTTTTTTTTTGGAAGATATGTTCAGTTGCTTCTCCTATGAATTTGCCTTGGGAATCATGCTATATTGGATATATTTTAAGTTTTATGGATGACTTTGAGTGTTTTTCCCCACAGTCATTTTCTAGTGTAACCTCTTCCTTACTGAACCCTTTCTTATAACAAAACAAATTGGGTAAAATCACCAAAGAAACTACTTCTGATAGCATCATAGCTGACAGTGTCTGCATTGTTCCTCTCCTGTTGCCCATCATTTCTCTAATGAAAAACAAGAAGTGTATTTTCTGGGATTAAGATGGTGGGGTTATTGTATTTATCCTGAGTTTAACTGCCTTTTAGCATTGCTTTCATGTATATCACTGTAGCCATGGCATGTATAGTTCTCTCAGGGGTTATTGCCTTGGTTCACTACAAATCTCTTCTGGGGCATTTCTTTCACTGGTTCAAAAACATTTCCTTGAGCCACTTGGTAAAACATAATTAAGGGTACCTAAAAAAACCTGTGAAATGAGTAAACCAATCCAACCTTAACTGACCTCAATGCATACAGGGAGGGGGGATAGAAACAGCAGAGATGAAGGAGGACAGCATTGTGATTTGTAATCTGTCACAGCAGCTGTTGCTTCTTTTTAATATCAGGGAATGTGGGATCCAGTCAAAATAAAAATGATTATGGTATAAATCCTTTAAGATACAAGTAGTAGAGCTGAATATATGTCATACAAAGTAAGTATTACTGTATCAGACTCCCTGTAACTCTAAGCAACACCCTTTTCAGCATTGGCGATACTATGTAGTCTGTTCAGTTGAAGCAACTATATAAGTGTAACCAGAAAAAAGAGAAGATAAGAGGGCAATAACTGTCCTCAAATATCTGAAGGATTGTCATATCGAAGTGAGGCCAGATGTGCTCTGGTTGGCCCCAGAAGGCAAAACTAGAAAGAATGAGGGTGGAAAAGAACAAGCATTAGTTAAGTGCCTATTACTCAACAGGCACTCTACTAAGTGTTGTACAAATATTATCTCATTTTATCCTAATAACAACTGTTAGAGGTAGGTGCTGTTATTATCCCCATTTTATAATTGAAAATACTGAGACAAGCAAAGGTAAGATCGTTTGCTCAAGGTCACATAGCTAATAAGTATTTAAAGATGAATTTGAATTTATGTCTCTGACTTCAGACTTCTATCCACTGCATTACCTCGCTGCATAAAGGAAGATTTCAACTGAATATATGAAAATTTTTTACTTAACTATTGGGTTCTCTCAAAGTAGAATTAACTGATTTGTGAGTTGGTGAGTCTGCTAGATAAATAGATATTGAAGTTGAAGCCTGTAAGAGTTGAATTTGAAACGCCCCAGAAACTTAGTAGCCATATGATCTTCGCCAAGTCACTTAACCTCTCTGAAATTGTTTCTTTATCTATAAATGGGATAATCATAGCACCTACCTCACAGGATTGTTATAAGGATCAATTGAGATAATATATATAAGGAGCTTTGGGCATTTTAAAGTAGTGTGAAGTATATAATAAATTACTTATAATTAATACTGTTATTATTATTCCAGGGGATCTTGGATAATGACCTAATGGGTATGGGATAGAGAAAACAATATTCTTGTTAGTTATTCTTGTTAGATAAATGGTTCTCAAATTGTGAAAAGGATCCTCTAGAGGTTCCTGAGTCCTTTTCAGATGACCATTTGAAGGTTAAAAACTATTTTCATAATAATGTTGGTATTCAGTCATTTCAGTTATGTCTGACTCTGGGGTTTCTCTGGACAGAGATACTGGGGTGGTTTTCTATTTCCTTCTTCAGCTCATTTTCCAGATGAGGAAACTGAAGCAGAGTTAGGTGACTTCTCCAGGGTCACCCAACTAATCAGTCTCAGGAAGATAAGTCTTTTTGACTTCAGACCCAGCAATTTGTCTCCTCCTAACTTTAGCACAGAAGACTTACAGAAGCAGCAGCACGTTTTCCTAACACTCTGATGTATCTTACAATACATCCCAACACTTGAATATTAAGTACCCAGTGAGCACTAAGTAAATACTTGTTGACTCATCTAACATATGTTCACCAATGTGTCCTTTCTAGAACAGAAACTCCTAGAGGGAGGTTGGGGCTGGTGACTTTGAGAAATTCAGACTGGTGACTCAGAGAATGTTCTATGAGTTTTTGTCATAAATGTATACTGTAGTTAAAGAAGATGGTATCAACCTTATAAACAGCAGTGAGCATTTTTCCAGGCTAGCGCAGTTGTCCAGTCAATTAATGAATCCTAGGATCATAGATTTAGATTTAGATTCATTTAGTCTAACCCCCTTTTTCATTTTGCAGATGAGGAAAAACTGAGGATCCCACAAGCTTATCCAAGATGACATAGATTGTAAGCATTAAGAAGACATCCCATGGGTTTCCTCTGACTGTGAAGCTAATTTTCTTTCCCCCATATGACATTGCCTCATGTAACTGTCAGTGCCTTTGGATTTCTCTTTCATTGGCCACATGGCTGATGTGCTTTTTATTCAGATGAATGCTCTCTAACTTTGCTCCATTTCTGCAGTCTGTGTGTTCCTTTTGGGTACTGGGTGATAGTTACATAGATGGCAAATAGGGAGGAAGAGTTGGTGGCAGCTGCAAGGTGGTTTGTGACACATTGAGTAGTCATGTTTCCCTCTACAGTAGCCCTCTAAAGCCTTCTCCAACATAACTTCCCCCCCCCATCTGTTCTTATTTGCACTGCATAATAGGAAACACATTTTGTTGCTTGGAATTCAAGAGACATTAAAAGTTTAAATGAGATGGATTTCAAAAAGAAAGTCACTCAATATCACCCTCCTCATTATCCTGGAGTTCTTGCCATTATTACAAGAATATTCTAGGTTTTTACTCCTCTATATATTTCCTATACAATAGACGTTTGGGATAATTGGGGTATGTATATAGAAAGGTTAATACTTAACAGTTTGAGGAATATTTAGAAATAGCTGCATGGTATCTAGACAGACTGCATAGACTAAATTCTAGAAGATGGAGCGGGGATTGGCCTCTGACCTTAGTTCCATTTCCAGTGTTTTCCCTGGTCTCAAGCAGGTTAAATGAGTTTTCTATGCCTCAGTTTCCTTTAATATGAGTCATGAGTGCCTTTTCCCCTTATGATGTGGACACTTCATTGAAATATACCTAGATAGACTTTGAACTTCTTTGAGGAAAGATTATATTGTACATATGCACATATTATTGTTTGTCCTCCATTTTGAAGAGCACTAGTGATATCATGGAATGATATTTTGACTTGTACATGAATTGGATTTAAGTGAGGCAGAGTTGTACAAAGTTTCAGACTCACTCCTTCTTACAATCATCTTAGTCCAGTGTCAAGACAAAAGTTGGAATGACTAGCAATGGCCTGGGATGCACTTTATGACCCTGACTTATTCAAACTCTAAATGCTTTGGCAATACTTGCTTCCTTCATGGCTGTTGGAACAAATTGTTCATATGTGCCCATTTACCTGGATCTTAACATGCTTAGGATAGGCATTCCCTTAAATCACTGAAGAGCTTAAGACCTGTCAATAGCTTTAACCTGATTTAGTTCATCTGCCAAGACAATATTATATACATATGTAACAAAATACATACATCACAATGCATACCTGCATGTATATATATACATGCATACATGTATATATGTATATATACATGCACACATGTGTATATATGTATATATATATATATATGGATAGATAAATATCATTAGTTCAATAACTCCTTTCTCTAGATCCTTGACTCTGGAGTATTCCCTCAGACCTAGACCTATATGCTTTATGCTTAGAATACCTTCTTTTACCCACCTCCCTTTCTGCTGCTTTTTTCTTATTCCTTTCTTCACTGTATAACTTAAAATTCAACTACTTCTCAATCATAATCTTTTTTCTGAATAATTTGGATGACAAGTATTGACATTTAATTTCCCTATCAATTAGTCCATCTAAAATTGACAGCAATAATGACTTCTTATACTCAGCACAAAGACCTGAAGGTATTAGAGTGACTGTGATACCTCAACTTTTCTGTGTCTCCATTTCCTCCTCTGTAATTTGAAGAAATTGGTCTAGAAAATCTGTAAGGTCTCTTAGGACTCTCATTACTTTTCAAAAGAGAATGAGAAAATAGAAATGGTGAAGACAAAAATTTACCAACAGATAAAACTTGATGGATGCCTAAACTTCATCTAATGAATCTCCACTTGTTACCAAAACTCCTTTTGGTTTGTGGGGATTACCACCAAGAATTTGGAGATAAAGAAATTTAGGTACAGGGAAATTAAAGAATTTAAAGATCTTACAGCTTGTTAAGTGATGGCAGGGGATTAGAACTCAGCTCCCCTGATATCTAATGCAGTGTTCTGTTATACCTACCCCAATAACTTTAAATCGTCAACTCCCCAATAACACCATATCAGTATATAAGTAAATATTTAACTGGGTCTACAGAAAAAAAGTACATATGACATATTTGAAATTTTAATCTGAATTGTTAACATTTTCTCTATCACTTCTTATGTCTAGAAATAAAAACATAATCAATCCAGCCCTGCTTTGTAGCATATGCTGATTCCCAATCTGTGCATGCTCACACTGAACATTTAAGAATTGATTCTTTTTCATGGGCAGGCTCCAGAATAGCCCTGGCCCCATACCTCTACAGAAACATTGATTGGTAACTTACATTGTCTGCACTCCCTGAAGCCTTTTGCTATATCCTCATCCATTAGTTTAAGGTCAGAAAAAAATCTCAAACAAAACTTCCTCATATAAACATTGGGCATTCATGGTTTGAAAGGCTAAGTCCAAAAGAATTTTAGAATTCAGTAAAACCATAAATTTAAAAAAATGAATATTTGTCTATATGCTTATTGTTCTGGAGAGGGCACTGTAGAAAATCTGCTAAATGTATGTGTTTCATGCTCTGGAACAGTTTATAATCTGTAATCCTGATCAACACTGAGTCTCGGATACCAGAACAAGGCTACATATCCCTTCAGGGTTTTTAAGGATCTCAAAGGAGTCTGGGTGACATTCTCTAATGCTAACAGCTCCCCTACACCCACATCAATGTGCTCATCTTTGTGGTAAGAGCAGTATCCTGATCCCTTCTTCTACCCCCATTTCACCTTGCAAATAAGGCTAAGTTTTCCTTAAAAGGTATTGGAATATTCCTAGGGTTTTGATTAGTTCAGGAAACTAAATGTCAGTCATTCAATAAGCATAATGAGATATCTACTATATATCAGACACTGTGCTAAGCACTGGGAATAAAGAGAGGTCAAAACAAAACAAAAACGACAACAACAAAAAAACACAGTCTCTACCCTCTGAAAGCTCATAATTGAATGGGGTATACATACAAGTAGTTTTGTACAAACTATATACAGGATAAATCATAAACACTTAAAAGAGAGAATATATTAGAATTAAAAGAAATTATGAAAGGCTTTCTGTTGAGAGTGGATTGTTAGCTGGGACTTGAAAGAAGCCAAGATAGCCAGGAGACTGAGATTAGCAAGGAGAGCATTCCAATCATAGGGTGCCACCAGGAAAAAAGTCTGGAGTTAGGAGATAGAGTGTCTTGTTACAGGAACAGCTAGGAGGTCTATGCCATTGAATTATGGGGAAAGTTTAAGACATAAGAAGACTAGAAAGTTGTGTGGGAGTGGGGGAGTAGGGGCACAGATTATGAAAGGTTTTGACTACCAAACAGAGGATTTCATATTTGATCCTAGAGGTGACAGGAAGCCACCAGAGAATGCTGAGCAAGTGAATGAGATGGCCAGACATGCACTTTAGGAAGATCATTTTGACAGCTGAATGAAGGATAGACTGGAGTGGTAAGAGACTATTACAATAGTCCACACATGAGATGAGGAGGTCCTATGCTAAGGTCATGGCAGTGTCAGAGGAGAGAAGGGTAGCATTTAAAAACAGTGCTATGAAAGTAAAATTTCCTTGGCAACAGTTTGGAGATGAGGGATGAGAGTGAGAAGTAATAAATGATACCTGTGTTTTGAGGCAGGAGGAATGGAAGGGTACTGATACCTTGACAGAAATAAAGATTTTTGGAAAGGGAGAAGTTTGGGAGTAAAAGAAAATGAGTTGAATTTCAGGGTGTTAATCTAATTTCCTGGCACTTATGAGATGTTTCCCAGAGGCACTCAGAAACTTGGCCAGTGAATTGCATTGGGTCACTCAGGCAAGGAATCAACTTGGGGGGGGGTCCTCAGCATCTGTATTTATTGAATATCTGCCTCCTGCTATGGATAAATAAGTCTTTTTGTTAACTGTTAAATGATGAGTGTGTTATTTTTTCCTATATGAAATCTAAACTACCAAGAGACTAATGTGTATCTGGCCTATACCAGAATATCCTCCCCCCCAAAAAAAATTTATCAGTTGAGAATCATTCTAGTCATTTAGTCTTAAATAACTTTTAGAAAAAGGGATATTTGTTAAATCAATATTGATAAGGAACAACTGGTATAAAACATCTCCCTTACCCCTTGAATCTGATATTCTTTAGAAAGCACATACAGAGTCCAGGAGAAAATTGGTTTATATTTATAAAGCACATGTGGCAAAGAGATAAGTCATAACTCTGATTGACAAGTTTTTTTCTCCCATTTTGAGGATGCTTAAAAAATTCCTCTAGGGTATATTTTGTAGTTTCTTCATTGGGTTTTTTATAAAGCCATGTACCTACATCCAAGTTCTCCTAAAGCACATGCAAGTTTGCTCAACCAATCCAAACCCATCCTCTTACAACTATTACTCTAGTTCCAATAACTTTTTTTTAAGATGGTGTAAAATCAATGATCAATTTATTATTTCCACCTGGAAAGACTTTCATGAACTAATGCTAAATGAAGTGAGCAGAACCAAGAAAACATTGTACACAATAACAACAACATTGCATGGATAGTGAAACAGCTTTGATAGATTTTGCTCTTCCCAACAATGCAATGATCTAAGACAATTCTTAGAGACTCATGATGGGAAAATTCTATCCATCACCAGAGGAAGAACTATGGAGTCAATTCAGACTGAAGCTTACTGTTTTCATTTTTGTTGTTGTTTTTCTCATGGTTTTCTCCTTTTGTTCTGATTCTTCTTTAACAGCATGACTAATACGCAAATATATTTAATATAATTGTACATGTAAAACTTAGATTAGTTGCTGCTTTGGGGAAAGATAAAGGAAAGGAGGAAGAAAATGGAAATCAAAATCTTATAAAAGTAAATGTCAAAAGTAATAAATAAAATTAAAAAAATTTTTTTCACTTGATTAAGTCATTATTGTTCAGTTATTCCAGTCATGTTTAACTCCTTGTGACCCCATTTGAGGTTTGCTTGGCAGATTCTGAAGTGCTTTGCCAGTTTCTTTTTCAGCTCATTATACAAATTAAAGAACTGCAATTTGTAAAGTGGGGTGGTTGAATTTAAAGTATTACTTATAGTGAGTAATGACCTTACCTTAACCAAGGACAACTAGGTAGTACAGTAGATAATCTGAAAACCAAAACCAAAATCCAAATAAATAAAATAGACAAATAAACTCCAAATAAAAATGTGATTCTCCCTCTACTCCATCCATCCTTGTCCCTTGACTCCAGTAATATACCTTTGGTTGAACATTATCTAGTCAGGAGAAGTAAACAACCAGAAATAACATTTTCTTTTTTGTTTAAACAAGTTTTATTGATGATTTTTGTTTTTACATTAGAGTCATTTATAAATTCAAACTCTCCCAGTCTATCCCCTCCACACACAAAATGAACCTTGTAACAAAGAAATAACCATAGTTAATCTAACCACATCTCATGGTATATGTAACATTCCATAGCCACTGTATGCCATCTCTATTAAGTAGAAAGAAATAATATTTTTTCAACTCTTTACAGAGTCAAGTTTGGTCACTATAACTATACAGGGTCTAATTTTGTTTTAGAATTCTTATCATTTATATTGTTATTATTTTATATCTATCCAGTAGAAAGGAATAATATTTTTTCAACTCTTTAAGTTTGGTTACTAAGTTGTTTGGTCACTATAACTATACAGGGTCTAATTTTGTTTTAGTGTTCTTATCATTTATATTGTTATCATTTTATATCTTGTTTCTCTGGTGCTGTTTATTCTGCTGTATCAGTTCATATAAATCTTCCTATGTTTCTTTGTATTCTTCAGATTAATTTCTTATTAAGCAAGAATATCCCATTATTTTCATGTGTTACCATTTGTTTAGCCATTTCTTAATAAGTACACCTTTGTGTTTTCAGTTTTTTATTACTACAAAAATCACTGTTGCAAAGATTTTTGGTATATGTGAGCCCTTTCTTGTCTTTAACCTCCTTGATGCAAATGCCTAGCAACAGCCATCTGAATTGCAGTAAACGTTGCCTTCACATGAACAGTAAGTTCACTTCAGTTCAGAAACTTTTAGACATGATTCTAAAGGCTTTTGTGATTCAACTATTAGTCATATAAAGGGAACCTTTATTAATAAGCATATTCAGCTCATTATAGAAAAAAATGAAAGAGAATAATTTGCCAAATGTTTAAAGAGAAAACAAAACAAAACAAAAAAAACAATGTGATAAACATATGGGGATCTGATGAGTTGTCTGTGTAATTGGCTGTTTCTGTACACCTGGTTCCAAAAGCAATATTTAATGTGTAATCTCCTGTTTCATTGCTTTGGGGAGTGTATGTGTAACTCTATCTCTGGATCACATCTGCATTAAAATTAGGAGAGGGATAGTCTCATTTCAGAAATTTATGCACATGAGTTTTCTCTTACTTGGAGAGCAATTATACCCCTAGAAATACAGCTTGTGGGAGAAAGAGACATAGGCAATCCTGTAACAAAAACAAAATCTCAGGAGGACATTATCAAGGTTGGGAAACCCCTCCAATTAACCTTATCATTAAAAAAAATCTGGCTATGTAATTCTTCAAACTGCATTTCTTTTTATTGCTGTTCTCAAAATGTATGCTCTTTGTTATCAAAAATCAGTAGCAACAACAATCCAGCTTCTATTACTCAACAAAAATAACAGCAGACATTTTAATGTCTTTTCCTGTTTATAAAGCATATATTATCCCATTTTCTCCTAAAAACACACTCTTGAGATGGTTTATAAATCTGACCTCAGACACTTATTATCTGTGTGATCTTGGACAAATCATGTTAAGTTCTATCTGCCTCAGTTTCCTTGAATGTAAAATGAAGATAACAGTAGAAACAATTCACAAGTGGTTGTGAGGATCAAATGGGATAATATTTGTAAAAAAAATATGTGTTAAACACAGTACCAGACAAATAATAACAGGTGCTTAATAAATGTGTGTTTTTTCCTTCCCTCTATCCCTCCCTCCTTCCCTTTCTTTTCTCCCTTCATTTCTTCATTGTTCCTTCCCTCCTCTCTGCTTTCCCTACTCCCTCCCTATCTCCCTTACTTCATCTCTTTCTTTTTTCCCTTCATTCCTTTCCTTTTTTCTTTCCTCCTTTCCTCTCATTCTTTTTCCTTCCCTCAATTCCTTCCTTCCTTTATGTTTTTTTCTTGCTACTTCCCTCACTTTCTCTCTTACTTCTTTTACCTGGCTGAGGCACAGAGATGAAATATCTTACACAAGCTCCTAAGGCCAGTGGATCCTACTCTTGTGTTCCTTTCAATACATTAAGCTACTGACCAAAAGAAATAGTTAAAATTAAAATTTATTTAGACCATATCCAGAGTCTATAAAAAAGCATTATATCCTAAACTAAGAATGTACCAAAGTATTTTAATTTATAAGAGTAAAATTTGTAGCAATTAAATATTCCTAGTATTGGTAGAATTCTTAGTAGAAATTCCAGAAAGCCCAAAAGCTCATGGAAATCATGTGCAATCTTTTGCAAGTTATAGATTCCTAAAACTGGAAAGGATCATGGAAATTATCTAGTTGAACCTTATAGCAGATGCCAAAAATCCCTTCTACAATGTCCCTGACAAAAGACAGTCCAGCTTTTGTTTGAATGTTTCCAGTAACAATAAATTTAATATTATACAAAGTAGATTATTATATTTAACAGCTCTAATTGTTGGAAAGTTCTTCTTTATATTGAGTAAAAATGTCTTTTTGAGTGAACACATGTTAGTCCTAGTTGTGTTTTTATAGGAGACACATAAAATGTCACATGAAAAGATTTCAGTTTTTAAAGGTTGCTATAATATCCCTTGTGTCTTCCCACTTGATCTTTTCTTTTCCAAGCAAAAATATCTCCAATTTCATAAATTATTTCTCATATGACAAAGTTTCTAATGTCTCTACTATCCATGCCACTCTCCCCTAGATGTGCTTCAATTATTTATACCCCTCTTAAAATATAGTACTTATCCCTGAACTTACCTTTCCAGATATGATCTAACTATTGCATTGGCCAATGGGATAATTATCTCTTCTGCTAGAGACATATAGCTAAGTAATGGTTAGATTATTGGATGGGTATATGACCGGTACAAGATTAGCTATCCATGACAGATACAAGATTAGGTTTCAATTCTGCCTTTAATATTTAATGGTTGGGGCAGCTAGGTGGCATAGTGGATAGAGCACTAACCTTGAAATCAGGAGGACCTGAGTTCAAATTCAGCCTCAGACACTTGACACTACCTAATTGTGTGACCCTGGACAAATCACTTAACCCTAATTGGCTCACTACAAAGAAAAAAAAATATTAATACTTGTGTAGCCATGATGAATTCTGAGACTCAGCTTCCCAATCTGAAGAATAAATGTAATTCATGTAGTGCCTTATAGGGTTATGAGGATGAAAATATAAGTAAAGTGCTATTAAAAATATCTATTTTTACCTGAAAATAAAATAAATGGCCATAATTATGGGAACAATTGTTAAGTAAATTGTGGCACATTATATGTAATAAAAAATAATAAATATGAAGAATCCAAAAAAGCATGAAAAAACAGAGGATCAGAGATTTAGAACTGGAAGTCCTCTTGTTGTTTAGTTGCTTCTGACTCCATGACCCCTTTTAGCTTTACAACTTTCTTTTCCAGTTAATTTTGATGAGGAAACTGATGCAAACAGGGTAAAGAGACTTGTATAGATTCACATAGCTAGCAAGAGTCTGAGGTCAGATATGAACTCAGGAAGATGAGTCTTCCTGCAAGGCCCTTTAGACGTTATTGAATACAACAATCTCTTCAGTTTTCAGATGAAGAAATTAAGTTGTTAAATTAAGAAGTTAAGTGACATCCAAAGACATTATGTGTGTTTCCAAAGGGTTTCAAACATAATTTTTCTTGACTCTAGGTCTAATGCTTTATCTACTAGTATACCATGCTATTTCTTTTAATACAAAGGGATACAGAGGGAAGTAAATAGAAACAGAAAAATAGTAGTGCAATAACTGCAATAATGTAGGTGTCTAGAGTAAAATTCACCCAGGGAGCTCAGAACCAGAATGTGATAAGAACCACATTAAAATATAATTGGGAAATGTTTAGCAAAATAAATAAAAATACAATAAAACAAATAATGTTTCCTAAATCAATATGGATCCCAAGGAAATCAACTTTTATTGGAGTTTGACAACATTGATGTAAACAACCAAGCTCCAAAATGGAACAAAAAATTCTAAGTCTTATCTCAGAGCAGAGAAAAATGTATCTCCCTTCCTTCTTGTGGAGCTCTGAGCCTCTGCAAGTGTAATATTGTATACATTGTCAGACTTGGATGATACATTGCTTAATTTTCCTATATTGCTTTTCTTGTCTTTCTTTTTTATCCTTTGCTTCTAGGAATTATGCCCAGTGCTGGGAAGGGATATAGTCAGAAATGAATATGATTAAAAATAAAGATAATGAATATATTTTTAAAAGTCTGCTATTGTCATTTGTTGCACATTATATATTTCTACTAATATAGCCTTAGATCATATTAGCTTTTCTGACAGCTAGTCATTCAGTCAACAAACATTTTGATAATTGCTTACTATATGTCAGATATTGTGATAAATTCTGAGTATAAAAAGAAAGACAAAAGAAACCCCTGCTTTCAAGGTACTTCAAATCTAATAGAGGAAGACAACTAGCAAACAAATTTAAAAAAAACATGAAAGATAAATAAATAGGAAATAATTAACTGAGAGAAACAACTAGAATTAAGAAGGTTTGTAAATGCTTCCTGTAGATGATATTTGATCTGGGACTTTAAAGAAACCAGGGAAGGGGGGGTGGAGCTAAGATGGCAGAGTGTAGACACCACTCTCTGTGACCTCCTCTTACCATCTCTCAAACCAACAGCAGATTAAGCCTCTAAACTGGTTCTGGAGTCAAAGCACCCCCAAATATTTGAAGTACAACACCTTCCCAGAAGAAGTTACTTTGGAAGAGCTTCAGAACATGTCTGTTTCAGCTGGGCAGGGGGTCAGTTTGCAGAGATCAGATGGCAGCTCCGGGAAACAGAGCATGAAGCCAGGGTAGTACTCAGAATGTGGCAGTTTCTAAGCACCTGGGAAGTTTCTGTGAGCCTCTTGGGCCACTCTGCCCTGGTTGTGGGTGCTTTGGCAGATCTGCCTTTTGCAAAAGGCAGATTGTAAACTACTGAGAACCCCTGACTTAGCCCTAATTACCCAGCATCAGAAGTCAATCAACCAAACTGCCCCAGGGTAAATTAAAACAGCTGTCACTCCTTTGCTTTGAACAGACCTCAAGCTTTTTTTTTAAAAAAAAAAAAGAATAAAAAACAAAAAAGAACTCTCACCATAGACAGCTTTTATGGAGAGAGAGAAGAAGAGACCTCAGATCCTGAGGTTCATAAAGATAAAGCAACTCCAGAGGAAGCCACAAAGGGAGACATGAACTGGTCCCCATTTCACAAGGCTTTCCTGGAAGATTACATAAAGAATCTCAAAAGAGAGTTAGAAGAAAAATGGGGAGATGAAATGAGATCATTGCAAGAAAAAATGGAAAAAACATATAATGCCCTACAAAAGAGATACGAAAATGATACCAATTCACTGAAAAACAAAATTGGTGAAATGGAAAAAGACTTCAATGAACAAAAAAAATTCAATTAGCCAATTAAAAAGGAGTTAAAAAAGGTAACTGAAAAAAGTAATACATTAAAAATAAGAATTGAACAAATGGAAGTTAATGAATCAATAAGACTTCAAGAATCAGTAAAACAAAAATGAAAAAATGAAAAAAAATAGAAGAAAATATGAAATATCTCCTAGGGAAAACAACTGACCTGGAAAACAGATCTAGGAGAGAAAAGAACTTAGACACTATCGTCCAGGAAATCATCAGAGAAAACTGCCCTGATGTTTTGGAATCAGAAGATAAAATCGTCATCGAAAGAATTCACCAATCACCTCCTGAAAGAGACTCCCAAATTAAATCCCCAAGGAATATCATGGCTAAATTTCAGGACTATCACATTAAGGAAAAGATATTGCAAGCAGCTAGAAAGAAACAATTCAAATACCGAGGAACTATAATGAAAATCACCCAGGATCTGTCAGCTTCCACATTAAAGGATCAAAGGGCCTGGAATTAGATATTCCAAAAAGGCAAAGGAACTTGGATTATAGCCAAGAATAACCTATCCAGCTAGAATGAGCATTATTTTCTAGGGAAGAAGATGGATATTTAATGATATAGGTGAATTTTATCTATTTCTAATGAAAAGACCAGATCTGAACAAAAAATTTGATCTCCAAACACAGAACTCAAGAGAAGCATAAAAAGGTAAAAAGGAAAGAACTCTTGAGAACTATATTTCTATATATGGTATACTTAAAGAATGAGGGTATAATTTGTTTTTTTACTTTGATAATATGAAAAAGAAACTAGAGGTGGAAGGGCTAGCATACTGAGAAAAAGAGGAAAAAGGAGATAAAGTAAGATTAAAAAAGGAGGTTAAAAATAAGGTAAAATTTCATGAAGAGGCAAAGAAAACCTAATATAATTGAGGGAAAGAAAGGAGGGGGATTAGCATTGTGTGAATCTTATTCTCATCAGATTGGGCTGTAAAAGAGAATATCAGACACATTCGGTTTCACAGAGAAACTTGCCCCTCCTTATAGGAAGTGGGAGGGAAAGGAGGAAAAGAAAGGGAAAGACTAATAGAAGGGAAAATAGAAGAATTAGGGGAAAGGTGTAAAAAAAGGAGATGGGGTTCTAAAAGGGGAAGAACTGTTTGCGGGAGGTGGTCATCAAAAGCAAAATACTGGGTAGGGGAGAAGGGAAAAAGGGGAAAGGAAAGAGAAAAACACAAATTTGGGTAAATAAGATGACAGGAAATACAGAATTAGTTATTTTAACTGTAAATGTGAATGGGATGAACTCTCCCATAAAATGAAAGTGGATAGCAGACTGGATTAAAAGTCAGAATCCTAAAATATGTTGTTTACAAGAAACATATCTAAAGCAAAGATATGCATACAGAGTGAAGGTAAAGGTCTAGAAAAGAATCTATTATGCTCCAGGTGAACAACAATAACAACAAAAAATAGGGGTAGCAATTCTCATCTCAGATCAAATAAAAGCAAAGATTTCATTTAAAAAGACAGGGAAGAAAACTATATTTTACTAAAGGGTAATGAAGATAATGACTAAACTAAAGATAATGAAAGCAAAGTAACTAAAGATAATGGAGCAATATCAATAATAACAAATATTCACCAAATGGTATAGCATCCAAATTCCTAGAGGAGAAGTTAAGAGAGATGCAAGAAGAAATAGCAAAACTATACTAGTGAAGGATCTCAACCTTGTTCTCTCAGAAGTAGATAAATAAATAAGAAAGAAGTTAAGGAGATAAACAAAATGTTAGAAAAGTTAGGTATGACAGACCTTTGGAAAAAATTGAATGGACACAGAAGGGAGTTTACTTTTTTCTTAGTGGTTCATGGAACTTATACAAAAATTGACCATGTATTAGGGCATAAAAACCTCAAAATCAAATGCAGAAAGGCAGAAATAGTAAATGCATCTTTTCAGATGATGATGCAATAAAAATCACATGCAATATAAAGCCAGGAGAAAATAGACCAAAAGTCAATTGGAAATTAAATAATCTAATCCTAAACAATGAATGAGTGAAACAGCAAATCATAAACACAATCAATAATTTCATCCAAGAGAATGACAATGATGAGACAACATACCAAAATTTGTGGGATACGGCCAAAGCGGTTATAAGGGGTAATTTTATATATCTAGATGCTTACTTGCATAAAATAGAGAAAAGAGAACATCAATGAATTGGGCATACAATTAAAAAAACTAGAAAAAGAATAAATTAAAAACCCTCAATTAAATACCAAATTGGAAATTCTGAAAATAAAAGGGGAAATTAATAAAATTGAAAATAAGAAAACTATTGAATTAATTAAACTAAGAGTTGGTTTTACCAACTAAATAGATAAGCCTTTAGTTAATTTAATTAGAAAAAGGAAAGAGGAAAATCAAATTGTTAGTCTCAAAAATAAAAAGGGAGAACTTTCCACCAATGAAGAGGAAATTAGAGCAATAATTAGGAGTTACTTTGCTCAACTTTATGCCAAAAAATTTGATAATCTAAATGAAATGGAGGAATATCTACAAAAACATAGATTGCCCAGGTTAACAGAAGAGGAAATAAATTATTTAAATAACCCCATTTTAGAAAAAGAAATAGAACAAGCTATTAATCAACTCTTTAAGAAAAAATCTCCAGGGCCAGATCGATTTACATGTGATTTCTACCCAAACATTCAAAGAACAATTAATTCCAATATTATATAAACTATTTGAAAAAATAGGGAAATAAGGTGTACTACCAAATTCCCTCTATGATACCGATATGGTGCTGATAGCTAAACCAGGTAGAGTGAAAACAGAGAAAGAAAACTATAGACCAATTTCCCTAATGAATACTGATGCAAAAATCTTAAATAAAATATTAGCAATGAGATTACAGAAAGTCATCCCCAGGATAATACACTATGACCAAGTAGGATTTATATCAGGAATGCAGGGCTGGTTCAATATTAGGAAAACTGTCAGCATAATTAATTATATTAATAACCAAACTAACAAAAACCATGTGATTATTTCAATAGATGCAGAAAAAGCATTTGATAAAATCCAACACCCATTCCTATTAAAAACACTAGAGAGTATAGAAATAAATGGGCTTTTCCTTAAAATGATCAGTAGCATTTATTTAAAACTGTCAGCAAGCATCATATGTAATGGGGACAGAGTATACCCATTCCCAGTAAGATCAGGAGTGAAACAAGGCTGCCCCCTGTCACCATTACTATTCAATATTGTATTAGAAATGTTAGCAAAAAAAAAATGTTAGCTTTGGCAGTAAGAAAAAGAGGTTAAAGGAATTAGAGTAGGTAATGAGGAAACCAAATTATCACTCTTTGCAGATGATGGAACTCTAGAGACCAAATTAAAAAACTACTAGAAACAATTCACAACTTTAGCAAAGTTGGAGGATACAAAATATTTCCACATAAATCATCAGCATTTTTATATATTACCAACAAAGTTCAGCAGATACAAAGTTCAGAGATACAAAAAGAAATCCCATTCAAAATAACTGTTGATACTATAAAATATTTGGGAATGTATCTGCTAAGGGAAAATCAGGAACTATACTAACTAAACTACAAAACACTTTCCACACAAATAAAGTCAGATCTAATCAGTTGGAAAAATATCAAGTACTAATGGGTAGGCTCTGCGAATATAATAAAAATGACAATATCACCCAAACTAATTTAGTTATTTAGTGTCATACCAATTAAATTCCCAAGAAATTATTTTACAGATCTAGAAAAAATAGTAGCAAAGTTCATTTGGAAGAAAAAAAGGCCAAAAATTTCAAGGGAATTAATGGGAAAAAAAAAAAAAAAAAAAAAACGCTGATGAAGATGGCCTTGCTGTACCAGATCTAAAACTAAAAAGCAGCAGTCATCAAAACCATTTGGTACTGGCTAAGAAATAGATTAGTTGATCGGTGGAATAGGATAGGATCACAGGACAAAATAGGCAATAACTATAGCAATCTAGTTTTGATAAACCCAAAGACTCTGGCTTTTGGGATAAGAACTCACTATTTGACAAAAACTGCTCAGAAAATTGGAAACTAGTTTGGAAGAAATTAGGGCTTCATCCACACCTAACACCACATACCAAGATAAGATCTAAATGGGTTCATGATTAAGACATAAAGAGTGATATTTTAAACAAATTAGAGGAACATAGGCTAGTTTACCTTTCAGACCTGTGGAGAAGGAAGAAATTTATGTCCAAAGATGAACTGGAACTCTTAATTGAACACCAGATAGATAATTTTGATTATATTAAGTTTAAATTTTTTTTGTACAGACAAAACTAATGCAGACAAAATTAGGAGGGAAGCAATAAATTGGGAAATCATCTTTATTTACATTTAAGGGTTCTGACAAAGGCCTAATTTATAAAATATATAGAGAATTATATCATATTTATAGGAATTCAAGCCACTCTCTAATTGATAAATGGTCAAAGGATATGAACAGACAATTTTCAGATGATGAAGTTAAAACTATTTCTAGTCATATGAAAAGGTGCTCCAAATCACTATTGATCAGAGAAATGCAAATTAAGACAACTCTGAGATACCACTACACACTTGTCAGATTGGCTAAGATGACAGGAAAAGATAATGACGAATGTTGGAAGGGAAAACTGGGTCACTGTTACCTTGTTGGTGGAACTGTGAATGAATCCAACCATTCTGGAGAGTAATTTGGAACTATGCTCAAAAAGTTATCATTCCCTTTGACCCAGCAGTGTTTCTATTGGGCTTATGTCCCAAAGAGATCTTAAAGAAAGGAAAGGGACCCACATGTGCAAAACTGTGGCAGCCCTTTTTATAGTGGCAAAAAACTGGAAACTGAATGGATACCCATCAATTGGAGAATGGTTGAATAAATTATGGTATATGAATGTTATGGAATATTATTGTTCTGTAAGAAATGACCAGCAGGTTGATTTCAGAGAGGTCTGGAGAGACTTGCATGAACTGATGCTAAGTGAAATGAGCAGAACCAGGAGATCATTATACATGGCAACAATAAGACTATATGATGATCAATTCTGATGGACATGGTTCTCTTTCAACAATAAGATGTTTCAAACCAGTTCCTATTGTTCAGTGATGAAGAAAGCCATATACACCCAGGGAGAGGCCTGTGGGATCTGAGTGTGGACCACAACATAGTATTTTCATGTTCTCTTTTTTTTTTTTTTTAATAAAGCTTTTTATTTGCAAAACATATGAGTGACCTTTCAACATTGACCTTTGCAAAAAAACTTTTTTTCCCCAAGCTTTTCCTTTCCCTCCCCCCGCCCCCCACCCCTAGATGACAGGTAATCTAATACATGCTAGGTAGGATAAATTATATGACAAGTACAATACATGTATACATATCTATACAGTTATCTTACTGCACAAGAAACATCAGATCTAGAAAGAGAAGAAGAAAAAAAACAACCTAAGAAGGAAAACAGAATGCATGGAAATATTCACAGAAAGCGTTAAAATGCTGTGTTGTGGTTCACTCTCAGTTCCCACAGGCCTCTCTCTGGATGTATATGACTATCTTCATCGCAGCACAACTGGTTTGAATCACATCATTGTTGAAGAGAACCATGTCCATCAAAATTGATCATCGTATAGTCTTGTTGCTGTGTATAATGTTCTCCTGGTTCTGCTGATTTCACTCAGCATCAGTTCATGCAAGTCTCTCCAATCCTCTCTGAAATCCTCCTGTTGGTCATTTCTTACAGAACAATAATATTCCATAACATTCATATACCATAATTTATTCAGCCATTCTCCAATTGATGGGCATCTTTTCAATTTCCAGTTTCTTGCCACTACAAAAAGGGCTGCCACAAACATTTTTGCACATGTGGGTCCCTTTCCCTCCTTCAAAATCTCTTTGGGATATAGGCCCAGTAGAAACACTGCTGGGTCAAAGGGTATGCACTGTTTGATAACTCTTTGAGCATAGCTCCAAATTGCTCTCCAGAATGGTTGGATCCGTTCACAGTTCCACCAACAATGTATCAGTGTCCCAGTTTTCCCACATCCCCTCCAACAGCTATCATTATCATTTCCTGTCATTTTAGCCAATCTGACAGGTGTGTAGTGGTATCTCAGAGTTGTCTTAATTTGCATATTTTCATGTTCTCTAATGATGTTTGCTTGCATTATGGTTTCCTTCTCACGTTTTTTTTTCCTTTCTTCTTGTAGATCTGATCTTTCTTTCTTTCTTTCTTTCTTTCTTTCTTTCTTTCTTTCTTTCT